>NMRB01000048.1:580788-638877 GCA_002633025.1 Notospermus geniculatus
TATGTGTTCAGTACAATAGCAGCATCAGTTTTAGAAGGCTGATGTTCAGTGATATGATGCAGGCTCCAAGGAATAGATAAGGTGTTAAGATTTTGAGTCACTCCCCGACACCTTGTTGACGATAAAGAACTGTTCATGTCCATGAAAATAGATCATCAATGAATAGTCGCAATTGTACCTTTCAGATGCATTTTACAAGAACAAGATCCGCATGTGTGACTGTCCCGCCTCGTGCTGTACCTTTAACTACCGGACTACCCTTTCCCAATCAAGGTTGTCGAACCAATATGTCGAGCGTCTGATACGCCGGAAGGACGCTGTGCCGAAGAGGCTAGCAGACGACTACGCCGCCGCGAAACTCTCCCAGTACACCCACGAATATCGGCAGCTTGAAGGCGATAAATTCCAAGCCGTCATCGGAGCGTACAGGAACGCTACCACTTGGACGTACCCGCAACTAGGCCAAACAGTCGCCGACATTGTTACCGTCTTGCGCAGTTTTTCAAGCGGCCAGAACGGGCGTAATCAGTTCTTCGATTTCATCAAACGGTTTTTGGATGAATATAACGAGAAGTATCACTCGAAGATATTCTCTGCATTGTCAAGTGCCAAGCATTTGCTTCCGAAGTACCTCGACGTGGTCACAGCCCTCTCGTACGCGAAGAACACCGTCAACTACACAACCAGCTCCATGTCGCAAGACAGAGTCAAGGCCGTCATCCAGACGAAGGTGGATGATTTCAGGGTGCACTACGAACACACCATGCTCGCTATGGAGAAAATCGAGTCGCTCTACATCCAAGGCCAACTGAGGGACTTCACGCGAGAACAGAAGAAGCATCGTTACGACTTCAAGGCAGGTTTAACAGCATTGTACAACAACATCAGCGCCCTCTCCGGCGCCTCGGACGGCGACTACGACAAGTTTTACGTCGTTGCGGAGCACTTCAGTGAAGTTGTAATGCCACAGGGAGCGCGAGCCTACGAGTACTACGGCAATAAACTACGTAACATGACGGACAATATGATCAAGTTTCGCCGTGGCCTGACTGAGACGATCAGGGAACTTGCCAAGGGACCGAAAGACTGGATGTTCCTGGATGGCAGCCAGTTCTCCACCTCACCCGAGAGTTCTTACATCTACGGGGCAGAACAGAAGTGGACCAACCTTCGGGACGAGTACTTCAGGAATCCTGGGAACCTTACGATGAGGTTAAAGATTATAAAATCGGTGCAGAATGACATGTTCAACTTCACCGACTTCATGAAAGGATTAGCTGGCGATGTCAGACGAATGGAGAAGCTGACGACTACAGCATTGGATCTCTTACAGGACATTTACGTCCAAATCATCGAAGCCGAGATGTTGAAATCCGACACTCTGGCAGGATTTCAGATCTGGAACATGACCAGTACTTATGTAGATATGACCACCAGGTGGAAACTATTTGCCGCGAACAGGGAATTGTTCCGTTCTGTGTTCATGGACATCATGACAAGAGTCCGAGAGAAACTTCTCCCGAGAAGAGAGAGACGAACATATTACAGATCAGGCAAGTTTGACGACCTGGTCGATGATTCGAGAACTATGGAGTTAAATGTGACCGACTCGTTAAATTATTTAAAGGATTATATGACGTATTTCATAAACAGTGTCAACATTGAGAAGGTGTTGCAAGAAAGAATATACAGGTAAGGGCTCTTACAGACATCTGTATGTCAGTGACTTCTTGGATGTCATTAGCATTAGCTGGGCTTGATGACGTGCTGCAAGGCATGTTTTGACAATTTTGGAGCGCAGTGGTGCAGTGGCAAGGGCGTCGGACTCTTTTACTGATAGGCGATATTCCCGGTCGAGCCGCCAATTTGTTCCCTCAACTGGTCATAAAGGATCGAATGAGCGGAAGAAGCCGCTACTTGAGTTCCCTGAAAAGGTTTCTGGAGAGGCTGGGGATAAATTGTCAAGTCGCCTGTTCATTTTCTAGTTCTTTAGTATCAACACTCATCAGTTGGTATCTTACCGATTCGTTTCATTTCAGAGAACATTTTAGCCAACTAAATATATACTTCCAAGATACAAATTATAAAATCGAAAGCCAGGTAGCTTCGTATTCACTGCAGGAGCTATTAGGTATGTTATGTCTGACCACCAGTCACGTAGGGTGGTATCGTCACCATCGTCGACCATGCGCTTTCATTGCTATGATGTAGAATTGTTCCACCAGGAAATCTGGGGTGCATGGTGATGGGTGACAATGCAGAGTCCAATGCTGTTCAGGTGATCACAACCAACTGAGAACAAAATGTTGGCAATAAGAGTCATTCTTGAGAAGTTTGATCTTAGTCGCATTCGTGAAGTTATCATATTTTATTTCCACTGCCTGGCCATAGGTAGGCCTACAAGTGTTGAACGTCTCTTTCTCTTTTCAGCCGACATCGGCCTGTACCTGGCCATATTCCTTGGGAGCAGTATCTTCATCCTTATAGAACTTATAGACTTTGTTCTTCACTCCCTTGCCACCAAAATGTGTGTCGGGGAGAAAAACACGTGACACATGGAAGACTGGTGTTAAAAATGTGCTCTCAACTCGAACTTGTGTCAAAAAAGAGGATTGGATACAAGCGTCCAGAAGCGTCATCCAATGAGAGTCAAGTCGACGTTCATTGGTTGACCATCATGTCCCGTCATGCTTCACGACTTGACCGGATGACGTCACAGAAGCGTCCAACCTTCGCCGATGCTGCCGAAATGCACAAGAAACTCATTCGAAGTCGATGGATGTGGCTGCAATTACATTATACAATTCCTCCTGATTGGTCACCATTGGATACAAGTAAACGTGTTATGTATATTTTGAAACTTTGTTTTTCTCGTAATGGATTTGCAGCCAGTTTTGGTTTTCTTGTACATGTACATGTAGTGAGTTTTCCTAAATATGTTGGTTGTGTCGTTTACAATACATTTACAAACCATAATCTGTACACTCCGGATCCAATCCATGAAACGATGACGTGATTCTAAAGCATCGAAAAGTATAACAACTTTTTTGGTTTGCACTAATCTGTTCTCTTGGTTTTTGTTGAAGTGACGTTGATTTTTCATTATTTGGTGGTAACTTTTTAAAGAGCATTGCCAGTAACGGTGCATCAACTGTTGTTTTTAGCAGTCCTCATATTGGTGGTGTAGCAAAGTGCAAAACAGATCAAAAAACCCTCTGAATGTTTTTTTTTGTCTGTGAATGCCGGAAATACAATATATCTGCTGCAATCTCGTGTCTTTTACAGAGTAAAATGGCATATCATCTTAAACAAAACGTATGAGCTTGGAGGAATTATTCTGAGAGTATAATTCCTCCAAGGTATGAGATACATTTCATATGGTTAATCAACTGGTGATGTATGATGCTGTTCCAAGACAAAATCATAAGATGTCCACGTATCTTTTGCACGGGACCCTGCCACCGATTCATGATTGATATTTCAATAGTTTTCCGTCATTTTATTCAGCACCTTCGCCGAGACATTGTCGCCTAATTCTTACCAAACCCGGACACATCAATGATCCGCTCTGGAAATGAGGTTTCAGCTCCGAAACTTCCTCTCGATGTACATGTACCAGTTAGGGTTCATATAGAGGGAGACAAACCTGAAAACGCTTTTGGGGAAAATTCCCCTGGGGGGGGGGAGCACTTGGTAGATGTAGCTGTCGATTTCGTCTTGCCGGATACATTATGCGGTGCTCCAGTGGCCCACAACGTAGGATTTACATTATATGTAAATCTTGTATCCATAGTATATATCTTAATATACATCCTAGACGATTAGTTCCGCCAGGCTTTGTGGGTAGGCCTACTGTCCCCAGGGTCCGTGCCTTCGTGATGTAGGTCTGCTGAGTGGCGATCCCACGATGATTTTCGACATATCAGCACATTTTCTTGATCAAGACTAGCACAAGTTTCCGTTCTTCCCGTATAGTCAGTCCCGCGATATCCCCCGTACAGGGTGTTCCAAAAAGTATCACCTCTACAAGCCCGCCCATTGCACACGGGATATATTTTCGTACCCCCTCTAAAACAGCCGTGCTTTACGAAAGTATTGGCCTAAGCATCATGGTGGTCGCAATGCGAATCATTTCCATATCAGACGACAAAAGTAAAAAAAAATCCGATCATAAGTTCCCCCTAAGTGACCTATTAAGTTAATAATTCCTGCCTAGTCATACAGCAAAAAAGCCAAATCTTCCAGACTTCAGGTCAACGAGCAAGCTTTATTTTAAGAACTTGTATTCCGTTCATTGTCATAGTTTAAACGACTGTTATCATAGGTCTGAACGATATAATGACGACGATATCTTCCAAGGCAGAACAGCGCAGGTGTATAGTATAGCACTTTTGACCATGGTTCAGCTCAAAAAAATTGCGGGCTTTTTTCGCGACCTTTTCACCATAGGATATTCCGGAGAAAAATGCAGGTATAAACCATGTATCAAATACAAAGAGTTAAAGCATTTCAAACTTTTCACTTTTCACCACTCAGGTCGAGTTTTTCCATATTGTTCTTGAGAAATAAGCACTCAGGATGACTTTCAGCCCAATATGATTCACCAACTTAAAAAACCAAAGAACATTAATCAGTATGTCACTCTTGTAATGGGTTACTTTTAAAGGTTCTGGGACCTTATTCACGAAGCTCCCGTAACTTACGGGAGTGCGCAAACTATTGTCCTTTTGCGGACAACCTATTGTTCACTATCAGCCTGACAAAGGATTTTACGGGGGCTTTGTGAATAAGGTCCCAGTTGTTACGACTGACTTGTCGTAGGGCCACAGTTCAAACCCGACGCCCGAGTGATACCGTCATCAACTCCCCGATCTATTGGTCAGCTGTACTGTGACCAGGGGTCTAAACCAGTATAATCAAGACGCGCGGTCTTTTGGGTCGAATCATCATCGACATCCTGCGAAAGTCGGTCATGACAGGTCAGAAGGGGTAAACAAACCTGGGCCTAGTGCATTGTACAGACCATAAGCACATGAACCAACTGTACAAATGCGCTAGGCCAAGGTTTGTTTACCCCTTCTGAGCTGTCATGGCCGACTTTCGCAGGATGCCTATTGTCTTCAGATTCTCAAGAGTAATCTGAGATTTATTTTAATTGGAGAAGCCCCCTCTATTGATCACGTGAAGAAGAGACTATATGGGCTGAAGTCCAACCAATATTGCAAACAATGAACGATGCACTTCCGATCACAACTGCCTTGTTTCTCGGTACACACCCTCTCTCTGCTGCAGTCCAACCTATATTGCCCACAACGACGATGCACTTCCATTCAACTAGATACTGCCCGCGCGTAACATTTTGTAAGAATGAACCTTGATCGAGATGAGACTCGCCCGACAACAAAACAGCCCCGAGATTCCGATCACAATTGTCTCGTTTAGGTGCACAGCCTTTTAACAAAATAAATCCACAAAAAACAAGACGCTGAAAGAACGGCTGCGTACTTGTATAGTACATGTACAGGGTTTTCGCAAAGCCTCCGAAACGCCAACGCGAACGTCTCTCCTTTTGTTCGATCCTCTCTTCGTTGGCGTTCGCTTTGACGTTTCGGGGGCTTTGCGAAAACTCCCTAGTATCACCTTGTCTATTGACTGTATACATGACTTAACCATTCACGGTGCGTTCTTTTTGCACCAGTTCGCGAAAAGATGCATCCATGTTCTGATAATGCAAGCAGATCATTTAATTGTCATTAGGTGTAGAGGAAATGGTGTACTCTGACTTTTTTAAATATGTTTAACCCTTTGAGGATCACCAAACCATTATCAATTTCCTCCAATGTACATGTACATACATTACTTATTTACTTTATTTGAGAAATTCGAATCGCCCTGCCTGAGGGATCATCTCCACCCTCTAACCAGGTTATCAATGTTAGTAACGTATTCATCTGTTGATTGACGTTTGCAATTGCATCATTGGGGAGGTTTCGCTATCAAACGATAAACCAAAACTTTACGACAACGTTATTTTTCATACTACACATTAACCGGATTTTGCATTGCATTTTCGGTACAAAAATAAAGTTGTCGTTAACGTTTACGTTTATCGTTTGATTTCGAAACCTCCCTATTAAATACTGCTTCAACAAACGACTTACAGCTTCTACATTGTACTTCAGACGACAAAACGTGTTGCTACATGCTAAGTACTTCCTGTACCTACCGCTAACGATCAAAATCTTCATCTTAATAGGCCTTGGATCGTTCGTACAAGCTTAGAGCCAACCTGAATGTATATATGCACGTGAATCGGCCTCAAAAGGTTTCATCCAACAATATCTAAATAATGAATCAAATCGATGGGTATGTCCTTAAGACAGGTGTTTTCGTTTTCGTTTTCACTCGCCAATGGACTACGGAACTTTGTAATGTTCCGCTATACAAAACTTAGGACATATCGTCGCATCTCCGCCACTGTTCGATATAATGTTACATGTATCTTCCTCTAAAAGTGTTATTTTCCGATGCAACTTTCTGATTATTGATGGAGTGCACCAATATTGGTTCTGTCAAGAATACATCGCGTGAGTTCCATTCTTGATTCTGGTGATTCAATTGACGTCAGTCTGGGACAGTGTTCCCAAAGTGGGTCACCCTGACCTATATACCATTTTTCTCGTATTTATCCTCCACTACTAAAATTGTTTTATGTTTTTTGATGCATACTTTCTTGGGTCAAAAAGTCGTCGTGATAGTGCTCTTTTTATACATGCCTCGCGTCAACTAAATTTTATATAATAATGGGATCAACTTGCCGGAAAAGATTTGAGTCACCGCCTCATATTTGCTGATCTGGTGGTTCTGTCGATATTATTCGGGATACTTGTGATGCATGCTGACACACACTTATATTCCTCCACAGCATAAAATAGTTCGTCAAGGAAGAACCAGTTCGTTCTGAATGTAGACAATGTATTATCGATTGTTGTTTCATCCACAAAAAATCACAATGACAAATGCTCGTATAGTTCAATTTTGTTTTTTCCAGACTAGCAAATGGTTACTTGTAGTTTATATGTATACTTATAAATATATCGAATGAATCCATAGCATGGACTGCTCCGTACTTTGCATCCGTTCCACTTCATACAACCAGATTTATGGTGCCACTTATCATATCTCGAGAGCATCTTAACTGCGTCACAGTTTACATTACCAATTTTCCAATTCTTCGCGGCCAACATAGCGGAAATATTGAAGATTATCTGGCCAACAGTTTTTTCAAAACAGATAAATGTAAATAAGTCACGAGCACTAGTTTCTGAGCTGCTTAATTGTTGTTTGCAACTGATATTAAAGGTAAGCTTGCCACGTGCATAAGGCTGTAAGAATGTCGCTATTAGGGAAGGAATTGAAGCTATACCCACCGTAAGTAGGTTAAAGTGAATCTAGGCAGAATTGTACGACTTTTGATAGACTACAATGTATATGGTTGTTTCATTACACAAAATGTCTTACGGACTTATCTCACACGTTGTATTTATACATGAGAATGCAATCAAGTTTCACGTATTGTATTCTTTATATTAATATATGTTCTTCGGTTCATTCCGAGCGTATGACGTGCTAAACGCGGATGAATATTGCAGATCCTTTCTCGCACTCAGACGACAGCCAATCGGCCACAGAAAAATGGCGGTGTTCTAAAAACCTGGTCCCCAGCCCCGTACGACTTGTCCCACAACAAGTCTGGGCTGAAGAACCAAGCCAGTTTTTTTATACCACGACGCTGTAAGCCACGTGGTCAAGCTTCCAAGTGTCAGTGAACGCCATTTTTGCGTTGCCGTTCATTTTAAAATTCGCCCAGTTACACTACATGTAAGTTGATCTCTTGCCCATTTTCTGGCGATGCGTTTTTTGATCCCTCAACCGGCCTGTCGTCTGGGTCACCGGAAATGGATGGTATGTTTTGTACAAATGTAAATAAGGTGGAGTTTGTTTTTTAATTTTATTTGGCGTGTAAAAGTGTAACAAATTCGTCGAATCATGACATAGGCTCTAATTGCGTAGAATATTGTATTTTAACTGTTCAATCGAACAAATTGTTTGTTAAATTTGCTCAATTTGCATATCTCTGGCCGTACACTCTCAGTGCAACCTTCTGCCAGGATTTCCTGGATTCTATTTACTTTGTTATAGCATCACCTGGCGGTTGTAGGCTCCTGCTTCGCTTCATCCGTAGTAGCAGAGAGGTAGGCCTAGATTCTTCAGTTTCATTGCAATCCACGTGACATTGGCTGATATTCATAAAGGCTAGCAAGTACCTTTACTTCGAGTTTTGTGGTACATTTACATTGGACATCGCTGTGCAAATCTTACGTCAAAGCATTTGCTAACTTTTATAAACATCAGCCCTTGTATATCGTCACCTCTATGTTTTCGTCTCGTCGTATTCTCGCGGACGTACTAGCATATTGTACAGCCACAAGTTCAATGAGTGAACCTGATGGCACAGACTGTAAGGTTCATTCATGGTGTGGCCTATCGACTGTATCTTGACAGCATCATGTTCAAAACCGAAAGGCCCTGCATACATGTACAGTGCACGACTCATTTTCCACATGCCACTTAGAATCAACGTTATTTTCCATGGATCTACTTCAAAACTCTTTCAAGTAACATTTCAAATCATTTCTTGTTGACAATATCTTTCGTCGGGAGGACTTATTCACGGTGAAGAATGTGTCAGCGTGGTAACCGAAATCTTCCATTGTGTTCCGTGTATTTTACATCACACTCTGTATAAAGGTAAATGAATATTGCTATGATAATTGAATATTAAGTAGGAGTTAGCTTCCTGCACCCAGATGGACTCAACAGTTAATATGGGCGGTGTTTATTCTTTCTTAATGATATTTTCTTAGTTAGCTCTCTAACTTTATGTACTCAATTTCTTACCTCCGCCATAAGTGTGGATGCAGTGTCAGGTTCTATAAACTGTTGACAAATTCCCGTACACACCTCTTGCAATGCTTGCACTCCACTCAGTGTTCATACCTACCTGCCCGCTGAAGTCTACTCTTACAACCATTGCTACAATTGGAAGACCATTTTCAAGTTAGTATTAATAGAGGGCGCTGTGATGGTGTGGCAAAATTACAATCGCCTCCAACCAATCAATGATTAGCTTGCATTCAATAGGCTGCATAGTATCGAAGGCACGATATGGCATGTTCAACTATATTTGCAGTTTGCACCAATGAAAAAGTGTTTTAGATTCTCCTTGGCCACACCCACTGCCTGTCATTGGTTAGTAAAGTGTAGTGTGTTAGCCAATGGCGACCGTCGTTACAATGGTCAGTGTCAATAGACCAAATTTTGCCAAGTAGGCCTACCACAGAGGAGGAGTGTTGAGTTATCACAGCATTATGTATTCCTGGTGCTTATTACAAAACATCAGTTCTTGCACTCCGAAGTTTTTACTAGCACTGCACTGCAGCAGACGACATCTCTTGTAAAGAAATTCCATTGTCACAGATGTGGTTCAGGGAAAAAAATTTGAAGATATCTCTTCATTTTTACCCACACAGACGTTCTATCGTACATATTTACATTTTCCAGCCAAGTTGCGTTGAAATTAACTCAGCTAACTGTACATTGTACGCCTGGTAGGCCTACTTAAAAATGAATGTCTTGAATCTATTTATTTCGTTGGGTGTCGTTGTTAATACTGCAGAATCTCTCTACACTTGTATTATAGGCCATTCCCTGTTTTGTTCAATCCCTCTAACATTAATTATGATAATTATGTACGTTTCCGTGGTTATAATTGGATTGTAAGATATTTCCCGGTGTTGTTAGTGACGACTGCACGAGTACGGGGTACATTTCAAGTTTGACTCTACATTAGTTCATTGATGCCGATGTACAGGTAAATCTACTTACGTATGCTCCCAGAATGGTCATTGTCTTTATCTACACTCACGTGGCCTATGGTTCGATGTCGCCCTGCTGATGACAATAATAATTGGCTTTATATGTGGTTCAGGCTGATTCATAGTATTTCCTTATACTCTCTCCTAACTCGTTGACCGCCTTTCTCATGCTGTGCTTGCAAGTAAAAGCCAACACACACGTCAAAATAATAATGTTCAAACCTTTTTTTAGACATTTTCATTTTCATTTTTATTGCTGGCAGTTTAATGGCTCCGCGCTGTCATTCCAACACCACAACGGTTGTAGTTTGCGGCACTTAATATAGGTGGCGGTCTTCATCTTTTGTACCGTCTTCTCGACTTTATGACTGACATTACAGAATACTCTAAAGAACAGTAACAAGACTAATGTCCGTAAACTGTAGGAGGACTCATTGACAAAAACACGAATCTCATGATCGATGCTGCAAACCATGCCTATTTGCTGTCGGGTTGTGCATCCTGAAGAACTCAGGGCCCATATTCATAAAACCTTGCTAGCTTAGTTGGTTGCTAGTTGCGCACATTGGCCTGTACAAACTAGGCACTTTAGCAGGCAACTACATGTAAGCCTAGCAAGGTTTTATGAATATGGGCCCTGGTCCACTATAGCGTCGCTCCAAGCTCGTGCTCGTGTGTGCGAGCTAGAGAGCGATGCTAAGAGGACCCGATTCCTTCAGGATGAAATCGCCTAACAAATTATTGATATTCGATTTTTGTTTTGATGTCCGAGGAAACTAATCACTTCATCTGTATTAGTCTGTCGCATCCTCCCATCGCAGGGCTTTGGTCTCGCTCCTCTTCATACTCTCGCGAGCGTATGAAGAGGAGCGAGACCAAAGCCCTGCGATGGGAGGATGAGTGTGTCGATACCGGTAACTTTTGGTAAAGATATTCACGGCCACTCGGGAAATGAGAACTTGTGACGTTAATAGGTGATGAAGATTTTACAGATTTAGCTTTTATCTGAAGATAAAGGGACTTATTCTTCCATTCTTTTCGCTCACTCGAACAGGCAAATTATAATGTATTGTATTTCGTATACATCGCATCTCTATACTACTGCTGCCCCATTGAGTCAGTGCAAGTTCAACTCCTTTTTTTCCTTATTCGGGATACTAATGTGCAATCGAGCACGGTAGATGTACCCATGTACACATCCTGAGAACATCAGGAGTTCTTAGCGCTCGCTCCGTTCGTCACCGGACACAAACCGTTTGAGTGAGGTGACAAAGGGAGCGAGCGCTAAGAACCCGTGATGTTCTCGGGATGTGTGTACATGCACATGTAGTTGCAAGTACAACAGGCCATGACGCATTGAGTACCGTTTTGGGTATGTTTGTGTAATATTCCTTGATCCTTGATACTGTATATTTATGGTATTATCTTGTTGCCAAGAAGACGAGATCACTATTTTTTGTCCGAGGGATATCGATGTCTTCTGAACACCAGGGCAGTGCAGCGTAGGCCTAACCTCGTGAGCAGATAGTTCGACTTGAAAAATTGTTCACTTTTTGTTTTGCCGTCTACACATGCCTATACGGGAGCATAAGGTGGCCTTACCAGAAGACATTAGCCCGTATTCTAGAAGCCTCCTTAACTCTAAGATCCACTTTAATCTTTTGTATTCTACCCTGCAAACAATAGCTAAAGGTAGACCTTATAGACTTAAGGAAGGTTCTAGAATACGGACCAATGTCCTAAAGGCATGTAGCCTACGTCAGGGAAAATTAGAAAGGTAATACATGTAAAATCTTTGTTGGTACATGTATGTGAGGTGGGTGGTTGAAAAAAATCTCGAACGATTTTCAGTTACAGCAACGATTTGCAGTTGCCTGAGTATTGAAAATGTATTCAATCGTTTGCCACGGCAGTTCGAAATCGGCGAACCGCCGAACTTGTTATGGTGTTGCATCGAACTTTCGGCCGTTCGCCGATTTCGAACTGCCGCGTTTGGCATTAGATCATTACTGATGCAGTTGAACCGCCGTAGCTAATACTATGTGGTATCACACTATACAATGTGCACACATATACAAATGTTCATAAAATTGCGTTGCACTAAGGTCAATTACTATGAAGAATATCTACTTTGTGTCTGAAATGATGTCTTCGGACCTCATTTTATTGAGGTACTGAGCCGTATATTCAACGCCGACAGATGTGGTTCGCTATTTTGTTTATTTTTAAGGGACCAAATCGTATCCCTTATGTACGATGGATTTATTGTTTGTTATTTTAGATATTGATGTATCTTTAAATCTCGCTAACGGCTTGTGAGTCCTTCCGAATAGGATACGCTAGACTCTCTTCTATTCAGCCATCTGAAATTACAGATAAACGGTCCTACTTGGATTCCATAATCAACGCCAAATGTGAAAAATTAAACAAATCTGCTGAAATTTGGAGACTTTTTCGAACTTGGCTCTACTTTGTATCACTGATTTTTGGTGTGTAGATAATTTTGTTGTCAAATAGTTACCTCGCCGATAAGGTTGGTCTTTCTAGACTTTCTTGTGCTAGACGCTGTCTATCTCTCGCTTAATGTTCACTGTTCTATCTGTACTCATCTCATTGTCTCACTGATTAACTAATTAAGATGTGTCAGCCTGCGAGCTGTAGTTTTACTGATGATGGACACACGCCGGTGGGGAAGGAAACTGTGTCCAATGGAGAAAAAAGTCAGGGAAACCAATTTTTCTCATCACAAGACAAAATTTATGAAAGGATATTTGGCATCCATAGCCATCTAATCTTATGGCACGTATTCTAGAAGCCTCCTTAACTCTAAGGTCCACTTTAACCTTTTGTATTCTGCCCTGCAAACAATGACTAAAAGGTAAACCTTAGAGTTGACTTCTAAAATACGGCCCACTGTGTCGTCGACATATGGGGCTGTATTGTAGAACCTTCCTTATCTCTAAGGTTTACCTTTAGCTATTGTTTCCAGGGCAGAATACAATTAGCTTAAAGTGGACCTTAGAGTTAAGGAGGGTTCTAGAATACGGGTCATGGACTAACTCCTGTAACTTGGATACAGTTCACCTGCTCACCAGGATAAACAACCGGTGTGTTATATTCCAGTGTTGCTACCTATTCCCACATGCATGAGAGATAGGCCTACTTAAATTGTTGGACGAGGAGTCGTTCTTCAAAGACAATAGCTCTTTGATTGGCTCTGATTTTTTTTGCCATGGAAATCTGATTGACACAAGTTATACATGTATGATGGAGTGACCAGTTTTCGGGGTAGAACAGTTTTCGTGGTACTCCCGATTTTTCCCGTTTATTCACGTTTATTCACGCGCGCTCCCGCGAGACATAAACATTTCACGGTAAATTAATATCTCTATTTTCGATACATAACAAAATAATTACGGACGCAAAGCGAGTAACGCTGCAATCGGGCGGTAAAGTCTTTAGGCCTAGTTGGCCTAGTACCACGAAAACCGGTCACACCATCATACATCCATGGTCTTTCCTACTCTGCCTTCAAACGGTAAATGGCAGTAACTAGGCCTAAGTCAGCAGTGGGGGCATGGTTGATTGAAGTAAGTGCTGTACTCCACGCTACTGTGTACATGGTAGTGCACGGTATGGCTGTTCCTTCAATTACCCATGTTCCAACTGATTACAAATACAAGTCTCGGTATTGCTTTTACGTTCGAAGACAGTTACTACTTACATGTACGTCATAGCAATGGAATCCATAATGGCAGCACTGGCGTGTCATACAGCGGTTGTTTTAGACGTTTCACACAGTCTGTCACGTGTTTGTCTTGGGACGTCTCGAGGTGTGTTCGGAGATCGGTTGCACCGTGATCGTCCAAGCAGCGTTGATTGGTTGAAAAACCATTGATTGATCTTTTGTTGAATGAGAGCGACCAATCAACGCTCCTTTTCGGATGATTATGTTATTATGGACGACAGACAGTACCCAATCTCGGGGGCTGGTAAACAAGTGTGTTGTAGATATGGTGATCTCAGCCGATTGTGCACGGTCTAGAAAGGACAAACATCGTACCAACTGTAAAGGAACAGAAATATTCGAGATGTTCCAAGACATACTGTTCCTCTGAAGAAATCACTTGCTAAGCCGAAACAGGAGTCGACAAAATGACAACAGTTCACATAGTGTTGTCGACGAACATACAATCAGATTAGTTGTTCTGGGCCCATATTCATAAAACTACTTAAGTCAAGTGTGACACTTATCCTTTGTTCAACACAAAAGTTAAGTATCACACTTTGACCAAGTATGTTTGTGAATATGGAGCCAGGTCGGTAGGCCAAAAGAATGAGTGCCTGTATTTTGGAATTCTGGGTCCATATTCATAAAAGTACTTAAGTCTAAGTGTGGCACTTATCCTTTATTCAACACAAAAGATAAGTATCACACTTTGACTTAAGTATCTTTATGATGGACCCTGGTGCACATGAGTTAAGAATGGACACAACGCCAGGTCTTGACTGGAAAATACAGACAAACGTTTTCGTCATGATGGCCGAAAAAAATTCACGTTCAGTCTACAACAACAGAATAGGCAGATGAATATACCTTACATGTAGGCCCACACGAATATGGTATTATAATCTTGAGAGTCAAGTGCAGTACACAGAGCTCACACGATTAGTGTTTTGTCCAAAATACAGGTACTGGGAATGGAGGTGTCCCGCTTGGTGATGCTACGTTATAGCACTGGTCTAAAATATCGCGACCATCCGGTCATAATTTGCCCTGCATTATTGCGGAGATCATATCGAAGGTATTCGTGGTAGGATATTAACCGATATTTCTTACATTGTAGTCTTGAAAAGGACTTTCATCACCTTTTCGACAATTTTTCAAAGACACTGGTCAATAGGAGCTGTCAGTGAGTTGACCAATAGGTGTCACTACAGACAACTGTGCTGCCATCTTTTGGTAACACGCGCGGCTGATTGCTCCTATTGACGCAACCTCTCGCCCCGAAACTCACACAGTCATGTGCCAACATCGATTCAGTACCGTGCGGCCGAGGGGAGGGGTTGTTTTTGCCTCCTGACGGAAGAGCAGGTATCACCAAGCGGTAGGGAGGGAACTGTAGCTACCGCGACCCCAGAGGATCATTGTAAATGTCTCACTACGCATTCCTAATCTCATGTAAATACATCCACACGACTGGTGCTTGGAATATGTACATGTATATGTAAGAAATAAATCGCACGATCACATTCGTAAAATAAACTGACGTCATTCAGTTCATTATTGCTCGAAACAAAATGGAGGCCCAACGTCTCGTATCCATGGCGTTTTCCCGCTCAATAGAGAACGATGAACTAGACATTAAATTTAAAAAAAAAAAGTGCATCAGCATAGGGATCGAACTCAGAGAATTTCATGCAGCAGACTTCTGCCGTTGTACTACACCACGAAGGCCGCAGAGGTCAGCGTTGGTTTTCAACCACACTTCAGACTTGAATGAATTGAATCGCCATACAATAAAAGGGACGGATTCTTGACTGAACCGACTTCATTATCAGGGTGACCACGATTACTGTCACTCCGACCTGATAAGTCTTTGTACCGATTGAAAACAGCACCTGCTGTCTTGACATAACACAATCAAAATACCACGGTAAACCGACCGAAACTTTGCCAACATGTTCATGTCTTGCGCAATCTGGCGGGGACTCGGTCTCGCAGGCATATTTGGAGTTTGATGTTTGCGAGAGTCCACCTGGAGATGAGAAGAGTGATGTTTGGAGTAAAGGTCATCTTGAACTTCCCATCTGAAGAGAAATGTCATGGCTTCCCGGGAATCCTGCGGTAAGAACTGCCACCTTTCGGCGAAGACTAGAGGAAAGAATGTACATATAACTCCAAGCCGATCAAATGATTCAAATTTCTTTATTCGGGACACGCTTTGACCCCAAATGATTTGAATATGCATCAATAGTCGATAGATTACGTTAGAGGACAAAATTGACAAAATTGAACAATGCTAAAAGTGTGGTGATTTTAGTGATGAGAATGCCAGAAAGTCAGCTCGCCAATAATCGGTGGAACGGTTTCACGAATGTGATGACAGTTGAGGCGCTGCTCCACGTGACAGTTTTCTGTCGAAAGTTTGCTGTCAGATAGTATTAACTGTCCAAAGACTATCGCGTGGAAGTTGTTCAGCTAGTGACTGTATGACAGCAATTATTGGTGTCTGACAGCAAACTTTCGATAGAAAACTGTCACGTGGACCAGCGCCTTTACATGTAGTGAACGGTGCCTGACTAACTGCATGACCAAACACTTTGTTCTAAGCTTTAACATGCTCCAAAGGGATATTCGAAAGGGCTCCAGGGGAAGGGATTGCAGGTTTCTGATATTACACAGTCATTTTACAATGGTGTAGGCCTATCTTTGGAACTGCCTCGACAGTTTAGGACTCGAAGTACATTCGCATTAGGAAATAGGCCCACTCAACTACCATAATTTATAATTTTAAATAATCACAGTCATCATGACCATGTGTCAGGCACCCGGTCATTAGCCATACAATATGCATACATGTACATTGTAGAAAGCCGTGCCTTATTGAATGGTATTGAAGATAACGGAGACTTCAGTCAACAGATTCTGTCGTTGAAAGAAATACCTTCAAAATACCTGCAATGATATGGCAAGAAAATTGATGCCATGCCCAAGGCTTCCTGTACATAGAAGTACATGTATACGGTATGCGAACACGCCGGTAAATAAAGACTACACATAAGAGATTCGCGATCGTGAAGCCATTATAGAGTTTTCGCAGAAGCCCCAAACGCCAACGCAAACGCCAATCCCATTGCTCGATGCCACGGAGAGAGCAGCGAACAGCAGTGATAGACGTTCGCGTCGGCGTTTCGGGGGCTTTTCGAACCGGCGTGTAAGTATACCGTATACACTTGTACGTACAGGAAGCCCAACGTAGGCCTACATGGACACCGTGAATATTGTAGCTTTTCAATTCCACTTACAAAACCTGAATCAGCCAGAATTTGTTTTCTTGATGCCATAATATTTCGAGTCAAAGCAAAGAAGTGCTCCACAATGGAGATCACTCAACAATAGAGTTTTAGAAATCGTCCCACAACGGTAACGCAAACGTTAAATCTGATGATTTGTCTTTGAACACAAGTTACCAATAGCGTATGTTACCATTAGCAGGGCGATCTCTCAAACTCTCAGAGTCTAATATTGCACAACGATATTGCGACAATACAGCACCTATGTGAACTTGACAATATTGTAATATACTATATACAAAGTTATACAACCTTCTCATACACAACCGTCGTCATACACAACCATCTGTAGGACATGACGAAATAAAGCCCTCACCAAAAGGCCTAATAGAATAAACATTGATTCTCCAATCAAAGCGGGACGTTTAAACGCATGGTAGCCACATCGATTCGCCCATTAAAGTAAAGGTGTGGTTGCCATTCCCCTGACCACCACCAAAACGAAATTTCAAGCTCATTCATCCTCACATGGTCTGTTCCGACTGTCTCTCTACTCTTTCAGATTCAGGTGAATGACTTGCGAGCAAGCGACCCTCGGCTAAAATTTCGCAATACCGAATCCTGTTCCCAAGACAATTTCCCCAAGGGACGACACCTGTGATGACGATACCTTTAGAAGTTCAAAATCCCATCCATTCACCCTCCGGTATATCTTCCCATTACCTCATCAACTATTTTCACCATCAGCAGCCATGCCATCTATCAACATTAAAGAAAATACCCTTTCTGGATTAAGAAATGAAAATGCAACACAACATCCATCGATTAACTCCTTAAACGCTGAGGGGCACTGAGATTGCTGATTCTAAAATTACTAGGCCCGCTTCAGAATAATATAGAATTAAATTACATATTAGGCTACCTGTATTCATATGGCAAGAAAACATAAATGTTTAATCTCTATTTTGGCATCTACTTTGACTATCTTTTTAGAGTGACGAAGCTGATCATTCACTGAACGATTGATCAATTCGTTTAATAAATTGAATATCTACAGTTACATGTAATTACCAACTAACTTATTGTTGATGGCTAGCTGATTATGATTATCTGTTCGGTTAAACCAACCTTTATACATCATCCGATATAAGGTAGAAATTTTTAAGTAAAGTAAATAAAATTTTCTGGTCATAATCTCTGAGAACCTTGAGCATAAGTAACAGAGAGCTGGGGTGTCTGTTCACAACCATTTGCACTGGCATCGTATCTCTGCGTTGGTTCTAAATTTTACCGGGGCCAACCCCTATTAGCGTTTTCTATTCGCAGATTCTTCACTTGTTTCTGGCTGTTATAATCAAACCACAGAAAGCTGATAAAATNAATGGAAGTGTCCCGCTTGGTGATGCTACGTTATAGCACTGGTCTAAAATATCGCGATCATCCGGTCATAATTTGCCCTGCAATTCATTGTTGCTGAGGTCATATCGAAGGTAGATCTATTCGTGGTAGGATATTAACCGATATTTCTTACATTGTAGTCTTGAAAAGAACTTTCGTCACCTTTTCGACAACGTTTCAAAGACACTGGTCAATAGGAGCTGTCAGTGAGTTGACCAATAGGTGTCACTACAGACAACTGTGCTGCCATCTTTTGGCAATACGCGCGGCTGATTGCTACTATTGACGGAATCTCTCGCCCCGAAATTCGCACATGTGCCAACATCGATTCAGTACCGTGCGACCGAGGCGAGTGGTTGTTTTTGCCTCCTGACGGAAGAGCAGGTATCACCAAGCGGTAGGGAGGGAACTATAGCTACCACGACCCCAGAGGATCATTGTAAATGTCTCACTACGCATTCCTAATCTCATGTAAATACATCCACACGACTGGTGCTTGGAATATGTACATGTATATGTAAGAAATAAATCGCACGATCACATTCGTAAAATAAACTGACGTCATTCAGTTCATTATTGCACGAAACAAAATGGAGGCCCAGCGTCTTGTGTGGCGTTTTCCCGCTCAATAGAGAACGATGAACTAGACATTAAATTAAAAAAAGAAAAGTGCATCAGCACGGAGATCGAACTCAGAGCATTTCATGCAGCAGACTTCTGCCGTTCCACTACACCACGAAGGCCGCAGAGGTCGGCGTTGGTTTTCAACCACACGTCATGGCATCCCGGGAATCCTGTAGTCTCGGACACCCACCCGTTCAATCACTCCGCAAACTACGTGATATGAACGTCTGGGCCAGACCGACATTTCCACTGTAATACAGTGCATTGTGGGTAATGATGTAGAAGGTCACGTGACATAAGATGGTTTATAAGATGGATTATATTTCACCTCGCAACCTTCCAAAATGTCTGAATCTGGCAATGAATCGATTGCTGAAGTGATCTGAAACAGCGTACAACTTACTGGAGTTCAATTTCAGGCGGAAAACTGAGCAGGAATTGTGTACCCGTGTGGAAGACGTCGTCATGAAATCCCAACTGACATTTTATGGTCGTCGCCATGATGAGATCACGTGATCACTTCTCTTGCCCAATCAGCAGCCGGATTTGGATTTTCAAATGGGAGGAATGACTAGCTCTGTCCCAGGTCAGCCAATCAGCGACGGGTGATGAAATAAAATCACCGTCACAACGGAATCGGCGCTCTGTCCTAGACCCTCGTATATGCTATGCATTATACAGGGTCTGGGCGCCCGAGACTAGGAATCCTGCGGTAAGAACTGCCACCTTTCGGCGAAGACTAGAGGAAAGAATGTACAAATAACTCCAAGCCGATCAAATGATTCAAATTTCTTTATTCGGGACACGCTTTGACCCCAAATAATTTGAATATGCATCAATAGTCGATAGATTACGTGAGAGGAAAAGCCCGAAAAATCGGTGACAAAATTGAACAATGCTAAAAGTGTGATGATTTTAGTGGTGAGGATGCCAGAAAGCCAGCTCAATAATCGGTGGAACGGTTTCACGAATGTGATGACAGTTGAGGCGCTGCTCCACGTGACAGTTTTCTGTCGAAAGTTTGCTGTCAGATAGTTACTGTCCAAAGACTATCCCGTGGAAGTTGTTCAGCTAGTGACTGTATGACAGCAATTATTGCTGTCTGACAGCAAATTTTCGATAGAAAACTGTCACGTGGAGCAGCGCCTTTACATGTAGTGAACGGTGCCTGACTAAGTGCATGACCAAAAACTTTGTTCTAAGCTTTAACATGCTCCAAAAGGATATTCGAAAGGGCTCCAGGGGAAGGGATTGCAGGTTTCTGATATTACACAGTCATTTTACAATGGTGTAGGCCTATCTTTGGAACTGCCTCGACAGTTTAGGACTCGAAGTACATTCACATTAGGAAATAGGCCCACTCAACTACCATAATTTATAATTTTAAATAATCACAGTCATCATGACCATGTGTCAGGCACCCGGTCATTAGCCACACAATATGCATACATTGTAGAAAGCCGTGCCTTATTGAATGGTATTGAAGATAACGGAGACTTCAGTCAACAGATTCTGTCGTTGAAAGAAATACCTTCAAAATGCCTGCAATGATATGGCAAGAAAATTGATGCCATGCCCAAGGTTTCCTGTACATAGAAGTACATGTATATGTATACGGTATGCGAACACGCCGGTAGGCTACACAAGAGATTCGCGATCGTGAAGCCATTATCTATAGAGTTTTCGCAGAAGCCCCGAAACGCCAACGCAAACGCCAATCCCATTGCTCGATGCCACGTGACGGAGAGAGCAGCGAACAGCAGTACTAGGATAGACGTTCGCGTCGGCGTTTCTGGGGCTTGGCGAACCGGTGTGTTCGTACACCGTATACACTTGTACGTACAGGAAGCCCAACGTACCGGTACATGGACACCGTGAATATTGGAGCTTTTCAATTCCACTTAAAAAACCTGAATCATCCAGAATTTGTTTTCTTGATGCCATAATATTTCGAGTCAAAGCAAAGAAGTGCTCCACAACGGAGATCACTCAACAATAGAGAGTTTTAGAAATCGTCCCACAACGCGAACGCAAACGTTAAATCTGATGATTTGTCTTTGAACACAAGTGGGTTACCATTAGCGGGGCGATCTCTCAAACTCTCAGAGTCTAATATTGCACAACGATATTGCGACAATACAGCACCTATGTGAACTTGACAATATTGTAATATACTATATATACAAAGTTACACAACCTTCTTATACACAACCGTCGTCATACACAACCATCTGTAGGACATGACGAAATAAAGCCCTCACCAAAAGGCCTAATAGAATAAACATTGATTCTCCAATCAAAGCAGGACGTTTAAACGCATGGTAGCCACATCGATTCGCCCATTAAAGTAAAGGTGTGGTTGCCATTCCCCTGACCTCCACCAAAACGAAATTTCAAGCTCATTCATCCTCACATGGTCTGTTCCGACTGTCCCTCTACTCTTTCAGATTCAGGTGAATGACTTGAGAGCAAGCGACCCTCGGCTAAAATTTCGCAATACCGAATCCTGTTCCCAAGACAATTTCCCCAAGGGACGACACCTGTGATGACGATACCTTTAGAAGTTCAAAATCCCATCCGTTCACCCACCGGTATATCTTCCCATTACCATCAGCAGCCATGCCATCTATCAACATTAAAGAAAATACCCTTTCTGGATTAAGAAATGAAAATGCAACACAACATCCATCGATTAACTCCTTAAACGCTGAAGGGCACTGAGATTGCTGATTCTTAGTAAATTACTAGGCCCGCTTCAGAATAATATAGAATTAAATTACATATTAGGCTACCTGTATTCATATGGCAAGAAAACATAAATGTTTAATCTCTATTTTGGCATCTACTTTGACTATCTTTTTAGAGTGACGAAGCTGATCATTCACTGAACGATTGATCAATTCGTTTAATAAATTGAATATCTACAGTTACATGTAATTACCAACTAACTTATTGTTGATGGCTAGCTGATTATGATTATCTGTTCGGTTAAACCAACCTTTATACATCATCCGATATAAGGTAGAAATTTTTAAGTAAAGTAAATAAAATTTTCTGGTCATAATCTCTGAGAACCTTGAGCATAAGTAACAGAGAGCTGGGGTGTCTGTTCACAACCATTTGCACTGGCATCGTATCTCTGCGTTGGTTCTAAATTTTACCGGGGCCAACCCCTATTAGCGTTTTCTATTCGCAGATTCTTCACTTGTTTCTGGCTGTTATAATCAAACCACAGAAAGCTGATAAAATAATGAGGTAAAATCTGACCGCCATTGGCAATACGGTCACGTGACTGGTCACATGCTCCTCTCCATCAAACTTTGATTACTAGGAGTGCAAATAATGCTTGTAGCTGACGTCTTCAACATCACAACACCACATGACAACAGACAGTGGTCCAGCAGCTAACAAAACGGACAAATTGGGCACAACATTACAACAGTAACGTTATATTGGTCGAGTGTACGTGTAATTTCACAACAGATTTCTTCTGGCCGTGCTTCAGTTTACAACATGACACATGTTTAAACATGTCAGTGCACTCGGTCATAGCGAAACGGACGTCGATCTGACAATTTTAACATTGTGACCTCCTCCATGTTCCGTATGGTACGTTTTGCTGCCAATGTATCCTTCAATCGATCTTAACGGATCATTGTACTACAGTCTCCTTCGAGGTATAAGCTGTGGCTGTACATAGCACTAATATGAACCACGACACTAGGTGTATACCACCAGCGCTGGCTCTCTGACCAGCTGATGTCCCATCCTTGTCGACCGCTGCAGCGTTTACACCACCCGCATCCAAAGCCGTTGTTTCATATGGAGAGCACCCAAGCCACTTGGTCAGGGCAGACTTGGGGTAACCCTTCTTTACTCTCATTTTGGCATCGTTGAAGGCATAGTAGTTGAGTCCCTTCATGAAGTATGTTATACCTGTGATGAGGAGAAAAATCATGATAAAGATCAAAACCACGATCCATGTCTTTGCAAAGTCAACCTTACATCTAGTTCGGCTTACCGACTCCGCAACAGAAACGTAGGAATGGCTCGGATACATGTATCTCGTATTTGTAGCACGACGTGAAATGCTAGAGCGGCATGTTTGAACTTACCGTCCCATGAACGGAAGGCAGCATCAACAGGCGTGGGCACGCCCTTCCACATACTCATATCCCTGGGATAATCATAATCCACCATGCTATTCTTCTCATTAAATCTCCAGTACATATCACCGCTCATCAAGTACGTCTTCTTGTTGTGACCCCAAACGAATGCCGCGTCAATCTTCTCAATATCATGTGGTAGGCCTAGTTCAGTGATTGGCCGACCCGACTGGGGGAAACCAGCTATCACGTGGTTACCATTGAACCGCCAGTAATTCTTCCCTGTAAAAGACGATGAAGTTAAAATGATGAACATTACATGTAAGCCTGCTCATCGTTTCGAAGGCTCTCCGCCATCTTGGTTGCTACGGGATTTCTTGTATTACAAATGACTATTTGGTAGAAATAGGCACCGCATCCATACGTACCTTTAAAGAAAACAATGTATCCGTCCTCTGGACTCTCATATACCGCATCTACGCTCTCCATGTTACTGGGGAAGCCGAACCAGAATCGGTTGAGTTGGACTGGGTATCCATCAAGGAGGCCATTCTTGGTGACTCGCCAGAACCACTGAAGAAACGAAGATGGTAAGCAATTCGACATTGCATTGAGTGCAAACACTTCAGGAAAAGGCCCTAATGTAGCGGAATATGCGTCTTCCATTTAATTATTATAGAATCCTTTCGGGCTCTGTCTCTGACTGCAACCTACCTTTCCCTTGAAGATAAAGATTTCGTTCCTGACCACAGCTGCGGCATCGAAGGAAGTCCTACATGTATCAGGTCCGTTGTCTATGGGGACGAACTTAACTCTTGTGGGGACTGGCCGTGGAGGTGGAGGAACGGTCGACACGCCTGGCCTACCACCTGAATGAAGAAGAAGACATTCGGTTTTCTGATACCGGTCATCGGTAGTTCTACCATCGATGGCTTTCTATTCGAGCATGATACAACCCAACATTACAGGTGCAAAATACTACGATAAATGAAAGTTTTGGCTAGAATACCGCTGAACTAAGTAACTGCGTGGGCATCACGTGAAAAGGACAGTTCAGAATACTGTCAGGTGAGCACAAACTACCAGTCGATGTATTGGGAAGTTAAGAACCGTTATTGAAATCGCATACATCTCTTATCAGAATTGGCTACATTTTCGTACCGTGTTGACGTTGATCAATCGCCGAGTTGGGTTTATCATTGAATCTAATGTTACAGAAAGTGAGTTTTTTTCTTCCAAACTGCAGCATGACAGCAAGTGGAGAATGCATGACCTGCAGTAATGGACCTGTCCATATCTGGCTCCCACATCTCGGTGTTAGTCACGGCGGATTTACAAAACATCGCAGGATTCACTTTTTAGGTGGACCAAACCACACACAAGATTGCAGCCAGTAAAATTATCCGCTGACAGATGCTGTTTAAAATCAAGGAAGTGCTGGTTTCTGTCTGCTTTTTATTGATTTGGGTGAAAGAATTTCAATACAGAGACAGCTGACACTTCATATCGAGAATGTACAGTGATCAGATGAGCTGGTGTCGTAGAGTATGCCCGGCAGAGTATGATCGAGAACAACAGACAGAGAACGTCAGGTCAAAGAGAGACATGTGGAATACAAGTATTTAATCATCATGATCATGCCTGAATTAATGAATCAATCATGTAGTTATACGTCGGATGAAATTTCTTCTAAATGCACTTAATTTAGGCAAATATAGGTTGCAGGACTGTCGTACACAGATATATCATGGGCCTGAGAATCGTCAATGAAGCTTGTTGATTACGACGGCGGGACTCTGGCTAACTTCGTTTTTTTTGGCCAATTTTGTTTTTTTGCGACAAAATGGCAAACAACCGGACGGCGAGATAATGAGTTATACCAGTTAGAGATAATTGACCGCAAAGTGCAGGAAGTACACCAACATTGAACAGTCTGGAATGTCGAGGCATCAGCCGATATTGTCCTCCCGTCTACCCGCCCGTCTAATGCAACTGGGGGGGGGGGGCTATACGGTATCTGAATTTCTTTCTTCACCCTCAGGCTGTTTTCTAATGTGTGGCAGCATTAAAAACTGGTGGTACCATTTCTACGGCTGGAGTAAAATCTCATATGCAGGACCTTAGACCATCGACGAAAAGAATAGGCCCACATTGCAAAACCAAGTTTCTTACTAATGGTCTGACTTTTCAGGCTAAGATAATTCGCTTCGAACCTTTTGAGTGATATTATTTCTGGGCAATGACGTCATGCGTATACGATGAGAAATCAAGTTTTGCGGACTTAAAAATGCGTTTTCCCGGAGAAAGCACAGCAGATATTGCGACTC
Organism: Notospermus geniculatus; assembly: GCA_002633025.1. Lineage (NCBI taxonomy): Eukaryota > Metazoa > Nemertea > Pilidiophora > Heteronemertea > Lineidae > Notospermus > Notospermus geniculatus. Next base: position 606,199 of record NMRB01000048.1, read on the forward strand.
ATACTCACCAGTCGTGGTGTTGCCGAACCCTCCTACGTATCCCCGTCCCCTGACAATATTCTCAAATATCACATAAAGCCATAACACAGTCACACATGCAGACATAGCCCCTCATCATCTAATAGCTGAATTCAGAACCATTCTCCTGGCTGAACGCACACATACTGGAGCTAATACAGGTACAAATGCAACCGCAGACCACACCATCTACAGCTGCTGTTTTTTACCCGGGAAATTTGCAAGGTATGAAGCGTACTGCGCATGCGTTAGATTAATTGCTGATAACTGGGGCATGCGCGTTATTGTTGAAACAACAGGGATAGACTACCAGAATGTAAGTACGGACGACTAGTATATCCAGCAGGTGGAAAGTATGTATAGTTGGTCAGGAATTTACTTGAACGAAATCAAGAGTTGGAAACTGTTTACGATCGGGCAATGGAGAGGTTTAGAGATGCATGGTATTCGGTAACGAGCCTTTCGACTGATCAAGCTTAGTGGTTGTCCCGCGTCATCGAAGGGCGTGGCAATTTGAGTTTTAAACTTTAGGCTCTTGATATATCACGACAAAAGGTCTTTCTACACTTTATTCTACTTCTCTAAGGTCAGGTCAACTTGCGTCTACATCAACATTGGAGTCTACTGCGTATTCAGTGGTAACAGGCCATTGGTGATCTTGGCAATTTTCTTGGATACACGCTGACTGATGTTCACAACCAAACGTTGCTACAAACAGTTGGTATGTCTGAGGTAAAACTACCGGTATGGTGAAGAAGGCCAAGGGCAAAAAGTACCAGCCTGCTACAATGCCAACCAAATCTGACAACGCATACACTATTATACAGTCATGTTCCTTTGAATAAAACGTAACCGGGTACTTCAAATTCAAAAATGCATACATGCACGAATTTTCATTGCTACCACTACAGTGATCTACGCATTCATAACCTACAGACATCATACTGATTTTGACACTTTTGCACAACAATGCACACCTAGGCTACTTTTTCACCTGGCCACATGCTGTTGATGCACACATGCATCCATAGTCGTATTTCATTTCATTTCAATGACAAGAGAGAAACCCACAAAACCAATGAATAATGGTATTTGGCAAGTTGGTCTCCACCAATGGTAGCTTCTTTCAACGCGGCGAGGCCGATCTGTGATTGCACGGTAAAAGGCTGTACATTTGGGACCATAGTGCGGACCCTAAAATCGGCCTCGCCCCTCGAGTTAGTAAGAATGCTGTTAGTACCTGGAAAATAAAGGCGTCTACTACTAGTAGTAGCTGCTGCTGTTGTTGTAGTAGTAGTTGGAACTATCGGGCGCCTAGTAGGCCAAGGCCTAGGAGGAGGATACGTGCGTCCAAACGGTCGGCGAGTCGGTTTACCTGCGCCACGGTCACCGGGATTCGTGTTTCCTGAAGTAAATGGGTGGGAAAGAAACATTAGCATAAACGTGAAGAGACTCGCAGCACCTCACAAAGTGATCATTTTGCCAAGGTAAAATCAAATATTTGCAAAATTCAGGGCCTTCCTCGATGAGGTATGGAAAATGTTCTTTCACGATGCGCTGGTTCCAACCAAAGTATTTTCCCTCATGCACAGTGGTTGGCGAAGAAGCATGAATTTGCCCCCGCTCTCTGCTGCATCTGATTCGCCTCTCCATGCAGATAAAGTGGTGTTGAGACAGCAGTGGCGGGGGGGGGGGGGNGATAAAGTGGTGTTGAGACAGCAGTGGGGGGGGGGGGGGGGAGCGATGACACTTTGTGAGGCGCCTTCAGAGACCCTTCGAAGCTTGGGTGCAGTCAAGGCTGCTGCAGGACAATAGTGAAAGACATGCTGCATGGTCGGCGATAGTAGACTACAACTTGGTCTAAAGAGACACAGGCCCTGCACTGTCAACCATCTTCGGTGTGTTTGAATGCCAAGAAACTCCAAAACATACGCATTTGCAATTCAGCTGCTGGTAAAGGTAATTTAAGTATCGCCTTCACTTTGCAGGTGGCATGCATGAATGGCCGACAACGACGACACAAAAGGTAGGCCTATTTACTATTCTCATCAACGACAACTATACACTATCGCTAAAAATACAGAGCAAGATAGTTCAATTTCGTGCAAGGCATCAGGTGAGGTGAACTATGATTCAAACAAAAATCATAGGTTTGCTATGCTGGTCAGTTGCCTCGACAGTACTGGGATTCGAACCCACGCCTCCACATACATGATTCAAAGACTAAGATGTTATTGATGAACCTTCTTCCTACATGTATTTTGTGATGACGGTGAAACATTGAACAAGACGATATGTGTTAAATCTACGACGATCTAAACCACTGCAGACGGGTACACGCCAGGGCAAATTCGCTGGTGTGACATGCAGTCAAAAAGGCAAGTGTCGTAGAGGAGACAGGTCACGAGGCCGCAGCGCATGCGCTCTGGGTTGAGAATGCAGAACGAACCAACGATTCTGAGACATTTTGAAACGACTTACCGTACAACGCTTGTATACCCTTTATGTCATCCTCCGGTAGCACGAAGTTCGGCACGTATCCTTGATACCATGGGTACATGAGTGCCCCCTGCACGGAAGAGTGGCCCAGACCGAGGGCGTGGCCGAATTCGTGAGCTGCGACTGAGAACAAATTAACGCCTGGAACGAAAAGTCATTTGAAAGTCATGAGGCTGTAGATTGAATAAAATGTAGTTCATAGGTCACTTTGAAGCCTGAAGGGGTTCATATTTACCTCCACCTTTATACGACCACTTCTCATCGTCATCAAAATGCGTATCACCACCTCTACCATCGCCAGGGAAGAAGGCATGGGCCAAGATAAGACCTGTGGAAGAGATAGTGAAATACTCACTTCATAGATGGCATAGCAATCGATAGTTCTCTGATATGCGGTATCTTTATCAAGGGCAACGGTATTTCAGCCTATCAGAACTATTGACGGCCGCTCAGTATGAACCGAGCCAGAGACCGCACTCCACTCTTGCCCGGGCACTCTTGTCAGCAGTGGGGCATGGTTGATGGAAGAAATAGCAGAGATGTACGTTACAGTGTGTTTGGTTGTACAAGACACAGCTGTTTCCCCAAATCAGCGTATTCCCGCTGATCAGGAGTCGAAATACCGCCTTATACCATTAGAGGGCGGTAGTAACCAGGACCGACTGATGCAGTGCAATGGAATATCTCTTGCCGAAGGAAAACAGAGGAGTCCGCCAAGTTGGCGAGAATCTTCGCTTCTTGTAATGAAGGTTTCGGGGCATGGATTCCACTGTGTCTAGCTACATACAGTTATCTCACCCCATTAGTTAACATACAAAGGCCTCTTTCAGATTATGATAACCAACTATAAAATTGTACATAACTGTGTTCCGTTGATGATGCAAAGTGCCACGTAAGTCTGATGGGGTCAAGAACTTTGCGTTATAGCGCCTCAATATATTAACCAGTCCAGGCTTTTTAACATGGACCCGTCCTCTACGAACCTTTTCCATCGAAAGGATAACCGTCTGAGTGATAGCCGACGGCGAACTGAATATTGATATCTGCCTCCCCTCGCATGATTTCCCTAAACTTCAGCGGGGTGACGTCACTCCATACGTTGAAGGCTTGCCGCACCGCGTCGCGCGTGTCGGATATGTTCATATCTGGACTGTAGTTTCGTATTCTGGAACAAAACAGATAAATAGGATGATCTGTGAGCGCATCCTTGCTATTCGAATGTACATGTACATGTACATGTCCGAGTACGTGACCCGATGCTGTGGGCTTATCTGCAGCAATCTACGGCTCTGCAGTCTCTCTGCTGAAGCGTTTGGGTCGTTGGGTTTGCTCACAGATAATATAAGCAACACGTGGATTTGATTGGGATCTGCACTGTCCCGCACGGCCCGCTCGGAGAGCGTATTGTTCGTGTACAGGTAGTCTATATGCAAAAGAAGCCTACAGCAATTTCTTGTATAAGCAAAAAAGAACCAAGGTTCTGTCTACCATCATTAGGCTACTGAAGCTGACGAAAGTGGAGAATGATGAACGCAAGAGAAGGAAAAACCATCCGTCCTAAGTGATACTCCCAGCCAACCGGCATGGAATGTGAGAAATCAAATAACTGCACGCTTTTCTGCGCGCAAAAACTTATAAAAACAACAAAAACGCTAAGCAATAGCAGCCACTTGCCCTAAAGGTGAATATATCGACAGCATCTGCTGCCTTTCAAAACATAGAACAAAAACAATGATTCTAACTGATCGTTAAAACTGGATGATTTCGAGTTGATATATTATGTTTTGCTCCAAGTATCTTCAAGTATTGGCTGATGTACAAGCAGAATCATGGAGTCAGAACGGGTGACGGCGGATTTGTACCATCTTCCCTCAGAATGTCAGTTAGGCCTTAGGTCAGTGAAATATTCTGGCTTCCTTTTTCATCAAGCGCATCACCTGTGAAATCTGCATGGTTGGGACGATGGTATCAACCTGCAGCAGCAGCAGAGGGTTGGTAGCGATGTCGGCAAGGCGACGTCAGCGTCCTGTCGGCCGAGTTCCAAAATACCAGTATGCAAGTACAAGACTAATAGCCTACATAAGCAGTAATGGAAAGTACCAGCCGGAAAAATGTATGATTTATTTGTAAGATTAGCAATAAGATATACACATTTGACTCATTCAGAAAGAGATGATGAATTGGACTCGGGAGAATGGCCTAAGATATGAGATGTTACATACAGAAACACACAGAAAGAAGTGAAAATGTATGTAGATTTATTCCCGGGTATTATTCGAATCCAATATTGTTTCCATAATTCAGATTATTCCTGGGTTTGGAGTGTTTGTCTTCGTATTGCCCTCCACATTTTGGTTCTCTGGTATCTATTGAAGTGTTCAAGGGGATAAACAGAGACTTGGAATGCATGGTCTCATTGCCTTGGCACCATTCGTGAACCCCGAAGTTTCGCAAAAGGGAGAACTACTGTTTGACAAGCTGCAGGCGACTTTCGGAGGTCAAAGAACTCAATCTGGGTGCATAGGCCCACATCTATGGTTCACATTAACGTTAATTTGAAACAAAAGAAAACAGATGAGTGAGAGGTAGATGATGGCAAAGTATACTTGTACAGCACCAGCCTCACGCAGGCTTTTTTGTTTTCGCAACGTAAGAAGTTGGCGTCAGAAGCTGGAACCCATAGGCTATGGGGCGCCATCACCGCCATAAGCTAAAGGCATATTGCGAAAGCAAGCGTAGGCCGATTTGAGTCAGGAAAACGACGTCCTTTTATATTATACAGCTTATTAGGCCTTCCGTATGTTCAACCCCAAACCATTGAAATTAAAGTTCCGCCAATGAAAATGACGTCAACGGCGAACCTTAGGGCAAATCTGGTATCGAGGGAATGAGATCAATTCCTAATTCTAGAAAGTGAGTCACTCCACATTCCTCACAGTCATCGTGGTTTCCTCGACTGATCGATCGTGGGCCACACGGGACAACACGACCGAATCGGAGAATATCAATTTCAACCACCAAAACATTAACCACAGACGATGATACTAAAACGAAACGTGACTGGTGAAAGTCAGACTTCCACTTAAAACTACGATATGCAAAGGAGACAGAAAATAGACCCCGTCTCAACATTAGATACGAGTCAGAAACATGATTGACGTCTTCTCAATTAACACGACTTCTGACCTACTCTGACATGCGTACATTAAATTAAGATATCATTTATTGCACGTATAATAATATTAGCCACATCGTGTTGAAATGTAAAACACACGCAGATAAGACTAAACATCATCCGATGCTGACTACCAGTAAAATCAAGACCTGTTCCTAGCGTTGTTCACTGATCGGACAAAACATGAACCTACATGTTGCATCAAACATGTTGCATCAAACCTTCATGCCAAAACTTTATGATCCTGGTCGTGCGGCGAGGAGCAAACACTATCTGTGCCTGTCATCTCTGAATTTGCGGGTTCGAATGCTGGTCTGATCCAAATCGCAATGATCGAGAGTGTCGGCGACTGTCTCGGTTCGAGCTCAAGTGCAAATGTGAAATCAGTCTTGAATACATTGTATCTCTCTACTCATATGGGCAAGACTATCCTGATGCGATCAGTGGTTCTTAAGGGCGGCGCACACGAGCGACAATTTTGACCGATTTGTCGGCCGACTTGGCTTCCGACCGCCAAAGCGACAAGATTTGGCGCTTCTGATTGGCTGATGTCTAGTCGCACCACCAGTCTCGTCGGCGGTCGCCCAGATTTAGTCGCTCGTGTGCGCCGCCCTTTAGCGCTCGCTGTGGGACGAGAGATTGCACAACATCAAGAGGGAACTCTGGAAGCATGTTCTGTACACGTAGGCCTATGGAGTCAAGGGGCCGATTTCACAAAGGGATTTTAAGACTTACACGCGTGTAACTTCACTAAATGCACGCACTTCCACCATGCATTTCACGAAGTTAAACACCCTTTGTGAAATCGGCCCAGGCTGATCGTGATGGATGGCCAATTGCCGGTCATTTGAGTCGCAATCAATGCCGGCTGAAGTAGGTCCGACCACGTGTCGGGTGTCAGATGAATGGTGAAATGACTCAGCCACCTCACAGCATTCTCAGGTAGGCCCTTATGTTATATCAGTTGCAAGTTGTTCATCCGTAGAATTTCGAACTCAGACTTTCACATGGATATTGAATGCAAAAAGATAACCAAGCGAGTGTTTCCTTCACCTATAAACTACCTGCCGTCGGCTTGAAGAGAATTCCAACAACGCTGACTCAGCAATTTCCTCTCCAGGATGCACACTCAGGTACATGTAATACATGGCGTGCAATGCATGTACAGCGAATGCATGACTGCACGTGCATGCATGCAGCAAGTATTTGAGGCAACCTGCTCGCTCTTTAGGGACACCTTACACCTTGAATGAATATATGAGCCCCAGGTGAAACTAAAATAACCTCCCACGAACGAGACAGACAAAAAAGCAAAGCTGTAGGTAAAAATCAACAGTTTAGAAAGAAGGTGATTAGGCCTATCTGTTGGGATAGCTTTGGCCCAAAGCCTCATTCAGGTCATCAAATTCATTCTCCCTTCATATGAACGGTACAGCCAGCTAACCTCCTCAGCAATAGGTAAATGTATCAACCTTGCAGTGTAGGGCCTCCTCAGGAGTAGGTAGATGTATCAACCTTGAAGTGAGGGCCTGCTAACCTCCCCAACAGTTGCTATCAACCATGAACAGATGCGTCATGCCATAAGCCACTCGTTGACAGTGATGGCTCCCATTCACATCTCACTGATGCCACAACCCGATGTGATCTAACTCACGATCTCGTCCATTCATTTACAGCTGATTGGAGACTCAGTGCGGCTTGAGGTATCGGCTTGGCATCTCGTCAGCCATAAGCACCAGGACTTACACAGTAATGGCACACCTCATTATGGCTGGGCAATAAAACAACCATGGCTGAAAACAGCTCGACAAGATCGGGATGATGTTCTCTGGACAAAATGTCGTGCAGTAGGGACGGATATCATATCTGACCGGTCGGCATGTATTCAAGTTGAACCAAAAATATTATCTATTTTTGGTTGAACGAAATAACTCGTAGCGGAAATCCCTATTGGCCACACCCAGCCCATCATTAGTGAGGTTTCGCACATCTGACGAAACACGAAGTACGAAATACGAAATTGGAATTCATTTCCATGACGTCATGTATTTCAGGAGAGGGTTGGTACCACAAATATCACCTGCGGCAAGAGCGTCTTTTAGCGTATTACGTTGAACCGAAAGAGTAACGGTGTATCTTGAATTCATAAATTTCCACTTCGTCCTACGAAGTGGAAACGAAGGATAAATTTGGGAGTTTAATATACACCGTAACTCTTTCGGTTTAATGTAATACGCTAAAAGACGCTCTTGAAGCAGGCGATACTTGCGGTACCAACCATTTCCTGAAATACATTACGTCATGAAAATGACGTCCAATTTCGTATTTCGTACTTCGTGTTTCGTCAGATTTGCGAAACCTCACTAATAAGTCAGCCACTTTTCCAGTGTTGTATGGCAATTTCTTCAGACTTCAGACTTCAGACTTCAGAATTTCTTCAAACAGTATACACTCGCCTTCTGCCCTGGGCGCAGCTTTGTTGCAGTAGAAGTAATTTGGAGAAAAAAAACGCCTTCGTCAATTTTGAAAGTGATGTAAGATGGCCTCACCAAGCAGACGACAACTCAAAACGAGGCTAGGATTCTTCAGCCGCCATTATGAACACAAGGCATCTACTTGAAATCGATTAAAATCAATAAAGGATGGTACCCATTAATTCAGAGTGATTCTGAGATGTCAAGACCAGGTTCGATCAAGCACCCTCCAATGTTGTGAGCCGCCTTACCCTCAAGTATGTGTATAATATTGATGGTAAAGGCGTCCTGCATGAATAAACTAAATATCGTGATGGATATGGCGCGGCCGTGTCGCAATCTTCGGCTTCTTATTCACCCGATTGACTCATCTATAAGTGAATTGGATTCGTGAATGGTGAACGAACGAATGACCACGGGAGAAGCCACAGAAAGAGCGTCCACGCCTCTCCCGTCCGCCGGGTGACACATCGTCGGAAACCACAGCAATGCCTCGTCTCTTACTTTGATTAGGTACATTTACCCTCAGTTTTCTGCGATGAAATCTAAAGACGGTGCTCCACATCAGTGTTTTCTCGTGCGAGTTGCCTCTCAACGGGTACACTCTTAGCCGAAAAGGTTCTTTGGTGCCACACCAGGAGAAACCTCTGATTTAAGAACCCTGGGGTTGTTTAAGAACCTTTAGAGGTTCCAGATAGAACAAGGTTCTAACTGGAACCTTTATGGGTTCTTTGGCGACAGAAAGGTTCTATATGGAACCCTTTCGGGTTGTTTACAGAAGGTTCTATATAGAACCTTGGAGTTCCTCTGGTGAGGCACAAAGAACCCCTAAAGAACCTTTTTGGCTGAGAGTGTAACTCATTCTAGAAAACTACAGGCAGACGGTTTGTGTCAAGAAATGGGGAATTGCCCATTGAGAGCCAACTCTCACATGGACGAGCGCCTTTCATGCCTTCATTACTGACCGTCAACACTTCTTCGGACATATTAGATGCTTTAGAACCAACGATACGATCCTTCCTTTTTTCATTTCAGTGAAAGAATTCGTCTCACAACTGGATGTTTAGTTGCTTATAGCTGATATAGCTTATGCTGATAGCTTCTTTGCAGTTCTTATACGACTTCCTTTTTTTATTATCGCGCTTTTATCAACACCTCAATCGACGTGTACGTCTTCACCTTTTCTAAAGCTTGGTCTTCTTTATACTGGGAATATCAGACTGCATCCTTCAGCCGACGGGTGTTTTATAATGCTCAGCTAAACTGATTATGGTAAGCATCCTGGCTGTTGTCAGAACTATACTTTAATTCGAGGACCTTGAAAGGTAAAGCAAGGTACAGTTGTCCCCTACATCTCACGGAAAACAAAGAGTTTTAATTTAGTGATGAGAAAAACGATCGAACTTTCGTTGCCTTCAGACCGGTTAGTACAGTGATTTTGCGGTGATTTCTGACGCCATCGTAGACGGCCTTGCCATCTTATGTCATCTTACATGGCATTGAAAACCGTCACTGCTGGCATCGGAACAAATAGGAAAATGAACAGCACACCAAGTACGACGGAGAGCAGAGAAACTCTCCTCGTTCGCAACACGTAAACTTTCGCTGAATTCGTAGTGAAATCATTATTTTAGCATGCAAACAGGATCCTGCCAGGTTTGGACTGCCTAGGTCACAACAGATCACTTATTGGCTTCCTTACAGTTGTCGAACCAGGTGTTTCAACGGGTTACTTTCATCCTTTAGGTAGTAACATGGGCGGTAAGGTAAACTATCGTCGGCAGCACTGGTTACGAAGCCAATGTGGAAAAGAGAAACTGTGTATACACCTTCCATTCTCAGGAAAAGAACGCCTCTCTCGATCTCTCTGTCAGACAAATTGGTGGAGTATTTCAAATTTCAACCGCAGTTGTNCCATTAATTCAGAGTGATTCTGAGATGTCAAGACCAGGTTCGATCAAGCACCCTCCAATGTTGTGAGCCTTACCCTCAAGTATGTGTATAATATTGATGGCAAAGGCGTCCTGCATGAATAAACTAAATATCGTGATGGATATGGCGCGGCCGTGTCGCATCTTCGGCTTCTTATTCACCCTGTTGACTCATCTATAAGTGCATTGGATTCGTGAATGGTGAACGAACGAATGACCAAGGGAGAAACCATACAAACAGCGTCCACGCCTCTCCCGTCGGACACATCGTCGGAAACCACAGCAATGCCTCGTCTCTTACTTTGATTAGGTACATTTACCCCCAGTTTTCTGCGATGAAATCTAAAGACGGTGCTCCACATCAGAGTATTCTCGTGCGAGTTGGCTCTCAACGGGTAACTCATCCTAGAAAACTACAGGCAGACGGTTTGTGTCAAGGAATGGGGAATTGCCCATTGAGAGCCAACTCTCACATGGACGAGCGCCTTTCATGCCTTCATACTGACCTTCAGCAGGTTCTTCCGACATATTAGATGCTTTAGAACCAACGATACGATCCTTCCTTTTTTCATTTCAGTGAAAGAATTCGTCTCACAACTGGATGTTTAGTTGCTTATAGCTGATACAGCTTATGCTGATAGCTTCTTTGCAGTTCTTATACGATTTCCTTTTTTTATTATCGCGCTTTTATCAACACCTCAATCGACGTGTACGTCTTCACCTTTTCTAAAGCTTCGTCTTCTTTATACTGGGAATATCAGAAATGCATCCTTCAGCCGACGGGTGTTTTATAATGCTCAGCTAAACTGATTATGATAAACATCCTGGCTGTTGTCAGAAACTATACTTTTCCAGGACCTTGCAAGGTAAAGCAAGGTAAAGTTGTCCCCTATATCTCATGGAAAAATTTTGTGATGAGAAAAATGATCGAACTTTTGTTAGCTTTTCAGACCGGTTACAGTGATTTTGCGGTGATTTCTGACGCCATTGTAGACGGCCTTGCCCTCTTACAGTATGTCATCTTACATGGCCTTGAAAAGCGCCACTGCTGGCATCGGAACAAATAGGAAAATGAACAAACACACCAAGTACGACGTAGAGCAGAGAAACTCTCCTCGTTTGCAACACGTAAACTTTCACTGAATTCGTAGTGAAATCATTATTTTACCGTAGCATGCAAACAGGATCCTGCCAGGTTTGGACTGCCTAGGTCACAACAGATCACTTATTGGCTTCCTTACAGTTGTCGAACCAGGTGTTTCAACGGGTTACTTTCATCCTTTAGGTAGTAACATGGGCGGTAAGGTAAACTATCGTCGGCAGCACTGGTTACGAAGCCAATGTGGAAAAGAGAAACTGTGTATACACCTTCCATTCTCAGGAAAAGAACGCCTCTCTCGATCTCTCTGTCAGACAAATTGACGGAGTATTTCAAATTTCAACCGCAGTTGTAGAAGTGATGGTGCCGTTATTGCGTTCTTACTAGAATGTTGAAAACACTTTTTTTCATTTTTTCTTCATTTTCAAGTTTGCAGTAAGAAATACGTTACCGTACAAGATGTTTTGAAGGAAGCCTTCCTGGTCGGGTAGAGAATGCCAAAGCCATGCAAGCCAATGTGGCTTAAAAGATACCCAGATTGCATTGATTAGACGTAAGGAGAGACTACTCGAAGACAGGAGTTTCCTGAACTTGACTAACTAACCGAGAAGTCTCCTCATCAGCATCCGATAATCTTTTAGCCAAAGGAGCCTGAATGCTGCAGCTCCCGTCGAGTGATCGCATATCGGTGGGTATGCCACCCTGGCTCATATTCTAAAGAATTTATCGGCAACTGATCACCATGGTATTAATAAAGTGAAATGCTTAAGGAACGTCGCAAGGCAGAAATAATCTGAATTAATTACGCGCTTGTGATAGTTCGATAACCCGTGCCAAGCGACACCGAGGATTCAGATAAGCGATATGCCGTGAATGCTGGAGAGGAAGTCATTACCACTGTGCCTCTTTCGATTTTCTCCCTTCGTCCCAACGAAAGTGTTGTTCGTTATAGGATTAAGACAGGACAAGGACAAGACCGCAGTGAAACGTCTGGAGTCATCAACGGTTCATATCGCCACGCCTCCGACTGCACGTCATCACCCGAAGACGAAGGGACCGTAGGCCTTGAGATTTCAAGACAAAGTGAAACGACAACACCAAAATTAATTACACGTTTAATCGCGAATTTCTGTGAGCAAAATGGAAATGTAGTCCTCCAGGATATCAAACGATTGATTTTCATGGAAAAAGCTGAAGTCTGATCACTGACTTAATCCGAAGAAAGAAGTTGACTTAGCGTCTACATCCAACGTTCGGACAGCTCCAAGCAGCTACTAGGAGGCGTTTCCTTCCGGTGTAAGTCCAGTGTCCATGTGTTTGGCTTCGCAATGTGACGTAAGAATAGACCCTGAACCCTCATTCAAGAAGGTTGTGATGAACACGTTGGTAACACCACATCCAAGCTGAATGAGGGCCCACGATGCTAACACTCGTTCAGGAGGTATCCTTCAAGACTCGGCGTAACTCCCATCCAGTGACTCGCGGTTCGTGTCGCATCGTCCAACGCCGAAGTCATCAAGTCAGCCGCTGTCGACGTCTCTAAACAAAAAGCCACAATCAGCTCGGCTCCGTCAGCAGTCACTGCCGTGTCGTGGCTCGAACCCAGGCGATCAGTATCAAAGCATCACCAATACATGAATAAATCTCCAGTGAAGACACGCAATCCCTGGGGGAGAATACATTTAGCCTTAATTGTGCATTTATCTTTCCCTAAGCCGAGAGGGGTCCGTTATTAAAGTTGATATCTTCTACTAACACCTCAATTACCGATTCCTAACCGCACGGCGATTTAAAACGTCATTTGGATGGCAGCGTTAAGTTAGCAATCATGGAAGGATCCTGTGACCGAGCCGTGCCGTGTGCCAAACATAATGACAAACATGGACCAACATCGATTAAACTCTAACAAATCTTCTCGATTACTTATATTCATGGCATATTTCGGCTTGGATCATCATCACTAAAATCCATATCATCCTGCATAAGTCCTTTAAACAGGGCTTGTCAAATCTCCTGCAGTTTTTGCTGGTTATCTATCATCAGGACCAATCAACAAGTGTTTAATACAGCCTACCAGTCGCGAAATTATGCGCTACATTACGGCGATGAGGGCTCAAACAGATTTCCAAAATTTTATGAGCATAGATGGACATGTTGACAAAAGAACATGGTGGACGAAATGGCGTTGGGGGTAGCACAGCGGCAATCCCAGCATACCACCAAGAAGGTTGCGGGTTGGATCTCAGCATTACAGAGTGGCAAAAAAACCGCACAAGCATACTAACACTACCATCGGTATCAAACCACTGGTATGAATGTACAGGAGATCTTTCTAGGAGAAAAATAACACCAATATACCTCGATTTGGTCCAGTAGTTTTAGCTCCAGAGCCATTTTTGTGAAGCAAAGTCTGATATCTTTTCATCGAAGTTTCCAGTGAAACCGCAAATTCCTGATTAGGGCCTCGACTTGGCTTTACAAAATAGGGCCTGGAGCTCGAACCACTGGACCGAATCGGGATATCTTGGTGTCTTCTTTCTTCTGGAAAGATTCTCCATCCATTGCTACCAGCAGTTTTGGTTTGTGGGTAGTGCAAGTATCTTTGTGCGATTTTTTTTTTTGGGGGGGGGGCCACCCCGGGTATAGTACAAGGGGCAATCTCTCCTCGACAGGGTTTCTCCGAGGGCTCCGGTTTCCTCCTCCAACACTACAACATACCCAAAATTCTGCTTCAAAAGCTTCCTTTCACATTGGCATTATGTACAGTTGACTTCATCATTCAAGGGACAGTAAAGTCGATGACGGTTTCTTAAAGAAGTCGCGGACTTGACTCGCCGGAGTCGAAGTTTATGGTAACATGGTACACACAAATGACATTGAACACATTCATGGATTAAGAGTCAAAGCATTTGCATTTAGATAGATACTACTCTTGAATAACATAATCGGATGCGTAATAAAACATGCAATACGGCAGCTTTTTACATTTTTGATTCATAACCTTTTGAACGCGCTTTTGGCCGCATGTATCTTTGATAGCAGCAGTAAATGGACATCTATTTTGATAGCAGTGACTGAATAAGTGATGTACCCTCAATGATCCGTCCAGTTTACGTCCATCCATCTATCCCATCCATTCACCAAAGTATCGGGAAATTTTGTCAATTTCAATTTAATTTAATAAATACCAAACTCTTGGTGGGCCTACTCCGAAAATCCAAGACACTGCAAAAATCCCTTTTGTTCAAACGGCCTGCAAAACGTCCGTTTAGACTATCGGCTAACTAGATTCTGATATCATCATCTCACTGAAAGCAACGCAACACCGAGTTACATTAAATCTACATTACTTTAAAAGAAACGCATTTTCGAAGGAATGTAAACAATCCTGCTACCTGGCGTATCGGACATCTTTCAACAACTGTTTTGTGGCTAATACGCTCGAATAGACGTGTTGAAAACTTCCAATTTTTGCAACTTCATTATACCTTGCTTTAAAATGCAATTTTCCAAAACAGTCTGAATAAATTCTTTGTAAAGGGTTCTCTATTTTGTAGATGTCAAAAAAAATTGATGAAAACACAAGGATACAGCTACTACTGGTTCCAAAGAGTGACAAATGGCCAAATCATCGAATATTATGTTTTTATGGCGAAAGAACTGGATTATACCAAAAATAGATAAGCTCTCTTATCTATCTTTGATTATACAAATATCGAAGACGGAGAGTTACTTTCGACAACCTGTGTACAAAGTCTTCTGCAGGAATTCCTGGTGCATGCAACAGCTACAACCAAATGTCGACACGAAAAAAATATCCAACGCAAATCAAACGAAAAATCGAAGACATATTCCATAAAAAAAGGAAATCCTGTCCTGAATGGTCTACAGATTAAAATCGTTACAGAGAAATCGGCAAAGAGGTAATCAGACCATTAGTCCGTGAAAACGTGGCCGGGATGGTGTCGCGGAATGTGCCCCACAGGACCGACCAACACGTCCGAAGGTTGGATGGCTAAGAGGAATACACCTCTATGAGGTTGACGAGAGCCTCACTGGGCGTGGATGATAATGAACCCATTTCAATTCATGGCATATTCCAACGATAATAGAACAAAATCCGCCATAATTACTACGGAATCCTAGCAGTCCCAGACTGAAATGAATCACCAAATCCCCTTCATCCAGGGACCATTATCCACGATGCAGACCCAGAGAAATGTCCGTTGCCGGGGAAAGTTGATCCCTACGACGTCAGGAGTCGGGGAGCAAATTACCACATCAACCATCGAAGCCCATTTCAAATTATCATCGACATCTGCTGTTGACATATCAATTGCTTCCAATATCAGACAAATTCAACGGAGTTTCCTGCCGAATAGGATATTTCTTTGACATGATGGAGCATGAAGGCAGTCAGTCACTCCCATGGGCTGGTCTAGAGATCTCGGGACAAAAAGGATGACGTCGTGACCATAACAACGGTCACATTGACGCTGAGAGTTTATGAATCGATGGAATGTTATTGCTAGATCAATCAATCGTTGGCCAATTATTTCACCACAGTTCTGTTGAGACATAGTCAATTACTTCCATGGCAGTAATAAAAGGGTAGAAGTTTGATTGCAGAGATTCAACATGGCGGCTATTGGTTGTTTAGACATAACCACGTGTGGCCTCACACAAAATAACACCGCAGTTTGACAGCACTCCATCGCTTGATACATCATTTGTCGACCCAATAAGCCCAAATCGTACAAGTACTGCAAATGATAACGCCAAGGATATATGCAAAGATGTATCTGATTGCTCTTCTGATTGGTCATCAGGACTAGGTCGCTTTAAAATCGACCAATCAGAAGATGGATTTCAGACCAGCTACGCCAGTTGGACGACCTGTGGCCGATCAGGCTCTTGAAGCAGAAAGATGGCACAGAAGCAACGAAGGTGTCCCCTAAGCCAAACAAAAAAGGGGCATAGGCCTACACACAAACTCCAATCTTCTGAACTGCATTACCTTCACTGGCGCTGACCAAGAAACACTTGTTGCACAAGAATTGCAATTTTACGGCCGGGCAAAGTTGCCTGCTATCATTGCAAAGAAAGTGAAGGTACAATATGCAAAAAACAATTGACGAAATCGGTACTTACGTATAGGTGAGGTCCTTTTTAAACCAACGTGATCCCGCGAATGCATAACGCTTCTGTCTTTTTTTATTAGTCCTTTCTGCTATTTCTATATCCGTCACTCCACATCGCGGTCTTTGCATGAAATCCAATGTTTTAGCGTCCAGTTCTCCTGTCTCGGGGATGTGCGCTACCCGTTGAAATACTTTTATTGCCCTTTTTAAATCTTCCGCTGAACGTAATTCACCTGTTTCTAAATCTGAGGGAGGAAGGTAGCCGAATTTCATCAAATACCCCTGAAAAGAGCGAAAGGGTTTTCATTATTATAAGATGCGATCTTGTTCGATTCATTTGCCAAGCGACACCAGCGCCGCCCAACGTCTTTCTCAGCTACGACTCGAGATCACACCCCACGACCAGAGATCATGACTTAACATGTTTGCGAATATAGCTGCCCATAGACATGTCTGAATAGGTTTTCATACATTAGTTTTTGTACCCGAGAGCTTCATAGTCGAAAATAATACAACTGTATAACAACGTTTCATCGAAATCATGGGCGGCACCCATCCACCCCGAGGTGTCATTTCGACTCACTTACGACACTTTATGGTTCTTTCCGGTTTTAATCAACACGGTAAAAGCATAGTGTTGGTGAAAAACGTAGCTGCAGGGTTCGGTTAAATTCATATCAGCAGGTTTAATAGATAGTTCCCACAACCATGATCCTCTCGGAGGTTCGCGGTGGACCAAGTTGCCTCCGAACAGGCGTTTCATCGACGAAACATGTCGTACGAAATACGAATTGGACTTCATTTCCAAGACGTAATGTATTTCAGGAGATGGTTGGTACCACAAATATCGCCTGCTGCAAGAGCGTCTTTTAGCGTATGAAGTTAGACCGACAGAGTTACGGTGTATATTAAACTTTGAAATTTATCTTTCCTTTCCACTTTGTAGACACGAAGTGGATTTTTTTTTTAAATTCAAGATGCACCACAACTCTCTCGGTCTTAAGCTGCGTTTACCAGACATCCGGAATGCGGTATGGGGACGCGGAATCCCCGGCGGAAGCGATATGTTGTATGCGAAATGCATTGCATTTTCCGCTTCCGCGTTCCGCAATCCGCATTCCGCGTGTCAGCTAAACGCAGCTTTACATGATATACTAAAAGACGCACTGGCAGCGGGGACATTTGTGGTACCAACCATCTCCAGAAATACCACAAATCCTGGAAATCCTGGAAATGAAGTAGAACTTCGTATTTTGTACTTCGTGTTTCGTCAGATTTGCGAAACCTCACTATTGATGATAACTTATGTACGAAGTTGCCAGACAAATGAATAGCGTTACCGTCAACGTCAGCGGGACGATCTACGATCTAACTCACTAACTCACTAAATTAGATGGTACAACGTACTTTCTTCACTACGAGAGGCTATGACCATCCAAGCCAGTCATAAGTCTCCGAAAAGAAATCGCTTGCACAACCTTCATCGCCGACATACCATGGTTATCAGAGCGTTCCAGGTGACGGAACAATCCTGACATAAAGCAATATTGAGTGCGACAACGTCATTGAAATAACCAATAAACTTAACTGAATGGACCGGTCAGGAAATTGAAGGGGCCGCAGTAGCACTCTACATGAAGTGATTCTTATTGTAACCGAGACTACGCGATATCTAAGTAAAGTTACTGGCTGTATAGTGTAGTAATATCGATGTGTCCAGCATTATCCGTTGGCAAGGACGCTACGGGAACACAATATAGCACTTAGCACATGCCTGGGTGACATCCAGTAACGGTTTTACGAGGCAATGTTTACAGAGCCTGAACAAGAAGGAAGGTTCGCGGTCCGATACCTCACAATGAAGAGACGCGTGCCCCTTCAGCAACAAAGACCATTCACCGAGAGAGTCTCTACGCAGCAGGCTCGGCTTTTGTTCACTTGATTTGCGACAACATGATAATTTGCAGTGCGTTACAAGCTAAGATTGCGGAAGGCTGTTTAAAAGAGACCATGTTGAACATCAAATGCTACTTATGGCGTAGTTTAATTACTTTTTTCTATGATACGACTGCGGCGTGGAGCAACCACGGGACTACCTGGTGTGAACCGATAATGGTCGTTAACGTTCGATAGCCGTTGACTGGGCAGGTTCATTTCCGAAATAGAATTGGATGGCCGTCATCTCTGTTCATGACATGAAAACACGATTTCTAAACGATAATCGCGATCATAAGTAATTTGGCAAAGCAGGGCTAATACCAGCCCAGGATTGTTGTCGGCAAATGATGTTGATAGCCAGATAAATGATCAGGATTGAACGCTATGAAAGCAATAGTTCCAGGAGGAGTTCACGGCACTCCGTTGATGGTGATCTAAAAGACCGCCGAAGAAAGCTTGCTACGTTGGCAACTAAACACTCCTGGAAAGCCTTCCTGGGGTTCAGATTATTTCAATAGGCTCTGTTGCCTCAGAAATGATAGTCACATACGACGGAGAAGTGTCTTTTGAGAGGAAGAATCTCTCAGACAACAAACAAGCCACAACCTGCTTGGGCAACGATGAGCTTACATTGTCATTGATCATGGGCATGGAATTTCAATTGACGGAAGTGCCCATTTAAAATTCCCAATAAAATTTAGCGACATTTAAATTCGAGATGACATTATCCTGTCAATGAAGACATGGTCAATGATGACCATTCGAGATCGTTATTGGGTAATACATGGATCGAGTTGTGGCATGTGTGACCGCCGCATGAATATTGGCGTACCAGAGCCACGCCCAGCATGACTGGTGTGGCAACGCGTCCGCAGCCTACGGCGAATTCCTTCCAAGGATAGGACTCTCTTTGTCCCGTTGTCCGAACAAGGCAAATGACCATTCATTAATTGCTTCCTAATATATTTATTGAAATACGTAAGTTACGAGGAAACTGTGAGCACTACAACTGTTTTACTCATGTTTAAGAGGAAATGGCGATGGTAAATATGAAGTTGTTTCCCGAAGAGCAACTCGTCCTACTCACTCGGCCGAGAAGGGAGGGTGCATTGAATTCATAGTGGTTGTTACGGAGCTGAATTCATGAAAGAAATCTGGTGGCTGTTGCAGCCAGTTCTTCGTCAGAACGACCAGAAGTCAAGGCCGAGGTTGGACTAAACTTAGAGTCGAAAAACAAACATAGTACGAGATAAATAATGAATACAAAAGGACGGATGGCCGTCTCATCATATAGTGTTTGGTCGTGGTGTCTGTCTGTGTGTGTGTGTGTGTGTGTCTGTCTGTCTGTCTGTTCAGTCTGTCACACCTGTAACTTTGTTCCTGCAAGAGCTACAGACCTGCTGGAAATGTGACCTACCCCCAGGTTTCATGACCTGAGCTACAAGATGGGATGAAAATTTCCAGTCTCCGATACCTGGTTCATGGTGAAATTGATATATCAAAAGTTGAGATTTTGTCTGTCACACTTTTGTTTCTTGAATAACTTGTCTCCGACGCCAGGTAGAGCACTAGTAACAAGTTCCTTCCCTATGTTTATGGTCCTTGGCAAGATACTGGCATCAACAAATTTATTATCCAGTGTCAGCATCATAATGATATTGATATATCAAATTTGATATTTTGACATATCGGGAGATCTGCCACAGTAAGCGACATGAAACTGGTATCACAACATCATTGCTCATCCACGGATGTTATTGCAACTGAAATTTTCAGTTTGCACCTGCTCGGTCGTGTGATATTTGCTGATATCGTGGTGAGATTTGATATTCAAATTTGATAACATGACATAAGTCAGAATCTGGTGATGGTAGAGACCTAAAACCTTCACCTACACCTAGGTTATCAAAGATGAGCTTTCAGATTACGCAATGACCTTGAAGGTCAGAGGTCAAGGTCAAGGTCAAACAGTTCTTAAGCGCAAATCTACTCAGAATTTCAGGGGAAAACTAATTAGAAGCCTGCATTAACCATCCCCTATTGGTTTAATCAAGGATCCCTGTTCCAGTTACGCAACACTTCTCAAGGTCATAGGTCAAGGTCACAGATAACTAGCTCTAGAGTAGTAAACTTCTCATCGGAAACCATTGACATCGCTCCGATGTCCTTTTCTTGTTACTGTTAGTTATTAGCCTCCATTGACTAGTTAGATGACAGAACACAGTTACCGGCCGAATTAACAGGCAATTGTACAATCGTCGTTTTCATTATTATTATTTTAATACCAGGAACAACAACTCACTGTCCGTCGTACACCGGTTCTCTTAAAAACAAACACAGAAGTTGTAGCGATAGTTTTTGACAGGTTTGAGTACCAAGGTATTTCCCCTGGATTTCCTCAGCCGGAAAAGCAACACTTTTCAGACTTGTGTAGAGCATGGAGGTATATCTTTATTATACATGTACCTCCATGTGTAGAGGGAACAAGGCCTATTGTTTATTGCTATAGCGGAGGAGTATTGGCGTTCTCTGATGAGATTAGCCATTGACATCCTCCACCCATAAAAGCAGATAAAAGCCCAAGATGCCATAGGCGTGTATTTCTTGGTTCCATAATCCTATGATTGGATTGGACATCAGATTCTGGAAGTCACTTGACGACAGTATCTTTTGTGTGATCGAAGAGGACAGCTGTCCATAACAGAACTTTCTCTGTTTCTATTTCCTTGGTCCCACTCTTATCTGTGGTATTATCTCGTCATTCACTTGACAAGATGGCAACTTTCTTCCAATTCCACGCGATACGCTGCTTACTCTTGGGCTCCAGATCTCTCTGGACGACAGTTGGACCTCAGTTTCCGAATGAGGGTGCTTTATTTGACAATCTTACGACCACTATACAACGTTAAAGAAAGCATGGGGAGAACTCCATCTAGGCCAGTTTTAATGCCGCAATTAAGTTGATATTTAGAACTCATTAAACGTCATTTCATACAATTCCATTAATTGATATCATTACAGAGAAGTGTGTATTAGAATCGTGATGAGTTTTACCGAAAGTAGGACAAATGCAGGATATCGCCAAGACCTTTTGTGAAAAATGAAGTTTTCAAAAGAAAAGAGTCATCGGATATGCACTAATCATAAAACCAGTTATTTCATGAACTATCTACTTCCTCGTGTCTGAAATTGATCCAACGATATCAAAGCCACGCAATCAACAATGTAAAAGTACATGTACATGTACATATAGATACGTGTACTGTACGTTGCAGGTACAACTATATCAAAACGAACGAAGTCATTTCGTCTTCTAAATTACAATGCAATGTACAATATGCAACCTAACGTCTGACATGTCTGGCATGATGTAGGCTATTCCTGGAGAAAGAAGATAGGCCCAAATTAAATGTTTCCACTCCTGTTCCGACGCAACCTATGGTGAAGTTAATTACACATAATGTCATGATATTCCGATTACAAGGAAGACAGCCTATTTTCATTTGGAGGAGAAGGCCTATGTGAAGGTAAAAGTACGGCTAGCAACTCCAAGTGACACCATGACCCTTGTATCATGCCCTAAGGGACGGCCCAGTGGATACCCTAATCAAGATAATTGAAGTATTATCTGCGTATAGGGATGTACTCGACCGATCAAAGGCACAGTTCACCCTCAGTACATACCAACAACAGATGATTCACCGGGGATATTGATGAAGCTTCTGTCACCCTGGTTATAATCCACTCACGGTAAATATGACTCTCGAGGAAGACCCACCACGGTGAACAATGAAGATGACACTCACTATCACAGCAATGAATCACTCGATGTCTTTGTAATATTTCGATGAACTATTGCGACTGAGCCATTTAGAAATTATCGGCTTCCGGAGTACGCCTCACAACGAGTCGGGGTCGGGTGAGCCCCCTGCACCCCCACCCCACCCCACCCCTCTCCTTCCCCACCCCTTGGGTCCGTGCCTTACATGTACAGTATATATAGGCTTATACAGTATACGCTCCACTCATCAGAGTGTAGTCCGAAGATGTAGCGATGTGAACCCGATGGTTCAAGATTACATTGTACACTGTGACTCGAAAATAAGTCATGTTGATTTCATTAATACAACATATTAATCATTATTATGTTTAAATAAAGTGGTTGATGAAATGTACGAGTTCTGTACTCCATGTACTCCATAACGGGAGTTGGAGTGAATACTCAGAAAATAGACTTTTAATTAGATAAAATAATTAGAATGGTTTACCCATGGCTATTCATCATACATCCCTCGTTTATCTATTTTTGTCATTATGCTATTACCACGGAAGCTCGAGATCCATGATATCACCAAGGCCTAGAAAGATAGACGGAAGACGGATCTAACCCTCAATAACGTCCGTTGAATTCATGGGCTTGTCTATTCCTTCGTAAGAAAAAGTGAACATAGCCGTGATCATTCATCAACTGATGATGGTGATTAATATGCATGTACATGTGCATGTACATGAGTCATTCAATTTGTCTGCGAAGACTCGCTGTACCACTGATGTCTGGTACTGTATTCGTTACATTTCATCCTGCGCGACAATGCTTGTTCTTTCCTTGCCCATGTGCCATAGGATTTACCCTTTAGATCTATGCATTCAAACAGGTCTTTTCCTTTTCAATCGTATTGTCTTCAATAGGCCTGATTCCGACGAACCGTGCATACCTGCTGTGCACATATAAAACTAGTGCACTGTCCCGGATTACAAAAAGATATAATATCATGCTGGTTGTGCACAAAAAGATAGGTTGTATGNATAAATAGCCACTTCGTAATCATTATTATGTTTAAATAAAGTGGTTGATGAAATGTACGAGTTCTGTACTCCATGTACTCCATAACGGGAGTTGGAGTGAATACTCAGAAAATAGACTTTTAATTAGATAAAATAATTAGAATGGTTTACCCATGGCTATTCATCATACATCCCTCGATTATCTATTTTTGTCATTATGCTATTACCACGGAAGCTCGAGATCCATGATATCACCAAGGCCTAGAAAGATAGACGGAAGACGGATCTAACCCTCAATAACGTCCGTTGAATTCATGGGCTTGTCTATTCCTTCGTAAGAAAAAGTGAACATAGCCGTGATCATTCATCAACTGATGATGGTGATTAATATGCATGTACATGTGCATGTACATGAGTCATTCAATTTGTCTGCGAAGACTCGCTGTACCACTGATGTCTGGTACTGTATTCGTTACATTTCATCCTGCGCGACAATGCTTGTTCTTTCCTTGCCCATGTGCCATAGGATTTACCCTTTAGATCTATGCATTCAAACAGGTCTTTTCCTTTTCAATCGTATTGTCTTCAATAGGCCTGATTCCGACGAACCGTGCATACCTGCTGTGCACATATAAAACTAGTGCACTGTCCCGGATTACAAAAAGATATAATATCATGCTGGTTGTGCACAAAAAGATAGGTTGTATGAAAAACTAGGCACACATGACATGTGATGAACATGTTCATGTGGAGTAGGCCTACAGCTGCAGTATGGGGACACCATGCGTCCACGTCTGCAATATTTGCTGCTGCATGGCGATCACCTTCCAGACAAACTCTGGAATAAAATTGATTTAGAGCATCCTTCTATTAGATTGTATTTACATATTTATGGTCATCATAATTAGGTAAATTAAGGATGGACAGTGTAAAGTACGTCGGTGTACTTCAACCTACAGGATATTCCGCTGAATTTCATCGATCCGTGGACGATGACTAGTTGTACTAAAATCTATCAATATTGAATCACCCGCTTTCCTTCCTGAATGACAGTGCAAACAAGGGCACCTTTGATTAATTATACTAAATGCGAGTTAGCCGACTGGACAGACTACTCATAATCTTCGTCCACAAACTGGACTACACTTCCCACGTGCACGTACGCGTATACGGGTCCAAAGGTAGCCTAATTTTTCTTCTGGCAGCTGTAAACCCTCCTAACTTTTTTATCAAGACAATAGGCCTCCTGTCAGAACGTTTGATCAGGCTTCAGTCAATTAAGGTTTGAAGACAATGTCCACTTTGTCTTTCTTTACCAGCTTATTCCGCGTTTGTAAAGAAATTTACCCCTCCATGGACCCTAAACAAGTAGAGTACTTGGCAAATGGCCGACGATGCAGATTCTTCTAAGAAATCAGGTATGAATAATACAGTCTGCAGATGTATTTACTAGTATGTTTCTGGTCCATCATCGGTCACGTCCGCAGAGAGGCTCGACTACTCTCAAAGACTACGTATCTTCTCCTGTACATTACTTGCCGAGACCAAGGCCTGTTATCTTAACAGCGAGATCGATAGTTCGACCGATGTAATGGCTTAAAATATCAGACATTATTCCATGTATTCACATGAAATGCGATGTATTTGTGAAGCATTACGTTCCCAAGATACATGAAAACATTCTCCTCTAACATAATTAGGATACCAATCAACAGTTATTTCGTTCGTTAGGCAGGCCATTGTTATACACTGTGTTCGGGACGACGTCGGGTCAACTCTTTCATAATCACACCATGCACCAGACATAACAGCTGCTACTATTATAACTATGCTGGCTTTATAATCATATTGCATATCATAGTGCATGAAAAGCGTAGAGAAATAACTGTTTGTGTATTATCTCTTTCAATTATCAAACTCATGCGTCATCAGAAGCGACGGAGAAGCAACAAGGTCACTCGAGAGTGATCATAACCGGCGGCTGGTGAAGGGACGGACGGACCATGCTCCAGGAGTCTGCGACGAGGAGCCAGCTCATATGGGGCTCATATGAACGACGGGATGATTCAAATCCTTGTCTAGCCTGCATACATGTATCAAACATCTAGTGACAAATCGCAAATGGTACACTCTACGACGAACAGATGAAAAAAAACGGATGGACGTTTTGTCTATCAGACAACACCCCATCTATCATGTCTATTGACCGCCAGTTCTAACGACGGTTCCCTGCTCCGTGAATCTAGTCACCAGATGTTGACGAAAAGAAGACCATGATTATGACTGGTTTGAACACCTTGAAGACAGGCCTGTCATGTCACGATTAAAAGAGAACCTCAGTAAACCTACCATTCCATGTTCAATTATGCCGGCAACACCAGGTTTGACTGTTTTTCTTGTCGCATTCTTACTTTCTGGCGGCAAAGGGGTTGGCCTTGCCTCCACAACCGTCCGAGAGACCACAACACCGAATAATAATGTCACAACTAATAAATAAGAAATATGCCGCCTTTCCGAAAGTACTCCACTGTTACAAACACTCCGTAACGTCCGATCTTTTGGTACTTTTAGCTCCATTTTGTGTGTATACTCTGCCAGTAGTGTTTATAATCCAGCTTCCAGACCTGCTGACTAGCTCGAAATCGGCCTGCACAGCATCAACGTTCAGTCTCTAGTAGTACTCCACTCTCCGGCTCTGTACGCCGCCAGCAGCAGCCAGATACCAGAATGTTTATCGTTGATAACGCGAATGAGAAGATGGAAACCTGCCGACTATAATTCTCCTCTCGGCCGGACTGAGACCACTCCACTAAATCGAAGAGAGATAATCCGTATTACAAGTCCATCACAAAAAGCCCATTCATTGAAGACACACGCGCGGCGAACTAACACACTCTCATAATGAACCAGTCAGACCCGTAACGTTCATGTATATGCTTGTCGTGCTAAATTTAAAACCAGCTGGTTGACAGTCATAATCACAATTAAAACGAGAATCTCCTGAACTTTCTGGTAGGCCTTGAATTGAGTCACATTACAAATGTAGTCCTACCACTTGGTTCTCTTTGTCCCGTGCTTGTTCCAGGAACATGCATGACAGCTGTATGACGGTTCTCTCCGTGCAACCTACGATGGGCTACATCCTGCTTCTTCGTTCAGCCACAACATGGTTTTCATTAGCGTACTGCTTCCCGGACTCCTGGGCCTATCCAAGTAAATGATGTAACGAGAGTATTAGAATCCCAGGTAACCCAGCCGCTTACGTCGATCATCGGGTAACCCGTGTGTATTCTAACATTACTATAGCAACACGTCTCCAGCCTCTTTGTTTCACCTTCTTTAGTCCGGACACCTTTGTTGACAAACTGGGACATCCGATGAAAACGGTCGATTTGCTAAACATACCAACTCTTTGATGTCGCTAAGAGCAACGCTATCAAAATCTGATTTGGTCGATTTTAATTGATTTGCCATTCAATTAGAGCTTTTTATTTTGTCTGGTATTCTACGGAGAAGGGATGAACTACTAATTAACGATATTGCACATTGGCTATTTAACCATGGATTCTTGGAACTGGCTTCAAGATTGAGATGTTTTCTGGTGTTGCCGTTCCTCTTGGAGGGCCTCCTTTTGGTCTACGCGCCGAAACAAAGGGTGTCTACAATCTCACATCTTCAGCCTCTGACATATTAGACCACAGAGTAGTCTCTACATCTGCCGATTTAAGAGACTACTGTCGCCCTCTTGATTCTGGCTGTGATTCGTCGGAATACGTCCAATCAGAATACGAATCTTCTCTGATGACGTATCGGCGGCAGGTATTCCCCAAAGAAGCCAAGTTTCCAAGATGGCGTCTGGCGTCCAACATTTCTCGCTTCGAACATTCAGCGAGGTAGTGCAACGAATGTCAGCGAGATAAACACTCAGTGACCTATCCCAGCGATGTTTTGTGTCATTAGATAAACATCCTGGGGATAATCCGTTGAAGAAACCACCCTGCTATCTCATTTCGACTCCTGTAGCTTGCCGTTAGAGCGCTGCACACAGATGTACACGATGTAGGCATGATGTACAGGTCTGCTAACTGATGCGCGCGCATCCTGCCTGGTAGGAATTCCGACCACACTTCCGGTTTCGAGACCCCGACACCAGTTCCTAACGTGCTGCACGGTGGAACTGGATACCGGTTTACTGACATATCTGCTTTCGTTTTTTTAATACGCTCTATTTGCATCCGGGCCACCGAAGAGCAACTGCATTACTGCATTGATGAGGCAGTATTCTTTACTCTGAAATAAAAACCGTTGTTTAGACATGTCTTTTCCTATGACTGAGACCATTGGCCTGACCTCTGTCAGCTGTCGTCGTGAACGTTGATTACTCATCGGAGCCACTGTTTGTAAACATGTGATCGATTGGCCGCACTGGATGACGATGATCTAGATATGGAAGTGACGATACTGGTACCGCCATCACTTGGATGCAAGTGCCTACATGTAATCAGCTGAGCTGTATATAGACGTGGTGCGTAGATGAACAGATTGTCTCCTTGAAAACAGCGTCACAATGATTCAAGATGCAGCCATTAAAACAGTTGAAAAAGCCCCTTTTGTTTTGGCCGCTATAAACCACGTGCTGAAAACCAGCGATCCTGGACAAAATCTCATTCATCTGCATTTGGACACTTACTGCTGGACGGTTTCCCCTACCACTCCTTGGTTTGCCTTGAAGTTGCCTTCCTTCTCCTCCTGATATTTCGTGGGAGGGAAATTGTATAGGAAGACCTCCTCAAAAAATTGATGAGCGTCTACATGTATGTATGTGACGTTTGGATTCTCAGAAGCCATATAGGATAGTGATAGTTAGTGTCGGCGTCGCCCGGCGCGGATTAGTGACTTCTTGGGCAAGAATCAATACCGTTCTGCGTTTCCTTGCTTCTACAAAGCCTTGATTCGATGCTTAATTAACCCTTAGCTGAATTACATTCAGAACGAGATGAAGAACAGCACGATAGCCAACGCACTGAGGCCAACACTTTCATATCTCATTATATTGAAGATGTCATCTTGGATTAAAATCATGATCGACAAAACATCGGCAGCTTTTTCGCCATTCATTCGATCTTTTCTCTCGCCTCGGACATGTCAGAGACAAATAACATGGTGAACGTTGATCGTCGATAACACGGCAAGAACTGGAAAAACGATGAAGGAGGAATACCCCAATGTCTCCGTCATGTTCTCTTAATCATGACTCCAAGACCTGTCGACGTCAAGATGCCATGGCCGACTCTGAGGTATCCACTGGACTCAGTGGGTTCTATTTGCCTTGGCTATCCCAGTTAAACCAATTATGCCTTTGAAGGCTCTCTACACCAATTCTCGGTCACTTCACGCGCTTCTGGCCATTGATAACCTTGACTTCCAGCCGGAAATATTTATTGTTGCACCCAACTTTATCTTGTGTTTTTAAGCCAGAAAAATATTTGACTCCTAATGTAAACACACCGTTGGTAAATCTTCCGATTCCCGTATGTATGTGTGGCTGGGAATTCTGTCAAGGAATGTCTCTACAACTCGTCTGCGGGGGAGGAATGCAAGAAAAAACGCGAATGAACAAAAAACTTGTCTGTGAACTGGTGGAGATGGAAGGTTTTTTTCAGTCATGAAGAACAGACGATTCAAGAATGGAGTACATTGTTTTGTATACCGGTACTATGTTGGCCTAATGTTTTTTTTACTTGGCCTAAGAGTACTTTCCAATCAAGAATGGATCACATAATTATGTGTACCGGTGATGCTTTTTTATTTCTTGTGGCCTGACAGCACTTCGTAATTGACCTGCCATAGTGCTTGTTATACATGTATTTTCATTCGGAATACAGAGCTCAAAATCCGACATTGAAATCATCACCGATTTTCACCGATTTGACCCAATTGCAGTTAATTCCATCGCTTGAAAAGTACTCAATTACCGTGATTGGGATGCATGTTGTAAAACTGTCCTGGCACTAACCTCTTTCACGCAATGCAGGCTAT
Source organism: Notospermus geniculatus (assembly GCA_002633025.1). Taxonomy (NCBI): domain Eukaryota; kingdom Metazoa; phylum Nemertea; class Pilidiophora; order Heteronemertea; family Lineidae; genus Notospermus; species Notospermus geniculatus. Next base: position 635,298 of record NMRB01000048.1, read on the forward strand.
ATTTTTTTAAATGAGACTTTGAAATTTACTCATCAAAAATTGTATTTGGGGACAGGAATTACGCGTAATTGCCCTGCAGTGTATAATTTTAAAATGTGTTGATGATTTATTTGATTGCCAATCTACTCCATTCACCCTTCATGTATAAACGTATTTTCACATCGCAACCTGCTGCTCTGCTGCCACACGCCCGCACCTGGGTTTTACATTCTCTGTGTTATCTTCCCATCGTGCACTATGGTCCATTCAACCCTCTTTGTTCAACGCAGAATGGGCCTGGATCCCGACCTGACAAAGGAACCTCTGCGACCTCATGATGAGGCCATCCCATCCAACCCATAATGCCATTCAGTCTTGCATCTGTCGTCCGCTCGTGATTTTTTTTGACAATAATGTGTAAAATATGTAAATGGCTAACACAGGTAAAAATATAGGCTATATGCTAATGATATGGTGCATATGAAATGTGTATTTTGTCAGAAAAATAACAGATGAGTTGAGTTGGCCAAAAATAAAAAAATCGACGAGGATGGGATTCGAACCCACGCACGGAGACCGTAATGGATTAGCAGTCCATCGCCTTAACCACTCGGCCACCTCGTCATCTACGAGCAAATGAACGAAATATTTGTTTCTGTCGGGTCAATATCGCTGATGAAATACTTTCATATCACTTGATTGGGGAGCTCCAGAGTGGCACACTATCCTATCAAGTTGGTAATGTGTAAATTATGGAAATGGTTAATATATGCTGATGATATGGTGCACATGAAACGTATATTTTGTCATAAAAATAACAGACATGTTGAGTTGGCCAAAAATAAAAAACCGACGAGGATGGGATTCGAACCCACGCACGGAGACCGTAATGGATTAGCAGTCCATCGCCTTAACCACTCGGCCACCTCGTCATATACGAGCAAACGAACGAAATATTTGTTTCTGTCGGGTCAATATCGCTGATGAAATACTTTCATATCACTTGATTGGGGACCTCCAGAGTGGCACACTATCGAGGCCTAACTTATTCTACAGTACTGTCAAATATTTGACTGAAGCACTGAAATCGAGGCCCCTATTACTTACAAAAAGTCAGAAAATTGATCTTTCTACCATTTCATGCTGTAGGCCGACAACAAATGGTTTGCACGGGTTGCTATTATAGAAAAACTTGTATCATGCTGAAATGTAGTGCATTTTTGTCAGAAAATTTGAAACTGGCCAAAAACAAAATATCGACGAGGATGGGATTCGAACCCACGCACGGAGACCGTAATGGATTAGCAGTCCATCGCCTTAACCACTCGGCCACCTCGTCATCTACTGGTGTGCGGATCGAAAATTCGTTTGTGTCGGGTCAACCTCGCTGATTATACTTGTTAGTTTGGGGCTTTTGTTACAGGTGGCACACTTCCTACTTTGTCCAATATGTTTAGAATTGCTAAAAAAAAGGTCACTGAGTGACGGATTAATCTTATTAACCCTGACCCAAACCTCCTTCCCTGCTTCCGTCAGGGGATTCTAAAGTTCGGCCAAAAACTTGACTTTATTTCTACAGTTGCATGAGGTACAAAAATTGGTTGGTATAGAAATGCTGAAAATGATACGTGCATTTTGTCGGAAAATCTGAAACTGGCCGAAAATTAAAAAAATTCGACGAGGATGGGATTCGAACCCACGCACGGAGACCGTAATGGATTAGCAGTCCATCGCCTTAACCACTCGGCCACCTCGTCATATACGATGAGCTTCCGAAAATTTCTTTGGTCTCGGCGGATCAACCTCGCTGAACGGGTTCGGGAATCTGCAATGCATTTTTTAGAGCAGATGGAAGTGCAGATTTGCCAAAAAAATAATCGACGAGGATGTATAATATAGTACCAAAAATGAATGTTTGATAATAGGCCTCGTACAGTGTTATGACGTGGTGCAATGAAACTGCGGAAAATTACGGACCTTTTGAAACTGGCCAAAAATAAAAAGATCCGACGAGGACGGGATTCGAACCCGCGCAGGGAGACCCTAATCGCTTTAACCACTCGGCCACCTCGTCATCCACTATCGGGTGAAATGGAAATTTGTTTGTTTTGGGTGAACTTCGCTGATGCAATAGGCGTACTTTCACTGCAACAGGGAACAACTATAGGTCAATGAGGTGAATGTCCATCGTAAAGCTGGAGACACACTGCAAATAGTCGGTCACCAATTATTGGAACCAGATGACACGTTCTTGGCCAAGACTTTAAATACAGCAAAACACACTGCTAACATATCTTGGTATTTTAATTAGATCCAGTCCAGTCTCGGGTGAAGAAATCACCTTGACCTTTTTCATTCTTGGCGGGAAACAGAATTCAGAGTCAAAATGGCTATTCACATTTCACGAAAATGAAAGCAGAGGTGAAGGCGGGATGACAGAAGGTGTTCGGGACACCTTGGATAAGTAGAGGACCTGAACTAGGCATATATCAGGAACTGAGAGAGGAAGATGTAGTTGGCGGTTGACTGCAAGAATTATCCATGAATGGATGGCCCCCAGGGGATGGCCAGTGCCTTGGGGAATTATTGCAAAGGGTGCAGGGTAGAATTTCCAAGGAAACAACACCTTTGAGACCCTATTTCTTCAGGGAAAAGGCTTGAAAAATGTTGGCCAACACAGTTTAGCACAGCACACACTACACATATCCTTGCCTTAAGTGGTTCCACATGTCTAATATAAACAAAAAGAGTTGGTGAAAATAGAACACGGGCTAGAGTCACCAAGACTTGGCAAAGGTATCAATTTACTTGAGGAGATGACTTGGTGAATGACACACACTACACACAAATACCTATGATCTGATGGTTCCAATTAAAAAACTTGGCAAGGTTTGTAGTGTGTCTCCAGCTTAAGAACTGACTTGCTTGAGGCCAAAGGATATTACCGCTTTGATTAATTGAAATGATTTCCTTCCTCCCGACCGCGTGAGTGTCCTGCTTCCGAGAAAACAGTCCGATGACCTGTCGGTCTGGTCAGTCAGGGAAAAGACCGGTGATGTAGGTCTGATAGCAGAACCACAGAAAAGGCCTAAAGGGGGGTACATGTACCGGTACATCGAAAATTTCCGTACAGTAGGCCGGGGTCTACCCTATGTGGCCCGGGTTCTATGTGGCCCGGGTTCTATGTGGCCTGGGTTCTATGTGGCCTGGGTTCTATGTGGCCCAGGTTCTATGTGGCCCGGGATATATGTGGCCCGGGTTCAGTTGCAAGTTGTAAATAAAATAACTCCAACTTGCACAAAGTTGAAAACACTGCAAGTTGCAACCGCATCAATCAATCTTGTGGCCTTGTATCTGCGAAAACTGAAGTGCATCAAAAATTCAGTTTAGAAGTAATTTTATTACAAGTTGCAGGTTTTTAACATTTGGACTTGCAACTTGCGTGTCGTCCAAGGTTGTGCCAAATAAAGGGACCAGCCAAATGCTGCCGATTCACAGGTAAAGGTGGAACACATGGCGGGGCGACCATAGAGAATTTTCACTGTCATGACTGTTTCACAATGTGATTACCTACCTCGGCATCAATGTTAGAAAAATATTT
>NMRB01000048.1:639401-656890 GCA_002633025.1 Notospermus geniculatus
ACATGTAGCGTTGTAGCTCTTCCTGCCCTCAACTCTTTCAGTGATGGAGCGGAGAAGTGGGGGAAGAGTTTGATACAACTGCGTTCCTTGGCCTTGTCTTTGATTTTCTTATACAATCACCCAATTTTACATAGCGTATTTGACCTTCTCGATTCTACCTCTTCCGACCCTCAACCTGTGATGGCCCAGCAGACTCAGGTTAGTGATGCACACTCCTCGTCGAGACTAAGATGGCCCTCTTTAACGCTGAAATTAACAACATACTCCCGCCTCTAGGATGACCATGAAAGCGCTCCTCAAAGCAAGATCCCCATTCTCCTCCTGGACCCTGATTACTGCCCAACACTCCAATTGAGAATACGTGCTTTGCAGAAGCAATCATGGATCTATCGTAATTCAATAAAGTCCAATAAGGGGCATGGATGCTGGTCGGGGTCGAGCAGAGGTCGACCACTAGGCGGCGCTCGTTAAATGTGCGACACTAGACAGGCTGACATCCCCGCCGAATCAGTTACGGCTTCCACGACTGTAATGCCACGTACATTGACCACCACGACACACAATTCTAAACCAATTAGCTTATCAGCGCACATCCGGGCTTCCATCACCCCCAGCCTCGTTGTAGTCTTCAAATGGTCCCCTTTCACGAGTTTGGTTGCCCTAGGCGTTGCGGGCTGGTAGCCATATTCCATGAATAGTAGACTGGTCCCCCCTGCTGCCTCCACACCCGCCGCTCTCCGCATTACGACAAGCAGACACCTTTTCCAGAATGAGGCTCTGGGTGTTTTGTTGCCGGAAAAGAAATAAAGCACTATCATTGGTTAATCTATATAGTGGCAGAACCAATGAAATTGAAGAATGGCGTCATGCAGGCTACATGAATACACCAGGCGTCAGGATTTATAGGCAGATTGCAGTGGAAGCGTAAACATGTTTCTTTTTGGGGGAAGTTTACGTCCTCCAGTCCCTGGTGCTATTAGACGGCATGGCAGAACTCAAGAACTGTGAAACCACACCGCATCACCGCCATTGTTTGACATGTTGTTATCCTCCTCTCGGTGATTAAGTGTTGGGATGGTAATGTTATTTTCTGATGCAACAAATTTTCTAATAACAGTAATGGAATAATCAGATAGCACTCTCTGGGACGGTGTTGCCACAACACGAACGTGTCGTTCTCCGTTACTTACAAATGCCGTGACGAAGCACGCCTTCTGACATTTTCTTTGATCGATCTCTCGAGAAAGCAAATTAGAAATTCGCCTCATTTCATCCGAATTCCATAGGGATTATTTCCTCTCCCTCCGCAGCGCCTTTCTTCCCGCAGTCCCGCAGAAACGGAACCATTAGCGAAACCGGAAATGGTAACCGCGGATGACTGCTCCGCAGTAGAAAAAAGGTGCGCACTGGTGCTTTGCGCATCAATGACGTGCAACGAGAATCGATGGTTTATTGCAGTGAGGCATGGTTGGTTTACCAGACTTAATGAGCTGGCTTTTCAAAGCAGTCGCGTCGGTGAATGGACAGTGATTGAAAAACCATGTTAAGCAGACGATATGACGCTCTGGTCCATTTGGCGCTCGTCAAGATTGTAGTTACCATTGTTTTGGTGTCATTGAAATACGGCGATGTGTGCGACATCACAAATTAAGAACCTCATGTGGCATAATCCTGCATAATGAAATGCATTTTCGTTTTCTATGCATAGGATAAGTGGTTGTGGTCGTAAATCCGATGCAGTATCCGATAAGTGTTGTGGAAGAGTGTACATGTACTGTACATTTACATGGTGGATACTCACCATATCGCGCGAGTTGGGCAGCCAATCATGGAAGTAGGTTCTCAGCGACGAACCCAGAAAATTTGGGTGATTTTTATTCGTTATGGTTGATTTATGAAGCCGAGGACCACTTATCTTTCAGAATCTGACGGGCGGACTTCCTCACCCTTGAGTTTTGAGAAATTCAAGATGGCGTCCAAGATGGCTGCCATCTCATCATGTCGCTTACTCCCTTGATATCAAACAGAGACTGATAATTTGGTGTTAGGCCTGCTTTCCATTGGCGCGTTTCCGCGAACGGAAACGCGCCAATAGTAAGCAGTTGCGCGTTTCCGTGCGCGGAAACGCTCGAAAGCATTGTCTTTTTCCGCGTCATTGGTCACGGCACGGAAAAAGACAATGCTTTCGAGCGGAAACGCGCAAATGGAAAGCAGGCCAACGACGCGGAAACAAACAATGCTTTCGAGCGTTTCCGCGCACAGAAACGCGCCAATGGAAAGCAGGCCATGTTCGGGGCGTATTTGAGCAGGTGACGACGGAGACAGTCGATATCTTATCGTGAGCAGATCCGAGTGCCCGGACCACAGTCCCACTGGAATACCATTTCTACCACATCGGTGTACTCTCAGCAACTAAAACACTAATTGTATCGCAATCGATACTTCATCGATTTGAAAGCAGCAGGTGATCTCACTCTGGGTATGGTTCGATAAGCTTGAAATTCGATTCTTGGGCATGGACAAGGCGTATTGCGCCGGCTGACGGAAGCGCTTGTGTGACGGCTGACGTCCAGCTTCGAATATCTCAGCTTCATCAGGTGATTAGACATTCAATTGATTAAACCAGGGATTTTAATGATTTTATTTCATAATCGTAATTAGAGATTTGTGTTGATGGCGAGATGGTTATTATCCAAGTTGACAGTTTTCACATTAGAAGTCAATAATTTGCAAATCATTGGATTAATTTGGATAATGTTTTGGTGGTTGGTATCGACACGTTTAGAGACATGGGCCGATATCCATAAAAGGTAGCATTTGCTTTTACTTCAAGTTTTGCAGTACATTTACATTGGACATTGCTGTGCAAATCCTAAGAAAAAGCACTTGCTAAGTTTTATGAATACCAGCCATGATTAAAGCTTGAAGCTGGCGCGGACTCTGGCGTCATCAGAACCGGGAGCTGTCCACGAAAACCCAGCCCAGTGAAATGAAAGCAGGGCCGTATCGAAAGGGGGGCGGAGGGGGCAGTTGCCCCCCGCAGGCGCGGATCCAGAGGGGGGGTTTTGGGGGTCGTGACCCCCCCCCCCTGCTCGCCACCAAAACTAACACAAAGTTGGTTTCTTAGCCAACTGTTCATTTATTCAAAAAATCCTAGTTTTTTTACCTGAAAGTACGGGTCCATTACGATTTTCATTTCTACGGTTTTCATTCCCCGGGGATCAGGGGCAATCCGTCTGTTTTTACTCGCCGTACGGGGCCCGGAGTGGATATGTGACGGGGGGTTTTATGCGTTTCCGCTGTGCACTGCGTATACACTACTAGGCCTATAAGACTATGAAACCACATGAACTTGAGGAAAATGATTCAAACATATAATTTATTTGGCCATTTACAATATAAACACAATCATAAACACAGCAGCAGAACAGGAGAGTTCCCTTTTAGGGTGTTTGGTCTAGAATATCTATGGTTAGGTGACTTTAGTCCACAGATTCCTCCAATAAAACATATACCGGTATATTTCAGTGTGTATCGAAGTGATCACATTTACATGGATGGGATAATCAATGACTGTACCACTTTCCCAGCAGGGTATTGAAAATGTTGATCTTCAGTTATTCGGAGATCATAATTTTTTCTTGTACACTTTCAGAAGAGGGGAGGCAGTCGCGGATCCAGGGGGGGGGCATGTGCCCCTCTTTTGGCCGCCAAATCTGTAAAATCGACCGTGAATTTCTGGAATTTGGAGCAAATCTTTTCCAAATCGTGGATCCACCCCAGGGAGGGGTACCGGTACTCCTTGTGACACGATTAAATGTGCAGCAGGAGGAAACTGGAGTGCCCGGAGAACCTGTCAGAGTGTTGCCCCTTGTATACATGAAGAGCAGGGCAAACTGGAAATCAAATCCGCTACCTCTAATGTGACAGGCGCCAACATTTCCACTGCACCACTCTGACAGCCCATCTATACTTATTCACATAGGCCTATAATTTTTTCTTACACCCTTTCAGACAAAGGTAGGGGGTACTCTTTGTATACTTGTGAAAATGATGAAAATTCTGAAGCATGTGAGATTGGATACTTGTTTCTGATCATTTCCTTGTTCCCTTCTTCCTCAATGACTGTCCAGACCCAGAAAATACCTCAAATGATGAACTGTCTTCACTCTGAAAATTAAATACAAGTAGAAATGCAAATCTGAAGTCAAACATTTCTCTGAATGACTCCAGTGAGGTGATCAATTGAAATTTCACAGTGACCATGATGTTGTCAGATACTGAAAGTACTTACATCTCCATTCTGGATTTGTCTCTGTGTCCGAATGAATGTGATTCTTCCTCTCTTGAAGTCGTAATTAGGGATGCCCCTGAAATTGAAATCTCATGATGATTCAAGAGGAAATTCATTTCAAATGCTAGAGGGACTGTATTATATTAGGGTATTCTGACTATACTGACACAACACGACACCAACTTCTACCTCCAACTTCCAACTGAGACATGACCAAGAAGATCATAATTCTGAATCACAAGACAGATCAGTATTCACCCTAAGTTTAAAACTCACCTCACGAGTTCCTGTTGCGCACCTTGTTTGTCAGCATGATGATGTTCCTTGTCTTTTTTCCCATCCAGCCTGTTCCCTGAACCAGCAAATGCCTGCAACACCAAGGTGGAGAAATTCTGAACTGAATTCCCGATCAAGATGAATTTGGTACAGATATCCTCTAACAACACACTGGACAAAGTCAATCTTCAAAATCTCTGAGACGCAAAAGTTGGACTTCATGTTTGAGGTACACCCTTAGTCAATAATAAATGCCCAGCTAATTTTCCGGCATATCTCAATGAATATTTTTCATAGCCACGGTTTCGTTTCATGCGCATAATCTAGGGCCACTAGGACACCTTTTAAGACCATAAAACTTAAAATCATTACACAACTGTGTTTTTGGCAAAAGTTTGAAATCTGGCCAAAATATCATGTTTTTTTAATCCTCACTTGTTCGGGTTGAAACTGGCACTGTTTTGAAGCCAGTCTGTTTCTGGACAATACAATTTTTTTAAATTCACAATTGAGCAACTTTATGACGATTTATGATGATTTTTCTGTGGAATAAAATCCCCGCAATTCCAGTTGACTCCAAGCCACATTTTATCAATACCCCGATCACGCGCCCTCATTCAGTAAGTCTACTGAAGGCCTATTCAAACCGGGGCCTATTCAAACATTTATGTTGATCCCAATAACAGGTTACGCAGGTGTTTATGACTGTCACAAGGCCTGCATCAATGGGAGTTGACCACGATTACCCAGTGCAACTTACACCGGTGTGTCAGTCACCAAGTTGGCCTATTGTGAGAGACACGATTCATAATTTCACAAGGGGCCCATTACTCCATGTCAGTCCCTCCTTTTGTGGTTGAGAGGCTAATTTAAATATTCACGACTGGGTAATGCTAAACCCTGTGCCTTGAGTGCCTGGAACGAATGGCAAGAACTGGGAAAAACATTTTACAAAATCATCTGCAACTTTGCTTTAAATGGGAATTTTAGCATTCCGAAAATTTTCATGTGTCGAGAAACAGACTGGCTTCAAAACAGTGCCAGTTTCAACCAGAACAAGTGAGTATTAACAAAACATGATATTTTGGCCAAATTTCAAACTTTTGCCAAAAACACACTTGTGTAATGATTTCAAGTTTTATGGTCTTAAAAGGTGTCCTAGTGGCCCTAGATTATGCGCATGAAAAGAAAACGTGGCTATGAAAAATATTCATTGAGATATGCCGGAAAATTAGCTGGGCATTTATTATTGACTAAGGGTGTACATTGAATCTGACATGATGGGGCTATTAATGAAAGCTCAAATCTGGTATTCGTAAATCTGGATAAGATGACCTACCTTAAAACCCTGGTCAATGTACTCTGACATGTCTGTGGCCATATCCTGCAATCAAAATATGTACATGTATTTAAAGGAAATATTGTTGTCTTTAATTCAGGCTCCACAAATCTTTATTGCAGATCACCCCAAGAAAAAACACAATCTTACCTCTTCCACGGAGTCAGCAACGACGTTTGAAGGCAATGGTTCCCGATATCCTATGGGTGCAGCAAAGTCAACCTGAAAACGTTACACAATGTCGATTTCAATCTCATTTGATTGAGGATCTTTCTCTCTTTCTAAGACAGGTAGACATTCAAATAAGGCATTCGGTGTTTCTAAGTATCTGCTTGAAAAACCAAGAACTTAGAATGTGGAGGCAATTCTTTTCTAATCAATGTCTTTTGATAAAGATGTACTCGTCAAATTATAAATACTGTTCTTCATGTTTAACTTACATTTAGATCACATTCAATAATTGACACAGCTTTCCCGGGTTTTGCCTCAAGAACACATAATTCATACACCTGAAAGAGTGAATGAGATTGGTCTTTAGCAATGCCTAGATTTCTGTGCTGTTAAAGGACTGCGACCAGTCTGTAGTTATGTTCCATTAGCAGTCAAGTTCAGCCTGTGGTTTATTGTCTCTGTGTCCGAATAAATGTGATTCTTCCTCTCTTGAAGTCGTAATTAGGGATGCCCCTGAAATTGAAATCTCATAATGATTAAAGAGGAAATTCTTAGGCTTGGTCGCCTCATTTCAAATGCCAGAGGGACTGTATTATATTCGGGTATTCTGACTTATACACAACACGACACCAACTCCTACCTCCAACTTCCAACTGAGACATGACCAAGAAGATCATAATTCTGAGTCACAAGACAGATCAGTACTCACCCTCAGTTTAAAACTCACCTCACTAGTTCCTGTTGCGCACCTTGTTTGTCAGCATGATGATGGTCCTTGTCTTTTTTCCCATCCAGCCTGTTCCCTGAACCAGCAAATGCCTGCAACACCAAGGTGGAGAAATTCTGAACTGAATTCCCGATCAAGATGAATTTGGTACAGATATCCTCTAACAACACATTGGACAAAGTCAATCTTCAAAATCTCTCAGACGCAAAAGTTGGACGACATGTCTGAGGTACACTGAATCTGACATGGGGATATTAATGAAAGCTCAAACCTGGTATTCGTAAATCTGGATAAGATGACCTACCTTAAAACCCTGGTCAATGTACTCTGACATGTCTGTGGCCATATCCTGCAATCAAAATATATATTTTAAGGAAATATTTTTGTCGTTTATTCAGGTTCCACAAATCTTTATTGCAGATCATCCCAAGAAACACACAACCTTACCTCTTCCACGGAGTCAGCAACGACGTTTGAAGGCAGTGGTTCCCGATATCCTATGGGTGCAGCAAAGTCAACCTGAAAACGTTACACAATGTTGATTTCAATCATCTCATTTGATTGAGGATCTTTCTCTTTTTCTAAGACAGGTATCCAAAATAAAGCACAAAGAGCGACACACAAAATGATATAATCAGAACAGTCGTCTCCGATCTTGCAAATTTTCGACCCCAAGCGGGGTCTTCCTCAGGCACTTTCTTGTAGAGATTACAGAAAATCTCTACAAGAAAGTGCCTGAGGAAGACCCCGCTTGCGGTCGAAAATTTGCAAGATTCGGAGACGACTTTTCTTATTATATCTAAGACAGGTCGTCATTCAAATAAGACATTCAGTGTTTCTAAGTATCTGCTTGAAAAACCAAGAACTTACACATGTAGAATGTGGAGGCAATTATTTTCTAATCAATGTCTTTTGATAAAGATGTACTCATCAAATTATAAATACTGTTCTTCATGTTTAACTTACATTTAGATCACATTCAATAATTGACACAGCTTTCCCTGGTTTTGCCTCAAGAACACATAATTCATACACCTGAAAGAGTGAATGAGATTGGTCTGTCTTTAGCAATGCCTAGATTTCTGTGCTGTTAAAGGACTGCGACCAGTCTGTAGTTATGTTCCATTAGCAGTCAAGTTCAGCCTGTGGTTTATTACAAATCTCTGATGAATTCCAACTTACCTTGTCATTGTATTTGATTGCAATCATGTCTCCCGTTGAAAGACATGCAAAGTTCCTCAAGGCATTTTCAAGGCTGAGGATGTGTTAAAGAATGACTTTATGAGACAAACACTATTCTACAATACTGTCTGTATGACAAAAACAAACGCAGTGTTACAATAATAAGTCATTATTTTTCAGCATATGCAGGCCATTTCTGTCCCATTTCAGGTGTTTTGGGAAAAGTTTGGTCACCCATAGAATTCGGTCAACTTGGTGCATCAAGGCCCAACTGAATAGAACTCATGAAGGATACACAGCTTTGGGGTTAGTTATTTCAAGGAAGTCAACATTTTGAGGCTGAAATTTGGCAAACGTAGCCACTGGCAATGAGACACTCTCCAACTGTACAAGACCCCCTTCCTCATCAAGCAAAAGGTTCCTCATCATCTGAAATTCACAAGAAGGAAAATTAAACATTCAGAGGTCAATAAATTCACCAAAAACAGATGTGTCTTCTTTCTCATTTACTCTCGGATAACATGTATCATGCTCAAGGGCCACAAACCCTTTACTTACCCAATAAGGTATGTAGATCCTCCCTTCATCTGCCACAAATTCCAGGACACCACAATGTGTTTCTCTGTTAGTCTTCTTATTTACAAGTTTGAATAACATGGGATACTGTATATTCAACCGCGCTGAAATGCAACAGTAGTATTGTATTATACACACACTTCAAGTATATTTGAATGCACGCTACCAAGAGCCCAAAATGTCTTCTCCAACACACTCAGTCACTTCATCAATTTTTGGAAGACAGAGAACGAGGCTATCAACTTCTTCTGGTAACTCACCCAGCTGATCTAGGGCAGATGGGGGCATCATAACTGAAACAAAGAGATGAAAAGGCCAAAGTGAGTCTTAATACAACAATACAAAACGTCGTTCGCATGGACTAGCAATGACTTAAATCAGTAATATATTTCTGCTTACATGAACTTTGCATTCTCTTCCCATAACTGTGGAACTAAACTGCTAAAATGCAATTGCATAGGAAATAGCAGAAAACAAAGTCCACCTACTTTTTCCGCCCCGTTCGACATCTTGTCTCTCTGGGCCAGGAAACATACAGATAGAGTAACATCTGTATGTGACCTTAAAGCTCTCTCTGTTGCCTCCCATGCCATCCATAGGTGGATACTGTTGAAACATGGTGCCAAAGCTGAACTGGAATTAGAATAAGGATAACATTGACGTGTCATCTCTCCCATATCAGAATTGTGAGGCCTGTCAGGCCAGCATGTTACTCGTTGATGGGAAGGGGTCTGACTTGAACATGCAGGATGATTCAAAATTTGAGCCGACAACTATTTGCTCAGGACAACGATAGCCAACTCGATAGGGCCTGGGGTAGGCCTAGGCTAAACAACTTCTAACTTGGCCTAGGCCTATAGAAGCCTAAGCCATGTCGTGCCTAACTAGGCCTAGGCATAGTATCATTGGCTCTTAGGCCTATCATATGATCATGCCTAGGCAGCCCCCTAGCCACAGCCTAGCTACCGGTAGGCCTATATAGGCCTGCTATCTTTTAGTTTGGTTCCCGAACTCACCACTAGCCACAGCCTAGCTACCGGTAGGCCTATATAGGCCTGCTATCTTTTAGTTTGGTTCCCGAACTCACCGCTAGGCACAGAAGAGTTCGGTATCGGCCTCGTTTGACCTTGACCTCACACGCGACGTCACAGAAGATAGACTGGTTCACGACCCCAACATAGCTCACGGTATGTTGGGACCGGGAACCAGTCTATCCTCTGTGACGTCAGACACGTAGATTTTTGTGTGTGAGGTCAAGGTCAAACGAGGCCGATACCGAACTAGTCTCGGGCGCCCAGACCCTGTATAATGCAGGGGCGGATCCAGAATCATGGGAAAGAGAGGGCACAGCCAGCGCACATCATGGAAACCTCAGTCAAATTTTAACATCTTTTCAAAATTTCGAAATTTCCTGGTCAATTTTTAAGATTTTCCACAAAATAGAGGGGGCACGGGCCGCCGGGTGTGCCCCCTCTGGATCCGCGCCTGTAATGCATAGCATATACGAGGGTCTGGGACACAGCGCCAATTCTGTTGTAGGCCTAGGCCTAATGGGTGATTTTATTTCAACACCCGTCCCTGATTGGCTAATCAGGGACAGAGCTAGTTTTACAATCCATGGTGCTGGTCATTGATTGACGGAATAAGCCGCATCGTTATGATGATTGTACAATAGGATTTCCATTGTGTGCCACTTCTGACCAGGGATTCTAAAGTTCTACCGAGGGGAGCTGGTGCAGTCACTTGTCAATTCAATAGGCCTTATCGCACCTAGCACATGGCTAATCAGCATAAAATCAGCGAAGCGGAAAGGGCCCGAACATCAGCGCCCCCGCAGTACATTCACAATGCATCGCTCTGTGCATGGCCTGCATTTTTTGTAAACAATGGCCAATAAAAGCAACTTCCAAAAGCCGGATGTGCCAAAACTAACTAGCTACGTGGGAGGTGTTATGAAGTGATTCAAATCGGTCAAATATTGACTACCGATCGTTCTCGCGATCGCAAAAAATCGATGGTTAATTCCAAAAGATTAGCACATGTCATCATGGTGGCCCTGTCTCGACGGTCACGTGTCAGTTATTGACCAATCAGCGTGGGGTTGCACGATAATATGATAATGTTTTGGCGTTGTTTACATGGACTAATCATCGATTTTTGGCGATCGCGAAGACGATCAGTGGTCAATAATTGATCCACTTGAATCACTTTATACCGCCGCCCACATAGCTAGTTAGTTTAGGCACATCAGGCTTTTGGAAGTGACTTTTATTGGCCAATGTTGACAAAAAATGCACCCCATGCATTGCACAATGTATTGTAAATGTACAGCGGTGGCGCTGATGGTTGGGCCCTTTCCGCCTCGCTGATTTATGCTGATTAGCCATGTGCTAGGTGCGATAAGGCCTATATACAGTCAGTGCATGTGCATGGCTTCGTGCATTTGTACGCGATGCGGGATGATGATGATGATGACGTTCCATGTTTTCAAACCAAATCTCACCATCTCCAAATACTGAGAACAGCGTAGATTTCAGATTCTGACACCTAAACCAGAGTGTAATTTGGTCTACAGCTGTTAAAACTGAGCAGATCTTATTCTAGATCAAATAAACAGCTTGAAAACGAGAGAGATTTCCTCTGAAGCAATACGGAAGTGAGCCAGCATAAATATGATGCGCAACGGAACTTCCTTTAGCATGCGCAGTATGGAATTGGTTTTAGCTCTTGACGCTAGAGGGCACTGATATGTACTGTGTTAAAGGGACTATAGGCAGCGAGCTATTTGGCTCGTATAGGCCTAAAGTGACGCCAGCAATTGACAACCTACGGATTTGCGCTCAAATGTTGATGTAAAGTGTATTTTATACTTGCAACACACGTCAGATTTAGATTCTCATGCCAACCAGTCGGTGTAGGCCAACTGAATTTATAGTAGGGCCTAATGATGAGGTGGCTGCCAGTAGGGTGCCTAATAAATGTTCCCCTGTAAAAAGTGTCCGCTTCTCTTTTCCACGACGCAGGTGCATGGCTATAAAGACTAATCGCCAAAGATTATAGAATATAACAATATCTTTTGTTCCTCGGACACAGGGTTTTGTTTCCTCTTTAATATGGGACACTCTTTCCTTTCACACTGGACTGTGGTCTGAGTGAAAATGCCTGCGTCAGTGAAGGTGCCTGTTTTATTGTTTGGCACTAGACACTCAACAAAAACGGACAGAATCTATTTTGGAGGCATAACCGCCGGGGGGGGGGGAGAAAAAAAGCAGTGTCTTTCTATTTTGGTTATACCTTGGAGGAATTTCAGTATAGGCCCCAAATTCCTCCAAGGTAATACTAACCCGGCCCGTCGGTGAAATTTGTTCTCAAATTGTCAGAAAGGGTGTCCATTTTACCATGTATTCGTATAGGTCGTGATCTTTGGGTTTCATTGGATCAAATTTGCCGCCACACGTGATTTTATTTTCTTGTAGCCAATCTCGCAACGTTTCGGGCGGTATTTCGTTAGAGGTGGTGCATGTCCTTGTTATTTCTCGTTAGTGCTGCGCCCTAAACAACGACCGAAGAGTAATTTTACATCATTACGGTAGAAATCTAAGGAAACTGTGTAGATAATAAAATTGGTACTGTAATTTATCAGCGTTATGCTGTTCATGTAGTACGTGAATTCCGAAATGAAATCTATAAATGGTAACGTTCGTCCTGGCCAGCCGACAAAACTCTCATACATGTTATAACCCCACATGATTGCCATAGGACACATTAGGACGACGTAAGCAGTTGATACAGTTAACAGATTCACCAGGCATCGCATTTCTTTCTTCGTCCGGTTAGCATCCGTGTTTTTCAGATTTCCGTCCTTTTTCTTTATACTGATGACAATGATTGTGTTGATGATGCAAATCGACGCTGAAGGTATGATATGGATGAGGGAAAACACCTGGGCACAGTAACCGATATTTACCCAGGCAGGGTAGGCTAAAACGTCAAAATGGCAGATGACTCTGTCTTCCTTTCCTGGAGGGTACGGGCCGTACATTCTGTACAAAATGAACACGTGGGACCAGATTAACATGAGAAATACTAGTAGACAGGTTAGGACGGTCTTTCGTCGTCTGGTGGTCGCGATAGCTGACACCTTCAGCGGTTTAATCACAGCAATCATCCGTTCAACTGAGAACGTAATAATTACCCAACCTGAATTAGTCTCACAAACGAACATAATGTACATTGTGCACTTGCAGGCAACGTCTGACCATGCCTGTGGGACATTAATGGCGGTGAATGACATGTAATACAGACTCTGGTGTGCCCACAAAAACAACCCGGTGAGTAGGTTTCCGAGGTCGGTGACGGCCAAAGTCCCCAAGTAAAGAGAACTGGCGGAATCTCTATGTCGCTGTCGGATAAACACGACAACACTCAAAATGTTTCCAAATAATCCCAACGCTATAAACAAAATAATCAAATAACCGCCAAAAACGGCGAGGTACGTGTAAAAACCGCCGTAAGATGATCCATCGTCCTCTCGCCCGGTATCTGTAGCCATATTCCTGAGAGGAAAGCAGCGTTGTGGTCTCCGTGCCAAAAATCAGCGTTCTGGGTTTTTGTACCGCTTAATCCGTGAATGTATTGTTGGGACTCATCCTTTAGAGACATAAGATCACAAGTTCTTGTGGTTGGGGGACCATAGGTCCTTACACACTTTATTGACAACGTATAGAAAAAAAATGTCAGTAAAGGATGTGGAAGGACCTATGGTCCCCCAACCACAAGAACCTGTGATAAGATTCTATTACACCAGTACTTCATCTCGAGCCTATTTAAAGAGGACGTCATGTCAGAAGAGAATTAGGTTGACGTTACTTATCATACGAAAATGAAGGGGGAGCATTATAGCATCCAAAATGATTGGTTATGCGGCAAGAATGGAGCCTCTAGCAAACAACTGGAGCATGAACATAGGACATTACTGTGTTTCGTTTGCAGCCGTCTTAGATCGTTGCCTGAACTGACGAACACGAACACGAACTAAATTTTCACGCACACTCACTGTGAAAAAAATGCGCATGTGCCGCACTTAGATTTCATCGCCATTTCCACAGCAACCAAAATTATACGGCTGCTTGTGAAAATGATCTAAATGACGAAATGTGGCGTTCACTGCAACAATGACATCTGGGAGCCTCTATCCTCACGTTTATGAGACGAATTAAAACACCATCAAAATGAATAAGAAAAAAGGTTCTCCGAAAAATCCCTCACGGGCACATTTTGTATGCAACACTAAAATGTCTTGAAAAACCTGTAAGGGTCCTTCATCATTCTGAAAACTCATACAGGTTTTCTGAACGCAGCGGCCTAAAGAATCCAGTGCGGGTTCCTGGAAAAGCTTATACAAAAGTTTACCAGAAACCCCCAAAAGGTTCTTCAGAATGCCTTTGTTGAAGGATTTTGATCAGCTGTTTTGAGTTGTTCTGAGAGCACACATGGAGAATTCTAGTCACGTGACCCAAGTGCTGCAATGTCATTGGCAAAAATTTCCCAGAAGCCTCGTCTTCGAAATTTTCAATTTGATAGACCCCAACTTTTTCCAACTTTGATCCCAAAAAACACTTCACAAGTCATCGGATCACAAAAAAACTGGTGATCGAAGTTTTAGAAACATATAGAAACTTTAGAACAAGTTTTCATCTGTAAGTGGGCCAAATTATATGAGAATCTGTCCCAAAGTAGTTTCATTGCGGGAAACGTCGAGTCCAGGTTAGAATGTTCAAAACCAAGATGGCGGTATCGGAGGATCCTAAAAAATAAAACTGTTTAGCAGTATAGGACTGCCAAATGCCTGCAGAATTCATTTGATGAATCTATTTTCGGTCATAAATCATTGATCAATGAGATATATGCCTTACGTCACGTTTCGAGCCGCTTCCCGTTTTACCCGCCGCATGCTCCGAAACTGCTTAGGTTCTCGCGATTCTCAGAGGATGACCAATAGGCGTCACTAGTGCGTTTTAGAACAGTGGCACCAAACTAGCCAGCCAATCAGTGATCCGCTTCCAGGACCACATTGGGAGCCATGTCGCGGACAAAACCCGCAGAGATGAGATAGGACACATACGTGCAAGTTTTAGCTCACTGACATGGCTCACTAGATGATGTCATTGAGACTTCGGTAGTGAGCTACCAGCATAATCTGAAATAAAAAAACACAGCACAAAAACGACACACAGTATACAATAAATCGGAAAGTCGTCTCCGAATATTTCGCAAATTTTCGACCCCAATCGGGGTCCTCCTCAGGCGCTATGTAGAAGAGATCTCTTCACCTCTGGGATCTCTTCTACATAGCGCCTGAGGAAGACCCTGATTGGGGTCGAAAATTTGAAATATTCGGAGACAACTTTCCGATTTATAGCATAATCTGAAGCATAAAGTTTTGTAGTAAACCTCCACCCCCCCCCCCCTCCAGTGATCTCACCCTTGATGATGACTTAGTTTAACACAAAATATTTTTTCTTTCACAAACCAAGACGATCTCTGTTCATAAGCAACTCCCACAAATGACAAGTCACAAATGCATCCGAATGTTGCCGTTTATCCAACGTCAGCAGCTGCACTGAGCCTTTAACGCTTCGCGAGTTTTCTCTCGCCACTCTAAACATCATGTGACCAGAGAACACCTGTCGATTGGCGATAACCTCACATCCAATTCCAACTCCTATGCGATCCACCGCAAACGGGCATGAATGAGCGTCAGCAAGCGTTTGCAAACGCAAAATAGCATGCGATTGCAGTCGAGCGCCAACGCCCGACTCCAGCCACGCGTATAGCCGGACTCCTCATACTTCAGACACCAGCGTCCGCGTCCAACTCGCAATCACATTTTGAGGACGACGAAGCTCAAAGGACGATTTTGTCTGCGTCCAGTCTTGGGGCTCTGAACGGTCTTGCGGAGATTCTTCCATATCAGAACGCTGGCTTGCCGCACTTGTATGAATGTCGGCGCCTACATTTGTGATTGCGCGGCTGTCGCAGACGCAGCGTCTGAAGTCTTTTCACCGCCGAGTTTTTATCAGAACATCAAACAAAGAAAAGACACGATCCATCACACCACATTTACACGAATGCACCTGTGGCACAGGGGACGTTTTTCCTTCCGTCATGAAATGGACGGGAGAGAATTATATGTACCTTGTTACCTCTACGAAGGGAAACGCCGTCAACTCTGCTTGTAGAAGAACCTTTCGTGAATGAATTGAAGATGTAAAAACGCAATTATCGTTGTCATATTACATGCAATCATCTGGTCGCCAACTTTGAAATAGTCGGCGTGGGTTATTATACATGTAGTTAATTACTGTAAAATGAACTCTTTTTCTCCATTATATGGTAAGGTTTCTCTTGGTGTCAGATGACAGGTTTTGAGGCTGAAAAAAAGAGATTGACTGTTGACTCTGCTGGACTGCTGTTTTCGTGTGGAAGTCCGTAAAAAACAAGTTGCCCGGACCCCCCAGTTGGCCCTTCCATGACCTAGAACTTTGGTCAGGAAACATACCCCCCCCCCCCGAAAAAATACTGCTCTGTCATCCAACAACGATGTGTCATCCAACAACGACACTTCGAAAAGTGTTTCAAAATCCTCTCCATTTGTCCTCGGTATCGGTCGTCACAAACGCTAACCCTTACCTAACCCTTCCAGGCCTAACAGACAGTGCTAATCCATTCTAGTTCTAAATATAGGACCCAAGAAGGCCGAAGATCTGCGATCAGCCTTATAGCTATTTATATTTTACCCACCACCCCTGCAATGCATGCTCCAAATCCCTGTGTTACGGAATAAGTGACACCATTGAGTTGGACTCTATAGACACCCTGTGAAAAACGGTACAAGGGGCATCAGGAAGACGGCGGCATTAGATTCTATCAACAGATGCCCGCTTTATTATTTGGCTGACACTCAAAAACAGAGAGACGTGTTTACCAGCAGTGCCTCCCCATCGTCACGTCGCACTTGAATCCGAATCTTATGTCGGGGGGCATTCTCTCGACAAATGGGGGGGGGGGGCACTGAAAAATATTACACCAGTATAGTCCCAGATTCCAGGTTCATCGACCATGCAGTCACGTGTCTTTAATAATCTAAGACTAATTTCTGTATTCGGCAAGCATTTTGCTTGCCAAATAACCACTTCCATTTTGGAAATCCAATCCGCCTCCGTCCTCATTGATTGATTATTTGTTTGTTTTTTTAATTATCTTATCTGTTTCTTGTTTATTGGCCTCAGGTGACGCATTTTAAGGACACCTGACCATTAAATGCGTCTCGCTTATAAATATTTGTCCATATATGGATGGGTACAAGAGCTAAATTGCCAAAGTAAAGTTCTGTAGTGCACGTCGTGGGTTTCGCTCAGACCCATCAGTGACGCTCCAGGCTCTTCTCATCTTAGTGGATATCTCGGGCAAGAAACTTTGCAGCTTATTATCCATCGGTTTGGACAATACGGCGCCGGCAACTCGCGCTTCTCAATAACGAAACGTGGGCAACCACTTTCTGTTTTTCACACTTGACTTGCCAGGCTTCGAACGACCACGGCGCTGACCACCTCGCCTAAAACTGTCGCTGATGCCAATCGTCTTTCGTTGGTGACAGCGACTGACGCGTATACAGGATCGAACGGGACGAGGACTTCACTATTATCATAAACTAATAAAAGAAACTATAAACGTCTCACTGGTGATTTCAATATTCCCCGACTTGTCCTCTTCTAGCCCTCATAACTTTGTTCGTATTCGACGGATTCCACTGATTTAACTTGCATTGTAAAATAGATTATCTTGTCTATCACCGCCCTACGTTTCATTTCAATCGATCAACGCACTTTGACATAATACTAGTTTGAAGCTGGCAATGATAT
>NMRB01000048.1:663146-689599 GCA_002633025.1 Notospermus geniculatus
ACAAAAAGCCCCCCCCCCCCCCGCGCATACAGACCCCACCTTATCTTCATTTCCAATCAATAGGCCTAAACAAAGAATGTTCAGCACTGACCCAGGTGTTGATATGATTACACGTATTTCATCACGAATTTCACCAATTAATTAGGCAATGCAAATAACTGGACCTGATGACAGTTCCAGACGCCTTCATCTTTTACAGTGAATATCCATGAGTTTCCGCTCTGTAAATATCCATGAATTTCCGCCAAGTAAAACCCATACAAACCTAGCTGTAATCAAACACGGTCGCTTGGCCTCAGATCTGGATTATATCTCACTAGTGTAGTGATTGCAGAAGTGATCGATTTCAATATGCATGGCAAATTGATTTCTTTGTTTGATGTTGGGGAGGCTGAGGTGCTCTTAAAGGTTTTCCATCATCATCAACTATACGTGTAAATAAATGGCACCTGGACCTGCAATTGACGAGGGATGACGTATTGGGATTAGTGTCAACACTGGCCGGTGATCTTGGGACCAAAAGGCTTTAATTACCAATTGCTTTAATTATTGACGTTTTTGTACACAAAAATCGAGTTTTCGCAAAGCCCCGAAGACGCCAACGCGAACGCTGATCCCAATGTTCGATGCCGCGAAGAGAGCGCCGAAAATTTTTGAAGAACTCATAACTGTTTTTGGTCTTTTTTCTCTTTCAGCGGCGCCTGACAACCACGATGCCGGGCCGGTCGTACGACATGAACCCGCCCGTGCGAAAAAAGCGTTCTCCTCTGGAAAAAAAGAAGAGGACTGCGACCGACGCCTCGAGCGTCGAACTGGATGTCGACGCCAGAATTTACGAACACAATAAGTTGATAACGCCGATTGCGGCCACTATCGAAATCGTTGCTGGCTGCTTCGTGTTTTTCTTCTACATCGGGATGATGGTGGTCCGAGCGTGGTCGTTTCAAGCCGGATTCGGTTTCTGGGCAGGGTTTGCCTTCGTTGTATGCGGATGCGTCTCCATCGCTGCACACAAGATAAAGAAACTCTTATACATCATCTTCACATTTTTCGGTCATATTGTGACATTTCTGTTCGCTTTCGCGTTGTTTGTGGTGTCATGTGTTGGAGTTTACAACCACGAGACAGACCTTGAATTCCTTCAGATGAAAACGTATCGCACGGTGATGTGCGAGTCGTACTGGGACACGAAAAAACCGTCCGTACAAACACTCTGTCAGACGTACAAACAAGACCGCGATGACCGGATCGCGTACGTCCGAGATGGTCTCATCCTCCACGCTCTACTCCTAGTATTGACTCTGTTCCTCATTCCCTCCATAGTATTACAGCTCGGCCTGTGCGTCCGGGCTTTTGATAAGACAAGAAGGAGCGTCCCCATAGCGCCCGAGGGGCAGGAGGGTGGGGCAGAGCAGAGTACCAGTACCGGGATGGCAAACAGGCGATATCCCGCTGACATTGTTTCAATGGTTTAATCAGATATATGTCACAGAAGGAGCAACGATATCACAAAGTGATTAGAGAGCAACTCCATGCACGAGACCGGCCACAAAAGGACAGGATTCCTCTTCAGTTCATCATGAGATAACCAGAGGTCGCTCCGTCACCGTTTGTGTGTGGCGACGAAGGGAGCAAAAATAGATCCCCTCTCTTATCTATTTTTGGTCCAAGGAACCTCGGATATTCTCAGGATGCCTCAGTCGTCTTTCTGAACGAACCCGTGCTTAGCGAAGTCCGACCATATCTTCATGACTGCCAAGCTCATATACCTTTCCTGTGTCGAATACATGTTTTTTATGTCACACCGACGTGGACCACGATTTGGAGACAACATTTCCGAACACGAAGGGCAGTTCCTCCGTTTCCTTCGGCCCGATGGAACACGACGCCCGAGCCTAACAGCAGTTGTTCTATATCAGACCTCGTGAGAGACATTACGAAAACCTTTACCTGTCCTCATCTCATGACTCATCGAAAGGGAAAATGCACCATTAGCATTCCAGATCGAGCCATGAACTTCTATGTGCCTCTACTAAACAACGACTATGTGCCTCAGAAATGTAGAGGAGCCAAAAAGAGCCGGACGGTATATCTGAAGGATTCTTCTATGTTCTTTCTTTCAGTCATTAGTACAACACCTCTCCGGTCCTACCGAAAGCTTTTGCACCAAGTTTTTGATGGGCATTTTACGCTATCATGCCCCTGCTGACGACGCAGTATACATGTTAATTTGAAAACTGACACACCTGCCTGCCTTACATGACGTTTTCTTTATGCACATCGTATTTCTATCGTTTATGATGAACAAAATAATTTGAAAAAATAAGAGACTTCACTTGGTTTATCTTACCATGATTATGGCCGAATCTCCCCATGAGGGATAAACGGAGAGGGTTATTCGCAGGGGAACCTGGAAAGGGTACCCATTCTCCTTCGAATCAAAATATGACCACTGCTCTACGAGTACAAAAGGACAAACACATTTGTGACCCTCCACGGCAAACCAGTCGCATGTCGCTCTTAGCTTGGCAGGTTGAAACCAAGGCCCGGTTGCATCAGCTATGCACAAAGTTAAGTTTGAGGTTGACCTCAACTAAGTAAAATATCGATTTGCCATTACAATTTGAGGTTGAGAACGACTTTGAGGTTAGCTTGAGAACAAAGTCGCCTTAAGTATGACTGGTGCAACCGGGCCGAAATGTTGGTCACTTTCAATATTGTCTGTCTGTTATAAAATCTGAAATAATCTATTTCTTCCTCTTCTGGTGTCATATTAGTTCATTGCGACTGGTTTTGCTGTGGACGCTCACATTTTGCTTTTTCATGCTTTTAAACAACGACCACAGGTGGCAGCACCACACGGTGCACCGTTTGGGCAAGCATCCCATCATTCTGCGGTTATCGACGTTATATAATCCACACATAAGCCTACTCACATCTCCAAGCCACCCTAGGCCTAAAGACTGGATGTGATTGTCCTGAATTGTAATGTTTTATCCACACAGCTGCAATAAAACAACAATACTTGGATCACACCCTGATATAAAAATCTGCATTCCGTGGCAGGAGGGGTTAACTAATACCGGTATTTGCGCACAACTAGTTTTCAAACTATGTATACCGATATATTACATGTACATGAAATAGAAACGGGTTTCTAAGGTGAAAGACATTGCTTCGTACCAAATTCGAACCCACGAACCCTCGCATAAGGCATCAATCGCCAGCACTAAGTTAACCACTATATATTACATGTACATGTATGTCAATGAGCATCATCACCATGATGATAATTTCCATTACAAATGAGAAGTCCTGTATATACAGAGATCTGTTATCAGTAGGCGAGTAATTGTGTAAATTCAAAAGACGTTTTAAAAAAATGAGTACCGGTACATGTAAGTCTGGGTCAATTCTCGCAGATGGCGCACGTAGGCCTACACCACATTGATGAGCTGTAAAAGAACAAGATAAGGGGGTAGGCCTAATGTAGCAGGAAATTGAAAGGAGTGTGTGGGGGAAGGCTCTGAGAAAAACTATTAGGTGTCTCCTCTAGTACCCAGGGTCTTATGTTTCTAGAGGTCTCACATAAGTTTTTGCTTTCTAGACACCCCGGGGGTTCCTTGGACCTCAGAAACCCGTCAGAAACACACCCACACCCCTGCAATGCATGCCTGAAGACCCTGCGAAGTGTGAAAGCCTTTGTTTTGTTAAAGGAGTTTAATTAGACGCCGAAGTTGTAAACACTCACTCACTGGTTCTCTATCCACGGACGCCTGCGGTGCTGCCACCTATTGTCGGTGATATGTACTGACGTGAATATCGTGAGTGAGTTGCATCGGACCGGGAACCAGTCTAACGATCACGGGTGCTGCCATCTGCACGAAGGAATAAAACTAGTTTGCCGACCATATTTGTAAACAAACCAGCTTGTTTACAACTTCGGCGTCTAACTCCTTTAAGGTCTATTTTTTGCGAGATTTGCAAAGATCGAATACGACTTGGATTATGCTGTCAACTTTTTTACAGATATAACCCACCATATGGTTGGTCATCATGACCGCATCAGCACAGGGCATCGAAGAAATCCAGGTGGTGCAGACACTGACGCCAAAAAATATGCGCTTGCAAAAATGTATGTTTTAGAATGTTAAAAAGCATGTAATAGTTCAGAAATTGCGCAGTGACCAAATCTGTTGGAAGGCGTTATTTTGAATGAGGTATTATGGAATAATTGGAGAACAAAAAAGTTTGTACGAATCGAAGGTTTGTTTACAGAGCTGGCAGACTATACACCAGAACTTCCGTGTTTTCAGTTTGCTCAAGGTGAAACCGTCTGACCTGTGCGTTGGAGATTGCAGAACGACTTTATACAACTCCCCGCGCTAGCTATAGCGGGGAAATAGGCTACGTGTACAAAATGGCCACCTCTTACTCGGTTCTTGCCAACCTCAGGGAATTCGACTGTTCCATATGCTGTGAGAGGTTAGTGTCGCCGGTTGTAGTGTGTCTATGCCACCACCGATTTTGTAAGACATGCATCAGCGAGTGACTGGGCATAGAAAAGAAAAACGTGTCCTGGGTCAATATAATTGGCAGATGGCGCACATCACATGATAAGCTGTGGAAGAAATACATGTAGGCAACGTCTACAAAATGGCCACGTCGGTTCTTGCCAACCTCAAGGAGTTCGACTGTTCCATTTGCTGTGAGAAGTTAGTGTCGCCGGTTATAGTGTGTCCATGCCACCACCGATTTTGTAAGACTTGCATCGAAGGATGGTTGGGAAGGCAAAAGAAAACGTGCCCTGATTGTCGAGGTACGATCGACGTTAGGGCTGGGCTCCATGCTGATTATCAGGCATCGAGCCTGATGACTGTTCTCGATGACATCACGGTACCCGATGATTCGTGCACGTGCTGCATATGTGGATCAAGCGGTGACACTGATTATTGCTGTGATGTTTGTGACTTTGACCTTTGCTCATCGTGTAAGGAACATCATCTGGAGGAAACTGCAGAGGACGGCTATTTTGTTTTTGATATGTGCACGAATCATAGAAAAAAAATAAATCACTACTGTCGAAGTTGTCGCAGTGTGATATGTGTCCAATGCAAAGCAAAGGAACATGGCGTAGATCATGATGTTGTGTTGTATAAAGACATGGCCTACGCCGAGCTAGAATGGCTGGTTACGGAAATGATATGCATGAAGGGCGTGATGGAGGAGGTGGACGTTGGAATACGAGATATTTTAGAGAAAGAGGAAGTGGTAAAAGAACAGGTCAAACAACATGGATGGTCGGCTCAGAGCATCATCGACGATGACATCAGGGAACAGGATCAACTGATTCGTAGTTTTCAGGAGGAAATTTCTGAGATAAAACGTAAAAATGCAACTTGGCAATGGAAAAAACGCCAAATCAACCCAATAGAAAGGAACATCAATGATTGCAAGGATCGTAATAGGTGTCTGCGTTCTACAAAGGGTTCTCTGAACAGCAAGACGCGATCCATGGTAGATAAAGTCGAGAAATCTGCAGCTAATATCCATTCTATCCTTGATGTGATTGCCGAAAGACGGCAGCAATTGGAGATCACCAGGGACAAAATAGACACATTCAAAGCCAAGAGGTATCTTGGAAAGGATGACCACTACATTCTCGATGAGTTTAGAAACAGCCTCGCAGACATAGTCACAGATCTTCGAAACACGAGACACACAGTTAACAAGATCTTGGACGATCAGCCTGTATTCATACCTGATCTTAGGGCTAGGCCTGTTCAGTATATCAACTTCAAAAAGATTGTTGAAGTTGGTATGTTGCGCAAGGCTTCGGAATCGAAGAAGTCCATCCCGATTGCATGCTATGACTGTGCACCAAGGACAACTGAGCCCGACACCATGGTGCCTGAACCCGAGCAGCAAGACGCCAGCGACGAGGCCGAGTCTGAGACTGAGACGCCCGAGACAGTGCCTCGGCACTCTCCTCAACCACGCCAGGAGTTCGAAGTCCCGTCCGTTGGTGAAATAATGAAGGATGTAATGATAATTTGTTTATTTAATCTGTTCGTGTCGTCTGTCATGTGGCCACCTCTCGGAAATACGCTCAATTTCTCATTGCGATCCATGATTGCTCACCACCTCCGCCATTTTTAGATTCATGGGTTCTGAAATTCGTGGGAACCCGTGAGTCGTCAGACAGCTGGTTTGTACTAGCAGTATTTGGGAGTCTCAAGAGTGAAAGATCTGATAGGCGTCGTTTGAATACGACCCCTAGGTTCTTTCTTTCAATCATTAGTACAATAGCTCTCCGGTTAAATCGAAAGCTTTTGCACCAAGTTTTTTGGCTAACATGCCTCTGCTGATGACGCAGTATAGGCCTACACACGATGCTAAATTATATTAACACACTTGACTGCCTTCGATGACATCATCATCAGATTGTACCAAAGAAGTATTTCTATCGTTTATGATGAATAAATCTGAAAATAAGAGACTTCACTTGGTTTATCTTACCATGATTATGGCTGGATCTCCCCATGAGGGATATATGGAGAGGGTTCTTCGGGGAACCTGGAAAGAGTAGGCTACCCATTCTCCCTCGAATCAAAAAATAGCCCCAGGGATTTGGTGTCTTCCCACATTTAACTACTGTAGACAAGACGGGAGCAGTCTTCTGCACAGGCGCGAAACGGGAAGAGGGCACCAATTTTACACAGACTCCGCTGAGCGAGCACAGGTGCAAGGCAGCACTTTCGTAGGATCTTGACTCAAAACGCCACATTGTACCACGATCCCCCCGCTAGTAGCCTATAGGTGGGTTATCCATGTAGCTGAGAATACCAATCTCAGGAACTGCTTGCTTTTGCGCTTATCGAACTTTACCTGTCTTCAGAGACTGTTTTATATCATACTTCATCGGCTGTTTAACCCGTTCGATCTTGGACGATTCCGACTGCTAGTGATCACTGCACGAACGACAATAACACATTGCTTTTCATGGTTCGCCACGACCACAGATGGCAGCACATGGTGCCGTGTTTCGACAAACGTGAGAAATTTTTTACAACTCACAGACGGACTGAAACAACGATATAAGAGAAACAAATCGGCGTTTCCAATCGCACTTCCTCCTCTGACCGACAGAGACATGGCCAAAAACACACAGCGAAAAGACTCGGCAATAAGAACCGTCATAGTGTGGCCGAGAACCATCAAAGGAGGACACTGAATGGTTCGGTTTCTCTAAGCTCCTTTATATATTCCAGTAACAGTAAACATGCTAAGGAGACAACAAATGCATATACATAATGCAAGGTAGGCCTACCTTCTCTAGAAAAGGAATGGCTACGGGCAGTTTTGCGGCGTTATGAACTTCCTCTGTCGCAGAAGCAGATGACGATGGTGACACTTGTGCGGATTGGACCTGTCTGCCGCATATAGAAAGCAGTAATACCAATGACACATCTCGTCATTCAGGCTACACAAAAATTAAAAATTATGCGCCAAGATACGGTTATGCGGTAGTTACAAGTACTAATTAACAGGTACATATGAAAGAAAAACTCTCCCAAATTTCAAGGCCCACGGCGGGATTCGAACCTACGACCTATGAAATGAAATGTATAATCTACTAGGCATAATCCCTAAACCCTCCTGGCTATTGAGGCAACGATAGTGACAGCATGCTTAGAGTTCAAGAAATTGAGCGATAAATGTGAGGGAAGCGCATGCGCAATAATGTCCTGCCACCTGCAACTTATCGCCATAACTAGAGACCTTGTCGACTGGATAAACTGAACTCGTCACAGAGATGTGCGACTCGCCATGACAAGTAAATTGTGTCATGAATGACGTAATTCGTCAGGCTGACTATAGCATCTCATCCATATTCGCAGACAAGTTGCGGTGACAAGAATTTTTTACGAGTGTCCGAGTGACCAAACGATGTTCATCAGGGACCTTATTCACAAAGCTCCCGTAGGTTTGAGGGTACGCAAATCCTTTGTCAGGCTGATAGTGAACAATAGGTTGTCCGCTAAAGGACAATAGTTTGCACAGTTCCGTAAGTTACGGGAGCTTCGTGAATAAGGTCCATCTTCAGTCTTGAGACTCCGAAATACTGTCCAGTACAGACCAGCTGTCTGGCGACTCACTGTTCCCACGGATATTAGAATCCTTCAATGTAAAAAATGGCGGAGGTGGTGACCAATCATGGATCGCAATGAGGAAAAGGAGTGTATTTCCGAGAGGTGGCCAGACGACAGAAGACACGAACGGAATAAATAAACAAATGGTCATTACATTCTTCATTATTTCACCAACGGACGGGAATTTGAATTCCCGGCGTGGTTGAGGAGAGGTCCCAGACATCGGCTCGGGCCTCTCAGTCTCAGACTCGGCCTCGTCGCTGGCGTCTTGCTGCTCGGGTTCAGGCACCATGGTGTCGGGCTCAGTTGTCCTTGGTGGACAGTCATAGCATGCAATCGGGATGGACTTCTTCATTTCCGATGCCTTGCACAACATACCAATTTGAACAATCTTTTTGAAGTTGATATACTGAACAGGCCCAGCCCTAAGATCAGGTATGAATACAGGCTGATCGTCCAAGATCTGGTTGACTGTGTGTCTCGTGTTTCGAATATCTGTGACCATGTCGGCGAGGCCGTTTCTAAACTCATCGAGAACGTTGTGGTCATCCTTTCCAAGATACCTCTTGACTTTGAATGTATCTATTTGGTCCCTGGTAATCTCCAACTGCTGCCGTCTTTCGGCAATCATATCAAGGACAGGGTGGATGTTAGCTGCAGATTTCTCGACTTTATCTACCATGGATCGCGTCCTGCTGTTCAGAGAATCCTTTGTAGAACGGAGACACCTATTACGATCCTGGCAATCATTGATGTTCCTTCCTATTGGTTTGATTTGGCGTTTTTTCCACTGCCAAGTTGCATCTTTACGTTTTATCTCGGAAATTTCCTCCTGAAAACTATGAGTCAGTTGATCCTGTTCCGTGATGTCATCGTCGATGATGCTCTGAGCCGACCATCCATAATGTTTGACCTGTTCTTTTACCACTTCCTCTTTCTCTAAAATATCTCGTATTCCAACGTCCACCTCCTCCATCATGTCCTTCAGGCATATCATTTCCGTAACCTCTAGCTCGGCGGAGGCCATATCTTTATACAACACAACATCATGATCCACGCCATGTTCCTTTGCTTCACATTGGACACATATCACAATGCGACAACTTCGACAGTAGTGATTTAGTTTTTTTCTATGATTCGTGCAAATGTCAAAAACAAAATGGCCGTCCTCTGTAGTTTCCTCAAGATGAGGTTCCTTACACGATGAGCAAAGGTCAAAGTCACAAACATCACAGCAATAATCAGTGTCACCGCTAGATCCACATCTGCAGCACGTGTACGAATCATCAGGTACCGTGATGTCATCGAGAACAGCCATCAGGCTCGATGCCTGATAATCATCATGGAGCCCAGCCCTAACATCTATCGTCCCCCGACAATCCGGGCATGTTTTCTTTTGTCTCCCTAGCCATTCGTCGATGCATGTCTTACAAAATCGGTGGTGGCATGGACACACTATAACCGGCGACACTAACCTCTCGTAGCATATGGAACAGTCAAACTCCCTGCTGAGGTTGGCAAGAACCGAGGCGGCCATTTTGCACGTAACGTATTTCCTATCAAGCTGATCAAACTATGCGTTGCCATGAGTGTATTGACCCAGACCAGCAAAGTGTTTTTTTGTAAAACATGTATTAATTTACAACATGGAAGTTGTCATATCCTGGTGAATGATAATATATGCATCACAGTTAGTATATCTCGATTCATTGATAAATCACTTCAACTATGTATCGCTTGGATTGTCCCATTTACGATGTTCACTCTGCGTATTGCGTATTGCATGCTTTTATCACGAAAAATCGTAAAAAAGACATGACGTACAAAATTATGAACTTGATTTTCGTAGCGACAGCTGCAGGAGTGATCTTTATGAAAATGTTACGATTGAGATGTGTTTGTGACTTTTCGGGGTTTGCCGAGGCGTCTTCACAAGCAGTACAAAACGTTTTTCAAGAAGCACTTCGAACAATAATCGATGATACCAAGACTGACCGTACAGAGGACGTGAGGAGGAGGACGAGGTACGAATACATCAGAAGTTGCTGAGAATGGGAAGAATATGACAAAGGCCTTTATAGAGCTCTTTTCAATGCATGGATTCCGCGAAGTATGAAGACTCCGAACGCAGTTTTTTGAAGTGTCCCTGCTCAATTCCCGCTCCTTTGTAGGAAATAAGAACTCGACCACGAATAAAGTTGCTCCTCCATGTGAAAGCTTTTTCGTGCGAGACTTGGCATGCAAATGATGTTGCACGTGATGATTCTGAGAAAAAGGATAATGTACTGTACAGCTCTTACGGAAAGTTATTGAATAAGTTGTAATTATGATTCGACAAGGTTGTTACATTGAAAATGTTATCGCTGTCACTGGTCATAGGCATTCTATACAATACTGTTGGACTCTAAAACTAAAACATACCAATATCTACGACGCATGTTATACCGTTGCAGTCTTGCCTGTAATTACCTCACTGGAATGCCACTCCGTCCGTTCAACACATAACTGCCTGAAGACGCACGGTTCTCACAGACGTTTTGGGAATCCTCAACCCCAAAAGGGTGAAAGTTGACAATCATGGATCACAATGAGGAAAATGGGTGTTCTATGTGTTAGAGAGATAGCCAGATGAAGAGTACGTGCACAAGAATAGAAATATCTCTACGGTGATTTTAAACTACAAATCGCCGCAACAATAAGAATCAACAGGTACATGTATGGTAAGCAGCTTTTCATGACATCCTTCATTTTTTCACAAACAGAGGAGATGTCACTATAGCCAGTTGGATCGGCAGGCGGGATGGTTATCATTAACATGCGCGTGTCTGGGAATGTGTCAAGCTGATCATACGAGTTCTGGATGTATCTAGTGTTTCCAACATCTTTGCGTATGACGACGAGTCTGTTTCCAAACTCATCGACAGTGTCGTGGTCATCCTCTCTAAGATACCTCTTGGCTTTGAATGTGCATACTTTGTCCTTGGTAATATCCAATTGCTCCAGTCGTTCGCCAATCATATTAAGGAAAGGGTCGATGTTATATGTAGCTGCATATTCCTCGACTTTATCTGTTATGAACTGATCGTCGAAGATCTGGTTGACCTCGTGTCTCGTGTTTCCAAGATCTGCGCGTATATCGGCGAGACTTTTTCTGAAATGTTCGAGAATGCTGTGGTCATCCTTTCCAAGATACCTCTTGGCTTTGAATGTGTCTATTTGGATCCGGGTGCTCTCCAACTTCTCCCGTCTTTCGGCAATCGTATCAAGGAAAGTATTGAGGGTTGCTACAGATTTATTAACGTCGTCTATCATGGATTGCGTCTTTCTTTCGAGCGAAGCCCTCTCAGAACGGAGACGCCTATTAAGATCGTTGCAATCCTGGATGTTCTTGTTGATTGAACTAATAGGCCTGTGTGGTATTTTAGATCGCGGATGAGCTAATATTCTTTTTGTTTCACGACCCGGGTCGTACTTCCTGCCTGAGACTTTCGATATCTTGATTGTTTTCCATAATGAAATTGTCGATGGAACTCCTATCTGACCGCATTTCGTGTAAGGTCAAAACTTTAAAGGCTTCCCTTGTTTCTAAACCGTCCCTTATTTCGGTGTCCATCTCGTCCACCATGCCCGTAGTGCGCATAATTTGTATCAGTAGAACATCTAGCTCGGCGTAGGCCATGTCTTTATACAACACAACGTCATGATCAACGCCATGTTCCTTTGCTTTACATTGGACACATATCACACTGCGACAACTTTGACAGTAATGCTTTAGTTTTTTTCTATGATTCGTGCACATATCAAAAACAAAATGGCCGTCCTCTGCAGTTTCCTCAAGATGATGCTCCTTACACGATGAGCAAAGGTCAAAGTCACAAACATCACAGCAATAATCAGTGTCACCGCTAGATCCACAACTGCAGCACGTGTACGAATCATCGGGTACCGTGATGTCATCGAGAACAGCCATCAGGCTAGATGCCTGAAAGCAAAAATAGATAAAGACCAAAAATATACCACTCTGAAACAGCCCAGCCCAAGGGTTTTAGTTATTTTTTTAAATAATAGATGGCGCATTCTCAAAAAAGTTGCAAAAATCTAAAATCTTTTGGCACCAAAATATAGGCAGGGGCACAAGGAATACTAATCACAACTTTGTTTGCAAATCCATGCATTCCCTAATGAGTAATTAGCAATTAAAGGGTCCTGCGCCACCTATATTTGAAAAAATGAACTCAACGTGCTGGTCCATGCCAGTCTGAGGTATAGTCATCTATTTAAAGATTGATACTTTAGTATCTCTGAAACTAGTAGATGGATTTGATTGAATTTTATACTGCTTGTAGCCAGTGTCTAATTCTTTGACTTGGTGCAGTAACTTTCAGATCTTCCAAGTTATTAGGGAGACAGCTGCCAATTTTACGCTTTTCAACGTTGAGAGTGGTACATTTTTGGTCTTTATCTATTTTTGCTGAAAGTCATCGAACTTTCCATCGATCGTCGCCCGACAATCCGGGCACGTTCTATTTTGTCTTCCCAACCACTCGTCGATGCATGTCTTACAAAATCGGTGGTGGCATGGACACACTACAACCGGCGACACTAACCTCTCACAGCATATGGAACAGTCAAACTCCCTGAGGTTGGCAAGAACCGAGGTGGCCATTTTGTACACGTGGCCTATATCTTTTACAACTGGTGAATGTGGTGTGCGCCATCTGCGAGTATTGACCCAGACTTTTTTAAAACGTCTTTTGAATTTACAACATAGAAATTGACATCCTCTAGTGTATGACATTCATTGACGACACATGTACATGTACTAACTATGTACTATCTCTTGGATTGTCCATTTTATGATCCGTCCTCAAAATCGATGTTCCTTCCTGAAGATTGCAAAAATTGAACAGACGCATGGGAGGGCCCTGTCGAAATCTGAAATAAAAACCTTTAGGCCTACTTCACTCAGTCCTCCATCCATCACCTTGTTCGCATGTTTATTTCAGTTTTACTGCTTTAATTCCGAATCGACCATCGCCTAAATTACAAAGTGGACTGGATTCCAAACGGATGGGGACCGCCCTGTGACTAAAGAAGATGGACCTTTGGGTGGAGATATTAAATGCAGCAATACCACAGTTCTGCAATCAGAAGTCAGCAGGGTCTGTTTCAATCTCCAAGCAGGGGTAGACGGTTTTACCTTGCGTTAATACAGCTACAAGTGGAGCAAACCGAAAACAGAACGCCGTACCTCTGGGCTAGCAAGACTGGTTCGGATTCCTTGAATCTCGGTGAGCATGACCCTGTGTAAGGTCTGGAGGTGTTACCGAAAATATCATGAATGAATTGTAATTGTGATTTGACAACATTGTTTGATAGATAACCATTTAATAACTTCTCACTTTTGGTTAACCTTTACAAAATACGTACAATAGCTACATGTATACTCTTGCAATAGCAGCATCACTGTATGTACACAAGACTGAAGCACTAACAATAGACGAGTTCATGTTATGTTATTTAATGGTTTCTTTTGTACAGCATGACAGAGATGTACTAGTACTTTATAGATTGGTTCACGATCTCACCGCCAGGATTGGCTACTACCAACAACCAAGTAGGCTATGCTCACACCTTCAAAACATGCTTTCACCCCCAAATGTGAGCGACTCAGCGACTTTGTGGTTACGGTTCGATGAATATAACAACCCGCATTTCGTCAAGTCTGCGGTTTCCCGGAGTTTAAGCCTTAAGCCTAGTTTATACTTCGACGCACGACCATCGGCGTCCGACGCGCGATCAAAATCTGGACGCCGACCTAATGGTGTCGGCACATACAGATTTTGATCGGGCGTCGGACGCCGATGGTCCTGCGTCGAAGTATAAACTCACCCTTAGGCCAGGTTCACACTGCGAGCGAAACGGCGAAGCGAAGCGATGTGGTGAAAAGATCTGGGAGCATGACAATGGCCTGTAACGCTACAGGACAATGGAAATTCGCTTCGCTTCGCCATTTCGCTCGCAGTGTGTTTACACCCTTAAGAATCCATTCACGCGATTTTCGTGCCGCGCGATGTCGCATCCTTTTGTCCACGACCAACGTGGCGGGAAAAAACAATGCTATCGAGCGTCTGCCGCTCGAAAATCGCGTGAATGGACCGACCGCCTTAACCCTTTCTATCCCAACCACAGATTTAATTGAAGGAAAATTATTACCTACTGGGATATAAGTTAAAAGTGGCCCATTAGAAGAAAAATTCATTCAAAAATATCTGGCGCCAAAATTTTGGACCCTTATTGGAATGTTGCCATATGGCAACATTGGGCTGCAACGGCAACAATGTAGAAATAAATTTTCAATAGCCATGAATCCTATCCCCTGCCAATATGGACTATATAAACTCCCTGTGCACATTTGAGAAATATAAGTCATTTTCAAGAACATTGTAGGGAACTAAGACACTGTTAGGCGTGCGGCAATAGTCATGAGGGGGCAATACCCGGGGGAGGACGAAATCCATGTATCCCCCAGCCACCCTACCCCCACCACAGTAAGAGATACATTCTCTAATATATGTTAGGCAAACAACAGTACAAACAAGTACCTAAGGGGCCTCAAATTTGATGAGTATATAACTACCCAATCAAGGCTCGATCCCATTACGTCCCACTGCTACCATTTGGCAACAGGGAAATGATCGGCCCCCACGTTATTTTCAATAGTGGACATAAACTAAAGGTAATCATTGATAACTAGGTCTTCAAAACTGAAAATTACTATTGAACAATAAGGTTGATCCGAGCCGTTGCATCCCACTGTTGCCATTTGGCAACAGCAAGATGAACACCCCTCCACATTTTTCCGAAAATGGTATTACCTACGAGATTTTTTATTATATATGATTTATAAATACTACATTTTTATAATAATCGAACTTGACTTACCTAGCACTCGGTTTATCAAAAGTATTTTGATGTTGTTTTTGGTTGACACAACAGTGCATGCATAACATGGGGTCTGACATGTTCGGCGCTGCTGCACATAAACTGGAATTGTGTGGTAAGGCTTGAAAGGGTACCAAACGGCAACACTGGGATAGAGGCTATAGAAAATGTGGGGGTTTAGTTAATACTCTGTACCACCAGATGGGGGCACTGCCCAAAAGTGGTGTGGCCATTTGGCAACACTGGGATAGAAAGGGTTAAAGCCGGTGACAGACTAGCGCGACGCCGCGCGGAGCTAAGCTTGGAGGGCCATACCGTTGGCGCCTTCGGCGCACGCGAATCCGGTGGCCTCTACATGTAGGCCTACGTCCAGAACCCACCCCTCGAGAAAATCTTGGATCCTTCTCTGCAAAATAAAATACAGCGAACACGAACCACAGAACAATTATCAGAATTATAACCGCCGGTGATTTTAAACTAAAAATCACCGGAACAATTATAAGAATCAAAAGGAATGGTAAGCAGTTTTTCATACCATCCTTCATTTTTTCACAAACGGAGATGTCACTTGTTGGACCGTTACGGCCGGCAATCATTTCAGACGTCAGCTCCCACCTCTCACGATATCCAAAGCCTCTTACTCGTAACTCATCGAGAATGTTGTGACCCATTCTAAGATACCTCTTGGCTTTGAATGTATCTATATTTTTGTCCCCGGTAATCTCCAATTCCTGCCGTCTTTCGACAATCATGTTACATATATGGTAAATGTCAGCTGCAGATTTCTCGACTTGATCTATGAATACAGTCTGATCGTCCAAGATCTCGTTGACTGTGTGTCTCGTGTTTCCAAGATCTGCACGTACACGTATTTCGGCGAGGCTTTTTCTGGAATGTTCGAGAATGATGTGGTCATCCTTTCCAAGATACCTCTTGACTTTGAATGTGTCTATTTTGTCCCTGGTAATCTCCAATTGCTGCCGTCTTTCGGCAATCATATCAAGGATACGGTGGATGTTAGCTGCACATTTCTCGACTTTATCTACTATGAGCTGATCGTCCAAGACCTGCCTGAGTGTGTGTCTCTTGTTTCCAAGATCTGCGCGCATGTCAGCGAGACTTTTTCTGAAATATTCGAGACTGCTGTGGTCGTCCTTCCCAAGATACCTCTTGGCTTTGAATGTGTCTATCTGGATCCGGGTGCTCTCCAACTGTCGCCGTCTTTCGGCAATCGTATCAAGGTAAGTATGGAGGGTTGCTACAGATTTCTTAACGTCGTCTATCATGGAATGCGTCTTTCTGTCGAGCGAAGCCCTCTTAGAACGGAGCCACCTATTAAAACCTTGGCAATCCTTGATCTTCTGCTTGATTAAACTAATATGCTTGTCTTTAGATCGCGGATGAGCTGGTATTCTTTCTGTTTCAAGTACATGTAATTCCTGCTTGAGACTTTCGGTAATTTGATTGTTTTCCACAATGAAATTTTCGACCGAGCTCTTTCCTGGTCGAATTTTTTGTGTGATCATATATTTTACCACTTCCCCTTTTTCTAAAATATCTCGTATTCCAACGTCCACTTCCTCCATCATGTCCTTCAAGCATATCATTTCCGTAACCAGCCATCCTAGCGCGGCGTTGGCCACATCTTTATACATCACAACATCATGATCAACGCCATGTTCCTTGGCTTTACATTGGACACATATCACACAGCTACAGCTTCGACAGAAGTGCTTTAGTTTTTTTCTATGATTCGTGCAAATGTCAAAAACAAAATGGCCATCCTCTGCCGTTTCCTCAAGATGATGTTCCTTACACGATGAGCAAAGGTCAAAGTCACAAACATCACAGCAATAATCAGTGTCACCGCTAGATCCACATCTGCAGCACGTGTACGAATCATCAGGTAGGCCTACCGTGATGTCATCGAGAACGGCCATCAGGCTCGATGCCTGATAATCATCATGGAGCCCAGCCCTAACGTCGATCGTCCCCCGACAATCCGGGCACGTGTTGTTTTGTGTTCCCAACCATCCTTCGATGCATGCTTTACAAAATCGGTGGTGGCACGGACAGACTACAACCGGCGAGTCTAACCTGTCGAAACATATTGAACAGTCAAACTCCTTGGCAAGAACCGAGGCGGCCATTTTGTACACGTAGACTATTTCTTTCTCAGCTGATATAATGTGTGCACCATCTGCGCGTATTGACCCAGACTTTTTTAAACGTCTTTTGAATTAACAATACATGTACATGGAAATTGACATCCCCTGGTATATCATATTCATTGACACTACATGTAATGTAAGCCTACATGTAAGCCTACATGTTCATCGTTATGTATCTCTTGGAATGTCCAATTTATAATCCGTCCTGAAAGTCGATTGTTCCTTCCTGAAGATTACAAAAATTGGACAGCTGGATGGGTGGGCCCTGTCGAAATCTGAAGTAAAAGCATTTACATGTACTTGACTCAAGCG
Source organism: Notospermus geniculatus (assembly GCA_002633025.1). Classification (NCBI taxonomy): domain Eukaryota; kingdom Metazoa; phylum Nemertea; class Pilidiophora; order Heteronemertea; family Lineidae; genus Notospermus; species Notospermus geniculatus. The sequence goes on from NMRB01000048.1 coordinate 680,728, forward strand.
ATCCTACCATGTCCTTGTTCGCATGTTTATTTCAGGTTTACTATTCCGAGTCGAACTATCGCCTGATTCCAAACAGACGTCAGGTACCTGGACGTAGGCTTGCGTCATTTGTAAACACTAGCAAAACACTTCGAAGAAGATGGACCTTTGGGTAGAGATGTTCAAGGCAGCAACACCACAGAATATATTACGTTATGCAATCAGAAGTCAGCAGGGTCTGTTTCAATCTCCAAGCAGAGGTCAGACGGTTTCATCTTATGTTGCACCTACAAGTGGAGCAAACTGAAAACACGGAACACCGTACCTCTGAGTTTCCTTGAATCTCGGTGAGCATGACACTGTTTAAGGTCTCGAGGTGTTACCGATAATATCATGAATGAATTGTAATTGTAATTTGACAACATTGCTTGATGGATAACCATTTAATACCGTCTCACTTTTGGACAACCTTTACAAAATACGTACAATAGTTACATGTATAACATTAACAATACTCTTGCAATAGCAGCATCACTGTACATGTACACACTATATGTACACAAGACTGAAGCATCTACTAACAACAGACGAGTTCATGTTATTGGTTCACGCGGGCCTATGGTCCCTTTAAGTGACCATTATACATGTATTGGGTCGCGGAAACGGAACACGGAATAGACATTTACGGTGGCCCATAGAGCTCATTGATGAAAAATATTTACATTTGCAATTTTTTTTCAATTCGATTTCAATTTTCAGAAGTTCCCACCGCGGTGATAATATTTCCACCGCGGTGATAATATTACCACCGCGGTGAAAATGATTTCCACCGCGGTGGGAATGTTTCCACCGCGGTGGAAACATTATCACCGCGGTGGGAACTTCTGAAAATTTTACAAACCCCAAGAAAAATTATCGAATTGAAAAAAAATTGCAAATGTAAATATTTTTCATCAATGAGCTCTATGGGCCACCGTATGGGTCAATATAATTGGCAGATGGCGCACATCACATGATAAGCTGTGGAAGAAATACATGTAGGCAACATCTACAAAATGGCCACCTCGGTTCTTGCCAACCTCAAGGAGTTCGACTGTTCCATTTGCTGTGAGAAGTTAGTGTCGCCGGTTATAGTGTGTCCATGCCACCACCGATTTTGTAAGACATGCATCGAAGCATGGTTGGGAAGGCAAAAGAAAACGTGCCCAGATTGTCGAGGTACGATCGACGTTAGGGCTGGGCTCCATGCTGATTATCAGGCATCGAGCCTGATGACTGTTCTCGATGACATCACGGTACCCGATGATTCGTCCACGTGCTGCAGTTGTGGATCTAGCGGCGACACTCATTATTGCTGTGATGTTTGTGACTTTGACCTTTGCTCATCGTGTAAGGAACATCATCTTGAGGAAACTGCAGAGGACGGCCATTTTGTTTTTGATATGTGCACGAATCATAGAAAAAAAATAAATCACTACTGTCGAAGTTGTCGCAGTGTGATATGTGTCCAATGTAAAGCAAAGGAACATGGCGTAGATCATGATGTTGTGTTGTATAAAGACATGGCCTTCGCCGAGCTAAAATTGCTGGTTACGGAAATGATATGCATGAAGGACGTGATGGAGGAGGTGGACGTTGGAATACGAGATATTTTAGAGAAAGAGGAAGTGGTAAAAGAACAGGTGAAACAACATGGATGGGTGGCTCAGAGCAACATCGACGATGACATCAGGGAACACGATCAACTGATTCGTACTTTTCAGGAGGAAATTTCTGAGATAAAACGTAAAAATGCAACTTGGCAATGGAAAAAACGACAAATCAACAAAATAGAAAGGAACATCAATGATTGCAAGGATCGCAATAGGTGTCTCCGTTCTACAAAGGAATCTCTGAACAGCAAGACGCGATCCATGGTAGATAAAGTCGAGAAATCTGCAGCTAACATCCACCCTATCCTTGATATGATTGCCGAAAGACGGCAGCAATTGGAGATTACCAGGGACAAAATAGACACATTCAAAGCCAAGACAAGGTATCTTGGAAAGGATGACCTCTACGTTCTCGATGAGTTTAGAAACAGCCTCGCAGACATAGTCACAGATCTTCGAAACACGAGACACACAGTTAACCAGATCTTGGACGATCAGCCTGTATTCATACCTGATCTTCGGGCTAGGCCTGTTCAGTATATCAACTTAAAAAAGATTGTTGAAGTTGGTATGTTGCGCAAGGCATCGGAAATGAAGAACTCCTTCCCGATTGCATGCTATGACTGTCCACCAAGGACAACTGAGCCCGACACCATGGTGCCTGAACCCGAACAGCAAGACGCCAGCGACGAGCCCGAGTCTGAGACTGAGACGCCCGAGACGGTGCCTCGGCACTCTCCTCAACCACGCCAGGAGTTCGAAGTCCCCGCGTCCGTTGGTGAAATAATGAAGGATGTAATGCTAATTTGTTTATTTAATCTGTTCGTGTCTTCTGTCATCTGGCCACCTCTCGGAAATACGCTCAATTTCTCATTGCGATCCATGATTGCTCACCACCTCCGCCATTTTTAGATTCATGGGTTCTGAAATTCGTGGGAACCGTGAGTTGTCAGACAGCTGGTTTGTACTAGCAGTATTTGGGAGTCTCAAGAGTGAAAGATCTGATAGACGTCGTTTGAATACGACCCCTAGGTTCTTTCTTTCAATCATTAGTACAATAGCTCTCCGGTTCTGTCGAAAGCTTTTGCACCAAGTTTTTTGGCTAACATGCCTCTGCTGATGGCGCAGTATAGGCCTACACACGATGCTAACTTATATTAACACACTACTGCCTTCGATGACATCATCATCACATTGTACCAAAGAAGTATTTCTACCGTTTATGATGAATAAATCTGAAAAGTAAGAGACTTCCCTTGGTTTATCTTACCATGATTATGGCTGGATCTCCCCATGAGGGATATATGGAGAGGGTTCTTCGCAGGGGGACCTGGAAAGAGTATGCTACCCATTCTCCCTCGAATCAAAAAATAGCCCCTGGGATTTGGTGTCTTCCCACATAACTACTGTAGACAAGACGGGAGCAGTCTTCTGCACAGGCGCGAAACGTGAAGAGGGCACCAATTTTACACCCACTCAGCTGAGCGAGCATAGGTGCATGGCAGCACTTTCGACGGATCTTTACTCTCAAAACGCCACATTGTACCACGATCCCCCCGCTAGTATAGGTGGGTTATGCATGTAGCTGAGAATCCTGGCAGGCATACCAATCTCAGGAACTGCTTGCCTTTGCGCTTACCGAACTTTACCTGTCTTCAGAGACTGTTTTATATCATACTTCATCGGCTGTTTAACCCGTTCGATCTTGGACGATTCCGACTGCTCTGTGATCACTGCACGAAGGACAGTACCGTAACACATTGCTTTATTCATGGTTCGCAATACACTCGTCCCCAGTGGCCTCGAGCTTAATACTAGTGATACGCTCTCAACCACTGGCACAGATGCCGGGCCTAATCATGTTTCTGAACGCTAGATGGCGCAAACTGTCATCAACCAATCAGCGACCAGTATTTCACGCAACTGGGGGAAAACATGAAACATTTTCTTATTGGCTGATCGTTCATTGGCTGGTTCATCGAGCGCGTTCGTCAATAACTGGTAGTGACATCTAGTGTTCAGAAACGGACTTTGGCACCAAGTGTTTCAGTGGTTGAGGGTGACAGCTTCGAGCGGAGGCCGAGACCACTGAATTATTGAGTATAGATTCGCCACGACCTCAGATGGCAGCACCGTGTTTCGACAAACGTGAGAAGCTTTTTACAACTCACAGACGGACTGAAACAACCATATAAGAGAAACAAATCGGCGTTTCCAATCGCACACTGATTCCTCCTCTGACCGGCAGAGACATGGCCAAAAACACACAGCGAAAAGACTCGGCAAGAACCGTCATAGTGTGGCCGAGAACCATCACAGAAGGACACTGAATGGTTCGGTTTCTCTAAGCTCCTTTATATATTCCAGTAAACATGCTAAGGAAACAAAGGAATGCATATACATAATGCAAAGTAGGCCTACCTTCTCTATCAGGAAAGGACTGTCATTTTAAAACAAAGCGTATAGGCTATGGGCAGTTTTGCGGCGTCATGAACTTTCACTGTCGCAGAAGCAGATGGCGATGGTCACACACATTGTGCGGATTGGACCTGTCTGCCGCCTCCATAGAAAGAGCAGTTATACCAATGGCAACGCGGCGTAAGCTTACGGTGTAAAAATGCAAGTCCGAGTGATCAAACGAATGTTTATACGAATTTTCATTCATGTGGAATACTGCTCAGTACAGTCCAGCTGCCCGGCGACTCACGGTACCCACGAATCAGAATCCTTCAACCCCCCCCCCCCCAAAGGCGGAGCTGGTAACCAATCATGGATCGCAATTAGGAAAAGGAGCGTATTTCCGAGAGGTGGCCAGATGACAGAAGACATGAACAGAATAAATAAGCAAATGGTCATTACATTAATCTTCATTATTTCACCAATGGACGCGGGGACTTCGAACTCCAGGCGTGGTTGAGGAGTCTCAGACTCGGCCTCGTCGCTGGCGTCTCGCTGCTCGGGTTCAGGCACCATGGTGTCGGGCTCAGTTGTCCTTCGAGGACAGTCATAGCATGCAATCGGGATGGAGCTCTTCGTTTCCGAATCCTTGCGCAACACACCAACTTCAACAATCCTTTTGCAGTTCATATACTGAATAGGCCTAGCCCCAAGATCAGGTATGAATACAGGCTGATCGTCCAAGATCTGGTTAACTGTGTGTCTCGTGTTTCGAAGATCTGTGACTATGTCTGCGAGGCTGTTTCTAAACTCATCGAGAACGTAGAGGTCATCCTTTCCTAGATACCTCTTGACTGCGAATGTTACCATTTTGTCCCTAGTGATCTCCAGTTGCTGCCGTCTTTCGGCAATCACATTAAGGATAGGGAGGATGTTGGCTGCAGACTTTTTGACTTCATCTACCATGGATCGCGTCTTGCTGTTCAGAGATTCCTTTATAGAACGGAGACACCTGTTACGATCCTGGCAATCATTGATGTTTCTTACTATTTGGTTGATTTGGCGCTTTTTCCATTCCAAAAAAGTTGCTTCACTACGTGTAATCTCAGAAATTTCCTCCTGAAAACTTTGAATCAGTTCATATTGCTCCATCATGTCATCGTCGATGATGCTCTGAGCCGACCATCCATGTTGTTTGACCTGTTCTCTTACCACTTCCTCTTTCTCTAAAATATCTCCTATTCCAACGCCCACCTCCTTCATCGTGTCCTTCATGCATATCATTTCCGTAACCAGCCATTTTAGCTCGGCGGAGGCCATGTCTTTATACAACACAACGTCATGATCTACGCCATGTTCCTTGGCTTTACATTGGACACATATCACAATGCGACAACTTTGACAGTAGTGATTTAGTTTTCTTCTATGATTCGTGCAAATGTCAAAAACAAAATGGCCGTCCTCTGCCGTTTCCTCAAGATGATGTTCCTTACACGATGAGCAAAGGTCAAAGTCACAAACATCACAGCAATAATGAGTGTCACCGCTTGATCCGCAACTGCAGCACGTGTACGAATCATCAGGTACCGTGATGTCATCGAGAACGTCGTTGTTGGCGTCTTGCTGCAATAACTCGGGCTCAGGCACCATGGTGTCAGGCTCCGTTGTCCTTGGTGGACAGTCATAGCATGCAATCGGGATGGATTTCTTGGTTTCCGACGCCTTGCGCAACATACCAATTTGAACAATCTTTTTGAAGTTGATATACTGAACAGGCCTAGCCCTAAGATCAGGTATGAATACAGGCTGATCGTCCAAGATCTGGTTAACTGTGTGTCTCGTATTTCGAAGATCTGTGACTATGTCTGCGAGGCTGTTTCTAAACTCATCGAGAACGTAGTAGTCATCCTTTCCAAGATACCTCTTGGCTTTGAATGTGTCTATTTTGTCCCTGGTGATCTCCAATTGCTGCCGTCTTTCGGCAATCATATCAAGGATAGGGTGGATATTAGCTGCTGATTTCTCGACTTTGTCTACCATGGATCGCGTCTTGCTCTTCAGAGAGTCCTTTGTGGAACGGAGACACCGATTACGATCCTTGCAATCATTAATGTTCCTTTCTATTGGGTTGATTTGGCGTTTTTTCCATTGCCAAGTTGCACCTTTACTTTTTATCTCAGCAATTTCCTCCTGAAAACTACGAATCAGTTGATCCTGTTCCCTGATATCATCGTCGATGATGCTCTGAGCCGACCATCCATGTTGTTTCACCTGTTCCCTTACCACTTCCTCTTTCTCTAAAATATCTCGTATTCCAACGTCCACTTCCTTCATCACGTCCTTCATGCATACCATTTCCGTAACCAGCCATTCTAGCCCAGCGTAGGCCATGTCTTTATACAACACAACGTCATGATCCACGCCATGTTCCTTGGCTTTGCATTTGGCGCATATCACATTGTGACAACTTTGACAGTAGTGCTGTAGTTTTCTTCTATGATTCGTGCAAATGTCAAAAACAAAATGGTCGTCCTCTGTAGTTTCCTCAAGATGATGCTCCTTACACGATGAGCAAAGGTCAAAGTCACAAACATCACAGCAATAATCAGTGTCACCGCTAGATCCACAACTGCAGCACGTGTACGAATCATCAGGTACCGTGATGTCATCGAGAACAGCCATCAGGCTCGACGCCTGATAATCATCATGGAGCCCAGCCCTAACATCTATCGTCCCCCGACAAACCGGGCACGTTTTCTCTAGTCTTCCCAGCCATTTGTTGATGCATGCTTTACAAAATCGGTGATGGCATGGACACACTACAACCGGCGACACTAACCTGTCACAGCATATGGAACAGTCGAACTCCCTGCTGAGGTTGGCAAGAACCGAGGCGGCCATTTGCACGTACATGTACATGTAACGTATTAAGTATTTCCTGTCATGCTACTCAAACTATGCGTTGCAATGAGTGTATTGACCCAAACCAGCAACGTTTTTTTTCTGAAACTAATTTATAACATGGAAGCTGTCATCCAGGTGTGTGATGCATCGATAGTATCTCTATTTCCGTAGCCAGCCATTCTAACTCGGCGTAGGCCATAGTCTACCTGTGTATCTTTACAACACAACGTCATGATCCACGCCATGTTCCTTTGCTTTGCATTGGACACATATCACACTAACTGCGACAACTTTGACAGTAGTGCTGGAGTAGTTTTCTATGATTTGTGCACATGCCGTCAAAAACAAAATGGCCGTCCTCTGCCGTTTCCTCAAGATGCTGTTCCTTACACGATGAGCAAAGGTCAAAGTCACAAACATCACAGCAATAATCAGTGTCCCACCGCTAGATCCACAACTGCAGCACGTGTACGAATCATCGAGTATAGGTATAACGTGTATTTCTGTGTATTTCTGCTGCTCGTGAAATACTGCTGCTATGTACTCACACACTCCGTCGCCATACACCAAGAATTGACTGTGACCTCAGTCAGTGGCTGGGGCACTTGTAATGGAGATAAACAAAGTATCAAGAAGTGTGCCACGACTTCATGCCTCGTTGACAGTTGATGATGGATGATGGTCTCATAAGGGTGCCAGGCTGTGTACTTTCCAATGTGTATTGTGTAGGCCTACAGGCTACCTGGTGACAGTGTGTTGCTCATGAGCAAGGCAGTTTCCATGGGGTTGAAGAACTCAGTGTTGCTTTTTAGCTCACTGGGGTGAGCTCATACGATGGTGCAGCGTCTGTTGTCCGTCGTCGTTTCGGCCCGATCGGACATCCAATATGGCCGCCAGGTGGCGTAACCCAAAAATCATCAAAGTACCTACTTGGGAATGACTTGACCCAGATTGCTCACGATGTAGGCCACCTCCCTCTGTCATTAGACTGTTATGTCCAACCCGGTGAGCACATGGTCCATGGACCATTTTTTTAAAAAAAATAAGTTGTTTGAAATTAAAAAATGGTAATGTTGGTATCGATATATAAATTTGGTTTAATAACATAGGCCTAATTCAGAAATCACCCACATTATACATCGGCGAGGTTTGGGTGCAACACCCTGTATAAATAGGCATAGGGCCTACCGGTGTAGTGAAAAAGGAAAGGCACATTTCTTCTGAATTTCTTCAGTCATCTTTTAAATACCAAGACCAGCAAGTATCCTTCCTCCTACCGTCAACCCAAATGCCCCGCCTTCATATACCCAAGGCCGGTAGGCCCTACTCGTAGAATACAGTACACAGTTGACCTACACTATTTCTCCAACAGTACCTATGAGCCAGATTCTTCACGTATGTTACACACTGAGGTCACCCAGCATCACTTGATACTGCTGTATTGCCATCATATGTTTACAAGTTGTGACAGGTTTATGGACATGGTCATTAGAGGCGCGCTTCAAAAACAAGCCACATGGGCTAGGGAGACTCCACACTCTCTAGCGGTAGCTTCGGGAACCAAAATGTTATGTGTATGGCAACGGAGTGCACAGCGCATGCGCGTACATACGGTGGCTCGTTAGGAACATACCATTCTACGTTGTGAGATACTTTTTCGCCGGATGTTTCACTTCTGACGAGACGAAAAGTATCTCTACTGTATGAAGAATACCGCCATCTTGGATAGACATTCATCCGCGTTAGGAGCACTACTTAATACGTACTGCGCATGCGTAGACTGATTTCCGGGAACACTGGGAGACAACATCATCATCATCATCATCAGTATGTGGTCGAAGGACTGCAGTCCTGTAGGCCATGCAGCATCCAGCAACATAATATCATACTTTTCTTGATCTTATGTACGCATAAATCTATAGTTTTAAGTAATTCATATA
>NMRB01000048.1:690743-721640 GCA_002633025.1 Notospermus geniculatus
ACTCTTTGTACCACGATTCAAATTTTACAACACCGATTCTGATTGGCCTCTTCTTCTCGAGGCGGCAGATACGCCGTGGACCGGTCACTTTCTCGAAGGGTGATGTGCAGTGTAACGTAGTGGTGAGCAGATCGGCCTTCGATTATCGAAGATGACAGATGGCAGCACCACACTATGCCCCGTTTGGGCAAACACCCCGGGCAAACACCAGAAGCCTTTTTACAACTCAGAGGTGGACTGAAACGATAGAAGAAACAAATCGGTGTTTCCAAGCACACATTCCTCCTCTCAGTGACTGGCAGAGACATGGCCAAAAAAGATCTTAAATGAAAAATTAGACAGCGAAAAGACTCAGCAATAAGAACTATGGTCGAGAACCATCAAAAGAAGATACTGCAGTGGTTGGTCTATCCATGCTCCTTTATACTTCAGGTACAGTAAACATACTAAGGAAATTAAGGAATGCATGGAAACAGTGGGTGATTTCAAAGTTGGTGTTAACACGGTGTTTGCAATGCATTACAGCATTGTAAACACCGTGTTAACACCAACTTTGAAATCACCCAATGTACGATAGGCCTACCTTCTCCATCACAATTCGGAATATCATTTTAAAGCAAGAGATACAGTCAGTTTTGCGGCGTCAAGAACTCATTCTACTGTCGCACAAGCATTACAAGAAGTTTCATGCGGGAGCTGTTCTATTCTTAGATCACTGAAGTCATTCGATTCTAAAATTAGAACACAGTGGTCTCGATGGACTCGCCTATTACAATAGCCATGGCGCGGTGTCCGAGGCTTTCGCAGTCGAGGTAACGATAAGAATGCCACTGCCAAAACAAATGTGGGCCAAATGGGTTTTATCAGGGGAGGCCTAATGCTGTTTTCGACTTTTTGAGGTGGGGGAGTCCTTAAATTCAAGCCAGTGGATAGCCTGGATTTTTTGACGAACAATCGTCACCCCTCTGAATAATGGACTAGTCCATGTCAGCACTGCAGGTTGCGATTTTCAAGACAAGAATGACGGGACAATGGCACAACCGATCAAAATGAAATTTTCACTGATGTCTGAAGAAATATCGAAGCCTTTGATATACGGTCGAGCCAGATTAATTCCACTCCTCGTAAATTGTTTATCATTGCGGAATCCCCAGACACTCTGCTGTTTCTCGAGGGAATCCCCGATTTTACCATTAAAATGGCATTCAACAGGGTTTCAAAACAAGGATAATGACGGCGGAGGACAGAATCAGAAAAATCCCAGAAGCAGTATGGACGTAGAGAACATCCAAAACTTCCATTTCACGAGCGAACTGGTTTACGATCGCCACTCTGTTTCGAATAAAATAACTTTGATCAGTAAAAATACCCAGAAAATGCACCGCTTAACCATTAGGCTAATGACGTCATCGCTCATGGAAGAAAACTTCTTCTGATGCAGATGACGATGTTGACACTTTACATACCGGTAAGCGAATCAGATCTGGTGATATTTAACGGATTGGATCTTTACTGTACTTCCATCTACCCCATACCCACCAAAGGGTTGTTATTTTCCGCCGCTCTGCTTCCAAACAATGGGCGAAGCGTCAAAACGCAGCGTAAAACGCACATGTGGAAACGCGGCAATTACTATTTATAAAACCCGGCGACAGATGGCGCGGTAAGTGTGATGCGTATACATTATAGACCTAGGCCAAAAACCCTGCGAAATTTGAGCCGCAAGCGCGACCTCTCTCGCCGTGTTTTATAATAACTAATGAAATGTGCTGAAAATAGGTATGAGCCCGCTTCGGGTTTTTTCAAGCCCGGGGAAGACCCGTGTCTCAAAAAAAAAACACCAATTTGGGATAGGTGGAACTAAAGGCTTTTGTCTGCCGCCCGCGTCTCCATAGAAAGAGCAGTACAATCGTGTACGTGTACGTGTACGTGTACGTATACGTGTACGTGTACGTGTAGTTCGAATGACAACGCAGTTAGTTTACGGTGTAAAAATGTAGGTCCTCTTGATCAAACGATGTCTATCACTATATTTCTTTCTTGAATACTACTCAGTACAGCCCAGCTGCCCGGCGACTCACGGTTCCCAGGAATTTTAGACTCCTTCAATTCAAAAAAAGGCGGAGGTGGTGACCAATCATGGATCGCAATGAGAAAAAGGAGCGTATTTCCGAGAGGTGGCCAGATGACAGAATACACGAACAAAATAAATAAGCAAATGGTCATTACATCCTTCATTATTTCACCAACGGACGGGATTTTGAATTTCCGGCGTGATTGAGGAGAGTGCCGAGGCACCGTCTCGGGCCTCTCAGTCTCACACTCGGCCTCGCCGCTGGCGTCTTGCTGCTCGGGTTCAGGCACCATGGTGTCGGGCTCAGTTGTCCTTCGTGGACAGTCATAGCATGCAATCGGGATGGAGTTCTTCGTTTCCGAAGCCTTGCGCAACATACCAACTTCAACAATCTTTTTGAAGTTGATATGTTGAACAGGACCAGCCCTAAGACCCGGTATGAATACAGGCTGATCGTCCAAGATCTGGTGAACTGTCTGTCTCGTGTTTCGAAGATCTGTGACTATGTCTGCGAGGCTGTTTCTAAACTCATCGAGAATGTAGTGGTCATCCTTTCCAAGATACCTCTTGGCTTTGAATGTGTCTATTTTGCCCCTGGTAATCTCCAATTGCTGCCGTCTTTCAGCAATCATATCAAGGATAGGGTGGATGTTAGCTGCAGATTTCTCGATTTTATCTACCATGGATCGCGTCTTGCTGTTCAGAGAATCCTTTGCAGAACGGAGACACCTATTACGAGCCTTGCAGTCGTTGATGTCCCTTCCTATTTGGTTGATTTGTCGTTTTTTCCACTGCCAAGTTGCATTTTTACGTTTTATCTCAGAAATTTCCTCCTGAAAACTACGAATCAGTTGATCGTGTTCCCTGATGTCATCGTCGATGATGCTCTGAGCCGACCATCCATGTTGTTTGACCTGTTCTCTTGCCACTTCCTCTTTCTCTGAAATATCTCGTATTCCAACGTCCACCTCCTCCATCACGTCCTTCATGCATATCATTTCCGTAACCAGCCATTTTAGCTCGGCGTAGGCCATGTCTTTATACAACACAACGTCATGATCTACGCCATGTTCCTTGGCTTTACATTGGACACATAACACAATGCGACAACTTTGACAGTAGTGATTTAGTTTTCTTCTATGATTCGTGCAAATGTCAAAAACAAAATGGCCGTCCTCTGCCGTTTCCTCAAGATGATGTTCCTTACACGATGAGCAAAGGTCAAACTCACAAACATCACAGCAATAATCAGTGTCACCGCTTGATCCACAACTGCAGCACGTGCACGAATCATCGGGTACCGTGATGTCATCGAGAACAGCCATCAGGCTCGATGCCTGATAATCATCATGGAGGCCAGCCCTGACATCGATTGTCCCCCGGCAATCAGGGCACGTTGTCTTTCGTCTTCCCAGCCACTCGTCGATGCATGTCTTACAAAATCGGTGGTGGCATGGACACACTACAACCGGCGGCACTAACCTGTAACAGCATATGGAACAGTCAAACTCCCTGAGGTTGGCAAGAACCGAGGTGGCCATTTTGCACGCAGCGTATTTCCCATCAAGCTGATCAAACTCTGCGTTGCCATGAGTGTACTGACCCAGACCAGCAAAGTGTTTTTTTTCTAAAACATGTATTAATTTACAACATGGAAGTTCCTGGTGAATGATAATAATATGCATCACAGTTAGTATATCTCGATTCATTGATAAATCACTTCAACTATGTGGGCCTATCGCTTGGATTGCCCCATTTACGATGTTCACTCTGCGTATTGCATACTTTCATCACGAAAAATCGTAAAAAAAGACATGACGTATAAAATTATCAACTTGATTTTCGTGGCGACAGCTGCAGGAGTGATCTTTATGAAAATGTTACGATTGAGATGTATTTGTGACTTTTCAGGCTTCTTCACAAGCGGTGCAAAACGTTTTTAAAGACGCACTTCCAACATGATCGATGACACCATCATAAGCTTTACAGAGGATATGAGGAGGAGGGTGAGAGATGAATACATCATCCCAGCAGTTGCTGAGAATGGGGAAAATATGACAAAGGCCTTTATAGAGGTATCAACAGGCATACCTAATTTCTTTTCAATGCATGGAAGTATGAAGACTCCGTACCCAGTTTTTGAAGCGTCCCTGCCGAACCTCGCTCCTAGTCGGAAGTAAGAAATCAACCACGAATAAAGTTGCTCCTCCATGCAGTGTGAACACCTGAAAGCTTTTTCGCGCGAATCATGTTACCACATGATAATGTCAGTGAAAGAAAATATGGCAATCGGAAGTCCTTATAAGGTACCGGTAACAGCAAGGGAACACAACCCCGTCTCAAGCCAAAATCGCAACAGTGGATCACCCGCTTAACTTTCGAACTTCTACGATTATTAGACGAAATCCTTCCATATTTCCAGTGTAAAACGGTGATATGATTGGATGAATACTTTCTGAGTTAGCCCTCAAAGTTCGATGCGTTTTGGGGCCACCCGATATACATGTAATACATAAAATCTGTATGAACATGCATGCGTAATTGGGACCAGGTTAATATTGAATGCAGGAGAATGGCAAAAAATTGACTTTATGGGGTCGTATTTTAGAACGTTCCTTAACGTTAAGGTTGACCTTAAGTCTATTGTAAAACCACTAGAACAATAGAGTTAAGGTGGACCTTAGTCGAGAGGTTAAGAAATCGCTCCGTTAACGGTAACACTAACGCTAACGTTATTTTTTACATTGCAAATGTACGTTAGAAATAGCGTTAGCGTTAGTGTTATCGTTAACGGAGTGGTTTCTTAACCTCTCGAGTGCTAAGGAACGTTCTAAAATACGGCCCTTAAGCCCGTGTCACACTGTCCCGAAATTAGACACCCGATGGCCACACGAATATGGAATTTTGAATTTTGCGTGAAGATGGCCCCGAAGTCAACTTCCAGAATCTTGCAAATTTTCGATCCCAACCGGGGTCTTCTTCCGGCTGGCACTTATCAGTAAGATTTCCAAAAGTTTCCATAATTCGTATGGCCATCGGGTGTCAACTTCGGGACAGTGTGACACGGGCTTTAGTCTTGCTTTTCCCCGTTGTCAGATGCCAGGAAAACGCTTCTAACCACTTCAAGTTTAAAATTTCCGCATTCGTCTGCGCCCCCTCTTTCTATAATACATGGATCCACGCCTGTCTGTGTTTCCCAGACAACAAAACACGACACACACAAATGGCAGAAATAAACTGAGAATCGTCCCTACAATTAAAGCCACTAGGAATAATAAGCAACTTTTCATGACATCCTTCATTTCTTCACAAACGGAGGAGATGCCACTTGTTGGACGACGGCCGTCATTCATGGATATCTCTTCGAACAAGATCAGCTGCCGGCTGATTCTCGGGGTTGCAAGCTCTGCGCGTATGTTGGCTAGACTTTTGAATTTGAATTTATCGAGAACGTAGTGGTCATCCTTTCCAAGATACCTCGTGACTTCAAATGTGTCTATCTGGTCCCTGGCGATCTCCAATTGCTGCCGCCTTTCGGCAATCATATTACCGATATTAGCTGCAGATTTCTGGACTTTATCTCGTATGAGCTGATCGTCCATGATCTGGCTGACTGTGTTTTTCGTGTTTCCATCTTCTCGTATGTCGGCGAGACTTTTTCTGGAATGTTCGTGAATGTTGTGATCATCCTTGCCAAGATACCTCTTGGTTTTGAATGTGTCTATTTGGTCCCTGGTGATCTCCAACTGCTGCCGTCTTTCGGCAATCTTCCCAAGGATACGGTGGATGTTGGCTGCATATTTCTCGACTTTATCTAGCATGAACTGATCGTCCAAGATCTGGCTGACTGTGTTTCTTGTATTTCCAAGATCTGCGCGTATGTCGGCGAGACTTTTTCTGAAATGTTCGAGACTGCTGTGGTCATCCTTTCCAAGATACCTCTTGGCTTTGAATGTGTCTATTTGGATCCGGGTGCTCTCCAACTGTCGCCGTCTTCCGGCACTCATATCAAGGAATGTATGGCCGAGGGTTCCTACAGATTTCTTAACATCGTTCATCATGGATAGAATCTTTCTGTCGAGCGAATCCCTCCCAAAACGGAGACGCCTATCAAGATCCTTACAATCCTTGATCTTCTGGTTGATTGAACTAATATGCTTGTTTTTAGACCGCGGATGAGCTGGTATTCTTTCTGTTTCAAGTAATTCCTGCTTGAGACTTTGGATAATTTGATTGTTTTCCACAATGATATGGCCGACCGAACTCTTTCCTGGCCGCATTTTTTGTATGATCATATCTTTCACCACTTCCCCTTTTTCTAAAATATCTCCTCGCATTCCAACGTCCACCTCCTCCATCACGTCCTTTATGCTTATCATTTCCGTAACCAGCCATTTTAGCCCGGCGTAGGCCACATCTTTATACAACACAACATCATGATCCACGCCATGTTCCTTTGCTTTACATTGGGCACATATCACAATGCGACAACTTCGACAGTAGCGATTTAGTTTTTTTCTATGATTCGTGCACATATCAAAAACAAAATGGCCGTCCTCTGCCGTTTCCTCAAGATGATGTTCCTTACACGATGAGCAAAGGTCAAAGTCACAAACATCACAGCAATAATCAGTGTCACCGCTTGATCCACAACTGCAGCACGTGATGTACGAATCACCTGGTAGGCCTTGCGTGATTTTATCGAGAACAGTCATCACGCTCAACGCCTGATAATCATCGTGGAGCCCACCATCAACATCGATCGTCCCCCGACAATCCGGGCACGTGTTGTTTTTTGTTCCCAACCATCCTTCGATGCATTTCTTACAAAATCGGTGGTGGCATGGACACACGACAACCGGCGACTTTAACCTCTCACGGCAAATTGAACAGTCGAACTCCCTGAGGTTGGCAAGAACCGAGGCGGCCATTTTATAGACATATAGTCTTATTTCTTTTACACTGATCAATGTGGTGTGACCCAGTCTTACTACTTTTTAAAACGTCTTTTGACAACATGCAGATAGTCATCTTCTGGTGTATGACATTCACTGACAATAGGCTTACAAATAGTACCATAAAATATATTTATGATAGTACATTGTACCAAAAATAGATAAGCTTATCTATTTTTGATTGTACGTTGTACGTAGATATCGGTATTCATCGCTTGAAGTTGGCCATCGATTGGATTGTCCCATTACGTCCCGATAATCGATAGTTCTTTTCTGAAGATTACAAAAATTCCATAGATGCATGGTAGGGCCCTGTCGAAATCTGAAGTTATAGCCTTTATTTGACTCAATCGATATCATCCGTGGTCTTGTTTCAGTACTGCTTACGCAAACATCATGAATGAATTGTAATTGTAATTGTATTGTAATTTGACAAAGTTGTTTGATGGATAACCATTTTTAATACCTTCTCACTTTTGGACAACCTTTACAAAATAAGTACATAGCCACAACAATCCTGTGTGCAATAGCAGCGTCACTGTACATGTATACACACTATGTACACAAGACTGAAGCATCTACTAACAATAGACGAGTTCATGTCATTTTGGGATTCTTTTGTACAGCAAGACAGAGATTGGTTCACGATATCGCCGCCAGGATTGGGTATGAAATCGGGAGCGCCAATCAGAAACAGACTAGAGACTGACATTATGCGGATTGACGTCTTCCACCCCCAACTGACGTATCACGAAATCTAGAATGCGGGATCGTCTCTCATTGCCACCACGGTGATTGGTCAGCATAAGAGCAATCAATGTTTTCCAGCCAATCAACATGCGCCTTTACTCCTACCTACCGGTGAGATCACGAACCAATCTTATACATGTTCATGTTTCTACGAAACGGAAATAGTTTCCAGCACTTGAGATCATTTGAACAACAAACCGGTATACTCTGAACGAACCGAAAAATGTCAACATTGTTTTGAAGTTACAACTCCCACGAAAGCAGCAAAATGCAACAAAAGATACAAAGCGTAATGCGAATATATCCGATGTAACGATGGAGATTTTTTTCGCTTGTTTCATCATAATGAAAATGGATTTACATGTAAACCCACTGCAACTACATTTTATCCAGATACGCCTTTGAATTCGTCTTCCGGGAGATACTTGCGTCCTGTATGTGAAAGGCTGGAATTGGAATGATACGAGCGGATGATACAAGTATGTATACCACAATATGGAAAGACCTTTATCATTCTTCCTTGGAATATTTTCATCGCACTTTGAAATGCTTTCTGTAAACTCTTTCGTCCAGGTATAAACTGTAGGGTTTGGTCACTGCGTACGTGGGTTCGTGGACAATATAAGAATGGATGACTGTCCCGTTCATTTTCAAAGTCTCCCGCACACCACCCTTCGCTTCTTCCCTGAAAACGAACGGGTACTTGTGTTTCAGTTTACTGCATTTTTTCTTTAATCCTTTGCACCAAACTACCATTTCTATCTTGTGTATGTAATGGTTCATGGCGCAGTCGTCAGACGCGCCATACGTGTTGTAGAGGTACGCGTACGTATCGTGAGGAGAAGGAAGCCACAACTTCCCCAAAGGCCGAAGATGCAGGGGGAAAATATAGTGCTTCTGATATTCATATTTTCTACCGTAAACTTCTGCAATATCCCAGATGTGTGTCGCATTCTCTCTATAAAAGCTAACGTCAAGATAGGGCCACCCCCACTCAAAGTACAGATTCATGATGTCCGATTTCTGCGTGCTGAATATCTTGAAATGTTCGCTGGAAGATGTAATCATTTTGTAATTCGTCTCCACGTTCTGCATGGCGTTGATCAAGAGTGGTTTCTGTTTCTCGGGGATGATAACATCGATGTCGTCGTCCCAGGCGATGAGATCGTGATGCCGGAAACTCCCGAGGAGTGTCCCGCCGTAAATGAAATAAGTTATCCGATGTCGCTTGCAAATTTCATCAAACGTTTCCAACAGATCCATAAACACCAGTTTCTCTTTCCGGTTGAAGACCGGCGAGAACAGCTCCCTATTCTTCAGCCGTTTTATCACCGCTTTGACCCGTTGAAACCGGTTGTTACCGTCCTGGTGAAAATTCTTCTCTTCTGCCCGTGCGTTGAAATCACCAGCATAATCAAAAAATTCCATTTGTTCGACTCCCGGTCCGGGATCCAATGGATAACCATTCCCGATTCCTTCCAAATTCCCAGCCGGCACATTTTTCGACCCATCAGCCTGAACATCCATGGATTCACGTTCCTCTTTCGTCATCTTTGGACCACTCGCACCATCTTCCTGGAATGTAACCTTACCACGTGACCTGTCTTCAGAATCTCGCGCTATCCTCATTGACCTTCCACTTCGTAACCTTGACCTTGACTTTTCGCCACCTACCGTCAGTATGGAGGAGTTGGAGTAGCTGTACGCCAGGAAATATACCAACAACGTCAGTGCTATAAGCAACACTAAAGCGTAGATACTTTTCCGTGGGGTGAACCGCCGGCTCCACATTGGAACCTGAAAAGAGAACAAAACAGAATACGTTACTGTAGGTATCTTTGTCTTTACCGTTTCGGTGCGTTTCGTAAATTTGTAAACACCAAATCCGTGACTATCGTGACCTTGACCCCAAGGGATTGTCTGAGTCCCACCTTCTTTATCGAAAGTGTGATTGCCGTCGTGATAAACGGCTATCTTTGCAGCTGGTACCAGCAACGCAATCATCTCGAGGTGATTCAACGAAGCAGGGCATGCATGATGAGATCTGGAGCCTGTTTCATAAGGTGACTTTAAACTACCAAATGGAAAATGCACTGAAGTTAATGGTACCACTAGCTTAAAGTCACTTTACGAAACAGGCCCCTGGTCATTTGCGTCTCATATAGGTGGAGTCTGTTTCCAATATTAGTGAGGTTTCGCAAGCGCCCGGTTAATGCCTAGGTCACATATCCACCCCGGGGCCCGTACGGCGAGTAAAAACAGACATTTTGGCCAATTTCGGCCAATTTCGTACGGTGCCCGGCCGGTTCCCTCACGGTTGCCACGGGCACCGGGAATTTTTCACCAGCCGTGCGGGCGCCGCATTGATTAGATGGCTGCTCCCAATTCTCCCGGCGTTTTCATCTGACCGGTAGGCCGTAGAAAGCCCGTAGAAGGTCCCAGTGTCCCCTACGGGTCCTGTGCGGGCTCCTGCCGGTGACCGGGCGGGCTTCGCACGATTTTTTTCTCGTGAAAAAAGGTTTGACGGGCGCCTTGCGGTTCTCAAGGGTGCCGCACGGCACCCGGCCGGTCGCCATGAGTACCCCGGCCAGGCCCCAACCGGGCGCCTTGCGGCGCATCTGTTCATTGGGCGGAGCTCGGAAGCTTACCACACGGCAACCGGTCGGCACCTTTATGTCTTGGTCACATATCCACAGGGCCCCTTACGATTTTCCACACCCGGCGGCTTGCCCTGGATTTTAGAGACCGTACGGGCCCATTACGATTTTCATGTCCGGTGTGTGTGGTCACATATTTTACGGCGTTCGGGCGGTGCCCGGCGAAACTGGTGGAGAGTAATCGCAAGACGCCCGTCAACAAACCGTGAAGGTGTCGGCCGGATGCCGTGCGGTAAGCTTCCGAGCTCCGTCCGATGAACAGGTGCACCGCACGGTACCCGTCAAACGTTTTTCACGAGAATTGACAGACAAAATCGTGCGAAGCCCGCCCGGTCACCGGCAGGAGCCCGCACAGGACCCGCAGGGTACACTACGGGCCTTCTACGGGCTTTCTACGGCCTACCGATCACATGAAAACGCCGGGAGAATTGGGAGCAGCCACCTAATCAATGCGGCGCCCGTTTGGCTGGTGAAAAATGTCCCGGTGCCCGTGCTGACCGTGAGGGAACCGGCCGGGCACCGTACGAAATTGGCGAAAATCGGCCAAAATGTCTGTTTTTACTCGCCGTACGGGCCCGGAGTGGATATGTGACCTAGGCCGATTGTTGACGGGTCTTGCGATTACTCTCCACCAATTTTCACCGGGCGCCGTAGAATATGTGACCACACACACTGTAGACATGAAATTCGTAATGGAC
Source organism: Notospermus geniculatus (assembly GCA_002633025.1). NCBI lineage: Eukaryota > Metazoa > Nemertea > Pilidiophora > Heteronemertea > Lineidae > Notospermus > Notospermus geniculatus. Next base: position 701,878 of record NMRB01000048.1, read on the forward strand.
CCGTACGGTCTCGGAAATCCACGGCAAGCCGCCGGGTGGGAAAATCGTACGGGGCCCGGTGGATATGTGACCACCTAGGCATAAGCCCTACGACGACGTTTAGGCCTATCTATTGTGTGGGTATACCCAAACAATAGATAAACGTCGTCGTATGGCCTAACCGGGCGGTTGCGAAAGCTCACTATTGTGATCACAGTTTACGAAGATTTCTTCGGATCTCACGCATGCGTGGTTTCTCTGCCAGAAAAGTACGCATGCGCAAACTCTGTGTAACAATCAAGATGGCGGGCGAGGGGACGTCCAAACGCATTCGGAACGACCTGAGGCGAACTGCTTATCTATCCACTGGGCGGCGTATTTCACCTCGGACACAAGTCCAAGGCAGCCATGTTGTTATCAACAAACCCACGTGACCGACCGTGGACTATTTTCGCCGAATTTTGGCCTGCTAAGATATCCAACCTTATTTCCTGGATAAGTTGAGGCATAAAACTTACAGATATGTCACCCAATCTGCCAATTATTGATCAATAACGCAACGTTTTTGTGTGAACTATTTCGTTCATGCGCAGGGTGTGATGAGGCAACCGCATCCAAACCACCAGAAACGCATTGAAATCGTTGCGCATTCAAGATGGCTGCCTTGGAATTGTGTCCGAGGGGAAATGCGAGTGTCTACGGAAATTGCCGAGCAGTTGCCTTCGGGAGTTCCGAATGGTCCAAACGAAGTTCAAGCCCCATTGGTTTAGCATCAATCTTTCAATTCCAGTCGTTACAAATTCGATTAGTCGAATGGAAATCAATCCCTGCTTCTCATGAATACATGATGTTCGGTGTAATAGGTACATCGTTACCATTAGGTAATCAATACATGTAGACCAAAAATAAACCATGTTTTATGTTTGTTGTCTGCTCATGCAAACGAGAATGTTCAAGGACATCGGTAAATATGTATTTAATGGAGACACAGGCGTCTAATATGGCATTAATAGTTGACATTTAGCGATTTGAATGATGCAGGAGGGTGTGTGCGTCCCAAAGTACATCTCATCTGCCAAGGGTCGCTCGCTCAGACGTACTAGGCTGAGATGTAAGCTAGCTGTTAGCCAAACAACGTCAGATTGTTGGTTTCCGTCAGTCAGTGGTTGCCCCAAGAGTGTGTCCCCTCGAAAGGAACGATGTCGGGTATAGGCCCTATTGAAAGGCGACGACTAGAAATACCGGTTTGGAGGAAAGAATGACCAAAATATAAACCTTGTGCTCAAGGAGTAGCTTCCTGTTGGAGCATGTCGACAGGAAGACCATCACTGTGAAACATAAGGCAACTGGTTTCCTACATGAGTATGAGCAAAGAATAGAAGTCATATGATATCAAAATGTCACCACCTTTACAAACCTTTGGGCAGATACAAGAAATAGCCTGACAAATGGAGCAAACTTGATGGTATCCATGGAAACCGGTTGAGATTCACACAAAGTCGTGTTCATTTCGTCGATATTTCTATTCTCCTGTGTGAGTGAAGCTTCTTCCCACGGCTCTTGATAATGTGCGGGGTTTATACACTCTCGCTGTCAATCCTTTATGATTTTCATATCTGTTTTTCTTTTTTACCTCATTCCTGCTTCAATTTCCAGCGCAGTGACAGAAAAACAAGAATTTTACAACGGAACCAGGGTTATAAAGTCTAATCCAACCCGATATAGGATGCCCCTCAACAGTACATTTACGGTTAAGCAACACCATGGTTCAGTCGATACAGTAATCTTGATGTGCTAAATATGATTTTTTTCCCCTTCTTTTTATTACTATGTCTTATTCTTTTCGATCTTTTACTTTATGCTTATTGTACAGCGCCCTAGAGCCTTGCGGAATAGGGCGCTTTATAAATGTTTTTTAATAAGCAACACCATGGTTCAGTCGATACAGTAATCTTGATGTGCTAAATATGATTTTTTTCCCTTCTTTTTATCACTATGTCTTATTCTTTTCGATCTTTTACTTTATGCTTATTGTACAGCGCCCTAGAGCCTTGCGGAATAGGGCGCTTTATAAATGTTTTTTTAATAAATAATAATAATAACCATTCGATTGGGCTCTAAAAATATACCAAGACCCTCAATCCCGTCATCCCAATTCCAAATGAAAAGTCATTTGTATTTCTAGCTTAACCTTCCGTTGGTATCTTTTCCAGCTTCAATACTATTGATTTAGCCATCATGTATGTATCCTACAAGTATGAGAAGAAATGTGGTTGTGATGGGGCTGTGTGCAAAACTGAATGATGTTAAACTTAGACTACCACTCAATATGTTCAATGTATTTTGATAAGCTTTAGCGCCATGACCAATCAACAACTCAAGCAACTGAAATCGGAGAAAACCTGCTGCTCATCATCCTCAGTAAACCTCACTATTTTTCTTTTCGTCGAATATTATTGTTGGTAATTTTTTTAATTCTAACTCAGCGCNTTTTCTCGAGGCGGCAGATACGCCGTGGACCGGTCACTTTCTCGAAGGGTGATGTGCAGTGTAACGTAGTGGTGAGCAGATCGGCCTTCGATTATCGAAGATGACAGATGGCAGCACCACACTATGCCCCGTTTGGGCAAACACCCCGGGCAAACACCAGAAGCCTTTTTACAACTCACAGGTGGACTGAAACGATAGGAGAAACAAATCGGTGTTTCCAAGCACACATTCCTCCTCTCAGTGACTGGCAGAGACATGGCCAAAAAAGATCTTAAATGAAAAATAGAGGTTGGTCTATCCATGCTCCTTTATACTTCAGGTACAGTAAACATACTAAGGAAATTAAGGAATGCTTGGAAACAATGTACGATAGGCCTACCTTCTCCATCACGAAAGGAATATCATTTTAAAGCAAGAGATTACGGTCAGTTTTGCGGCGTCAAGAACTCATTCTACTGTCGCACAAGCAGATGACGATGTTGACACTTTACATACCGGTAAGCGAATCAGACCTGGTGATATTTAACGGATTGGATCTTTACTGTACTTCCATCTACCCCATACCCACCAAAGGGTTGTTATTTTCCGCCGCTCTGCTTCCAAACAATGGGCGAAGCGTCAAAACGCAGCGTAAAACGCACATGTGGAAACGCGGCAATTACTAGTTATAAAACCCGGCGACAGATGGCGCGGTAAGAGTGATGCGTATACATTATAGGCCTAGACCAAAAACCCTGCGAAATTTGAGCCGCAAGCGCGACCTCTCTCGCCGTGTTTTATAATAACTAATGAAATGTGTGCTGAAAATAGGTATGAGCCCGCTTCGGGTTTTTTCAAGCCCGGGGAAGACCCGTGTCTCAAAAAAAACACCAATTATTTGGGATAGGTGGAACTAAAGGCTTTTGTCTGCCGCCCGCGTCTCCATAGAAAGAGCAGTACAATCATGTACATGTACGTGTACATGTACATGTACAAGTAGTTCGAATGACAACGCAGTTAGTTTACGGTGTAAAAATGTAGGTCCTCTTGATCAAACGATGTCTATCACTAGATATTTCTTTCTTGAATACTACTCAGTACAGCCCAGCTGCCCGGCGACTCACGGTTCCCAGGAATTTTAGAATCCTTCAATTCAAAAAAAGGCGGAGGTGGTGACCAATCATGGATCGCAATGAGGAGAAGGAGTGTATTTCCGAGAGGTGGCCAGATGACAGAATACACGAACAAAATAAATAAGCAAATGGTCATTACATCCTTCATTATTTCACCAACGGACGGGATTTTGAATTCCCGGCGTGATTGAGGAGAGTGCCGAGGCACCGTCTCGGGCCTCTCAGTCTCACACTCGGCCTCGCCGCTGGCGTCTTGCTGCTCGGGTTCAGGCACCATGGTGTCGGGCTCAGTTGTCCTTCGTGGACAGTCATAGCATGCAATCGGGATGGAGTTCTTCGTTTCCGAAGCCTTGCGCAACATACCAACTTCAACAATCTTTTTGAAGTTGATATGTTGAACAGGACCAGCCCTAAGACCCGGTATGAATACAGGCTGATCGTCCAAGATCTGGTGAACTGTCTGTCTCGTGTTTCGAAGATCTGTGACTATGTCTGCGAGGCTGTTTCTAAACTCATCGAGAATGTAGTGGTCATCCTTTCCAAGATACCTCTTGGCTTTGAATGTGTCTATTTTGCCCCTGGTAATCTCCAATTGCTGCCGTCTTTCAGCAATCATATCAAGGATAGGGTGGATGTTAGCTGCAGATTTCTCGATTTTATCTACCATGGATCGCGTCTTGCTGTTCAGAGAATCCTTTGCAGAACGGAGACACCTATTACGAGCCTTGCAGTCGTTGATGTCCCTTCCTATTTGGTTGATTTGTCGTTTTTTCCACTGCCAAGTTGCATTTTTACGTTTTATCTCAGAAATTTCCTCCTGAAAACTACGAATCAGTTGATCGTGTTCCCTGATGTCATCGTCGATGATGCTCTGAGCCGACCATCCATGTTGTTTGACCTGTTCTCTTGCCACTTCCTCTTTCTCTGAAATATCTCGTATTCCAACGTCCACCTCCTCCATCACGTCCTTCATGCATATCATTTCCGTAACCAGCCATTTTAGCTCGGCGTAGGCCATGTCTTTATACAACACAACGTCATGATCTACGCCATGTTCCTTGGCTTTACATTGGACACATAACACAATGCGACAACTTTGACAGTAGTGATTTAGTTTTCTTCTATGATTCGTGCAAATGTCAAAAACAAAATGGCCGTCCTCTGCCGTTTCCTCAAGATGATGTTCCTTACACGATGAGCAAAGGTCAAAGTCACAAACATCACAGCAATAATCAGTGTCACCGCTTGATCCACAACTGCAGCACGTGCACGAATCATCGGGTACCGTGATGTCATCGAGAACAGCCATCAGGNAGGCATACCTAATTTCTTTTCAATGCATGGAAGTATGAAGACTCCGTACCCAGTTTTTGAAGCGTCCCTGCCGAACCTCGCTCCTAGTTGGAAGTAAGAAATCAACCACGAATAAAGTTGCTCCTCCATGCAGTGTGAACACCTGAAAGCTTTTTCGCGCGAATCATGTTACCACATGACAATGTCAGTGAAAGAAAATATGGCAATCGGAAGTCCTTATAAGGTACCGGTAACAGCAAGGGAACACAACCCCGTCTCAAGCCAAAATCGCTTAACTTTCGAACTTCTACGATTATTAGACGAAATCCTTAAGTTCCATATTTCCAGTGTAAAACGGTGATATGATTGGATGAATACTTTCTGAGTTAGCCCTCAAAGTTTGATGCGTTTTGGGGCCACCCGATATACATGTAATACATAAAATCTGTATGAACATGCATGCGTAATTGGGACCAGGTTAATATTGAATACAGGTATAAGAGAATGGCAAAAAATTGGCTTTATGGGGTCGTATTTTAGAACGTTCCTTAACGTTAAGGTTGACCTTAAGTCTATTGTAAAACCACTGAAAACAATAGAGTTAAGGTGGACCTTAGTCGAGAGGTTAAGAAATCGCTCCGTTAACGGTAACACTAACGCTAACGTTATTTTTTACATTGCAAATGTACGTTAGAAATAGCGTTAACGTTAGTGTTATCGTTAACGGAGTGGTTTCTTAACCTCTCGAGTGCTAAGGAACGTTCTAAAATACGGTCCTTAAGCCCGTGTCACACTGTCCCGAAATTAGACACCCGATGGCCACACGAATATGGAATTTTGAATTTCGCGTGAAGATGGCCCCGAAGTCAACTTCCAGAATCTTGCAAATTTTCGATCCCAACCGGGGTCTTCTTCCGGCTGGCACTTATCAGTAAGATTTCCAAAAGTTTCCATAATTCGTATGGCCATCGGGTGTCAACTTCGGGACAGTGTGACACGGGCTTTAGTCTTACTTTTCCCCGTTGTCAGATGCCAGGAAAACGCTTCTAACCACTTCAAGTTTAAAATTTCCGCATTCGTCTGCGCCCCCTCTTTCTATAATTCATGGATCCACGCCTGTCTGTGTTTCCCAGACAACAAAACACGACACACAAAAATGGCAGAAATACACTGAGAATCGTCCCTACAATTAAAGCCAATAGGAATAATAAGCAACTTTTCATGACATCCTTCATTTCTTCACAAACGGAGGAGATGCCACTTGTTGGACGACGGCCGTCATTCATGGATATCTCTTCGAACAAGATCAGCTGCCGGCTGATTCTCGGGGTTGCAAGCTCTGCGCGTATGTTGGCTAGACTGTATTTGAATTTATCGAGAACGTAGAGGTCATCCTTTCCAAGATACCTCGTGACTTCAAATGTGTCTATCTGGTCCCTGGTGATCTCCGATTGCTGCCGCCTTTCGGCAATCATATTACCGATATTAGCTGCAGATTTCTGGACTTTATCTCGTATGAGCTGATCGTCCATGATCTGGCTGACTGTGTTTTTCGTGTTTCCATCTTCTCGTATGTCGGCGAGACTTTTTCTGGAATGTTCGTGAATGTTGTGGTCATCCTTGCCAAGATACCTCTTGGTTTTGAATGTGTCTATTTTGTCCCTGGTGATCTCCAACTGCTGCCGTCTTTCGGCAATCTTCCCAAGGATACGGTGGATGTTGGCTGCATATTTCTCGACTTTATCTAGCATGAACTGATCGTCCAAGATCTGGCTGACTGTGTTTCTTGTATTTCCAAGATCTGCGCGTATGTCGGCGAGACTTTTTCTGAAATGTTCGAGACTGCTGTGGTCATCCTTTCCAAGATACCTCTTGGCTTTGAATGTGTCTATTTGGATCCGGGTGCTCTCCAACTGTCGCCGTCTTCCGGCAGTCATATCAAGGAATGTATGGCCGAGGGTTCCTACAGATTTCTTAACATCGTTCATCATGGATAGAATCTTTCTGTCGAGCGAATCCCTCCCAAAACGGAGACGCCTATCAAGATCGTTACAATCCTTGATCTTCTGGTTGATTGAACAAATATGCTTGTCTTTAGACCGCGGGTGAGCTGGTATTCTTTCTGTTTCAAGTAATTCCTGCTTGAGACTTTGGATAATTTGATTGTTTTCCACAATGATATGGCCGACCGAACTCTTTCCTGGCCGCATTTTTTGTATGATCATATCTTTCACCACTTCCCCTTTTTCTAAAATATCTCCTCGCATTCCAACGTCCACCTCCTCCATCACGTCCTTTATGCTTATCATTTCCGTAACCAGCCATTTTAGCCCGGCGTAGGCCACATCTTTATACAACACAACATCATGATCCACGCCATGTTCCTTTGCTTTACATTGGGCACATATCACAATGCGACAACTTCGACAGTAGCGATTTAGTTTTTTTCTATGATTCGTGCACATATCAAAAACAAAATGGCCGTCCTCTGCCGTTTCCTCAAAATGATGTTCCTTACACGATGAGCAAAGGTCAAAGTCACAAACATCACAGCAATAATCAGTGTCACCGCTAGATCCGCAACTGCAGCACGTGATGTACGAATCACCTGGTAGGCCTACCGTGATTTTATCGAGAACAGTCATCACGCTCAACGCCTGATAATCGTCATGGAGACCACCATCAACATCGATCGTCCCCCGACAATCCGGGCACGTGTTGTTTTTTGTTCCCAACCATCCTTCGATGCATTTCTTACAAAATCGGTGGTGGCATGGGCACACGATAACCGGCGACCTTAGCCTCTCACGGCAAATTGAACAGTCGAACTCCCTGAGGTTGGCAAGAACCGAGGCGGCCATTTTATACATATAGGGCCGTATTCAAAAATGGTGTTTAAGACTTAGACGCGTGTAACTTCGTCAAATGCATGGCGGAAATGTGTGCATTTAGTGAAGTTACACGCGTGTAAGTCTTAATCGCGCGATCATCACCCTTTTTGAATACGGCCCATAGTCTTGTTTCTTTTGCACTGATCAATGTGGTTTGACCCAGACTTACTACTTTTTAAAACGTCTTTTGAATTTACAACATGCAAATTTTGTCATCCTTTGGTGTGTGATATTCATTGACAATACATGTAGTAGCCTATATCGCTATTCATCGCTTGAAGTACATGTAGGGCTATATTTAGGCCGATCGGTTGGATTGTCCCGATTCGTCCTGATAATCGATTATTCCTTTCTGAAGATGCATGGGAGGGCCTTGTCGAAATCTGAAGTCAGGCCTCCATACACTGAATGACAAACGTCGAAATTAATCGCTACAACTGTCCGTTCCAAAATACTTTTTGTGGAAACATTCCATAAATGTAAACATCTTCTGACACTTTTGTGGAGTACAATGTATATGTATTTTCAACATGTCGCCAGATCAAGTGCTGCAGGTCGAACTGACCATAGCTTCGACTAAAAAATTTCGACTTTTGTCATTCAGTGTAAGGAGGCCTTAAGCCTTTATTTGACTCATTCGATATCATCCATGGTCTTGTTGCAGTTTTACTGCTTACGCAATATCATGAATGAATTGTAATATTAATATTGTGATTTGACAAAGTTGTTTGATGGATAACCATTTTTAATAGCTTCTCACTTTTGGACAACCTTTACAATACATTCAATAGTCATAACAATAGGCCTACTGTTGCAATCAGCGTCACTGGACATGTATACACACTATGTACACAAGACTGAAGCATCTGCTAACAATAGACGAGTTCATGTCATTTTGTAATTCTTTTGTACAGCAAGACAGAGATTGGTTCACGATCTCGCCGCCAGGATTGGGTATGAAATCGGGACTGCGCCAATCTGAAACAGACTGGAGACTGACATTTTGCGGATTGACGTCTTCCACCCCCAACTGACGTATCACGAAGTCTAGAATGTGGGATCGCCTCTCATTTCCACCACGGTGATTGGTCAGCATAAGACCAATCAATGTTTTCCAGCCAATCAACATGCGCTTTTACTCCTACCTACCGGTGAGATCACGAACCAATCTTGTACATATTCATGTTTCTACGAAACGGAAATAGTTTCCATTTGAGATCATTTGAACAACAAACCGGTATACTCTGAACGAACCGAAAAATGTCAACATTGTTTTGAAGTTACAACTCCCACGAAAGCAGCAAAATGCAACAAAAGATACAAAGCGTAAAGTAAACATATCCAATGTAACGATGGAAACTTTTTTTTCGCTTGTTTCATCATAATGAAAATGGATTTAAACCCACTGCAACAACATTTTATCCAGATACGCCTTTGAATTCGTCTTCCACGAGATACTTGCGTCGTGAACGGCTGGAATTGGAATGATACGAGCGGATGATACAAGTATACCACAATATGGAAAGACCATTATCATTCTTCCTTGGAATATTTTCATCGCACTTTGAAATGCTTTCTGTAAACTCGTTCGTCCAGGTATAAACTGTATGGTTTGGTCACTGCGTACGTGGGTTCGTGGACAATATAAGAATGGATGACTGTCCCGTTCATTTTCAAAGTCTCCCGCACACCACCCTTCGCTTCTTCCCTGAAAACGAACGGGTACTTGTGTTTCAGTTTACTGCATTTTTTCTTTAATCCTTTGCACCAAACTACCATTTCTATCTTGTGTATGTAATGGTTCATGGCGCAGTCGTCAGACGCGCCATACGTGTTGTAGAGGTACGCGTACGTATCGTGAGGAGAAGGAAGCCACAGCTTCCCCAAAGGTCGAAGATGCAGGGGAAAAATATAGTGTTTCTGATATTCGTATTTTCTACCGTAAACTTCTGCAATATCCCAGATGTGTGTCGCATTCTCTCTATAAAAGCTAACGTCAAGATAGGGCCACCCCCACTCAAAGTACAGATTCATGATGTCCGATTTCTGCGTGCTGAATATCTTGAAATGTTCGCTGGAAGATGTAATCATTTTGTAATTCGTCTCCACGTTCTGCATGGCGTTGATCAAGAGTGGTTTCTGTTTCTCGGGGATGATCACATCGATGTCGTCGTCCCAGGCGATGAGATCGTGATGCCGGAAACTCCCGAGGAGTGTCCCGCCGTAAATGAAATAAGTTATCCGATGTCGCTTGCAAATTTCATCAAACGTTTCCAACAGATCCATAAACACCAGTTTCTCTTTCCGGTTGAAGACCGGTGAGAACAACTCCCTATTCTTCAACCGTTTTATCACAGCTTTGACCCGTTGAAACCGGTTGTTACCGTCCTGATGAAAATTCTTCTCTTCCGCCCTTGCGTTGAAATCACCAGCATAATCAAAAAATTCCATTTGTTCGACTCCCGGTCCGGGATCCAATGGATAACCATTCCCGATTCCTTCCAAATTCCCCGCCGGCATATTTTTCGACCCATCAGCCTGAACATCCATGGATTCACGTTCCTCTTTTGTCATCTTTGGACCACTCGCACCATCTTCCTGGAATGTAACCTTACCACGTGACCTGTCTTCAGAATCTCGCGCTATCCTCATTGACCTTCCACTTCGTAACCTTGACCTTGACTTTTCGCCACCTACCGTCAGTATGGAGGAGTTGGAGTAACTGTACGCCAGGAAATATACCAACAACGTCAGTGCTATAAGCAACACTAAAGCGTAGATACTTTTCCGTGGGGTGAACCGCCGGCTCCACAGTGGAACCTGAAAAGAGAACAAAACAGAATACGTTACTGTAGGTATCTTTGTCTTTACCGTTTCGGTGCGTTTCGTAAATTTGTAAACACCAAATCCGTGACTATCGTGACCTTGACCCCAAGGGATTGTCTGAGTCCCACCTTCTCTATCGAAAGTGTGATTGCCGTCGGGATAAACGGCTATCGTTGCAGCTGGTACCAGCAACGCAATCATCTCGAGGTGATTCCACGAAGCAGGGCATGCATGATGATATCTGGAGCCTGTTTCATAAGGTGACTTTAAACTACCAAATGGAAAATGTATTGAAGTTAATGGTACCACTAGCTTAAAGTCACTTTACGAAAGGGGCCTGTTTCATAGAGTGACTTGAAGCTAGGTACCATCAACTTCAATGCATTTTCCATTTGGTTAAAGGTACCATTAGCTTAAAATCACTTTATGAAACAGGCCCGGTCATTTGAGTCTCATATAGGCGGAGTCTGTGTCCAATATTTTGATCGCAGTTTACGAAGATTTCTTCGGATCTCACGCATGCATGGTTTCTCTGACAGATAAGTACGCATGCGCAAACTCTGCGTAGCAGTCAAGATGGCGGGCGGGCGGGCGGGGGACGTCCAAACAAAGTTCAAGCCCCATTGGTTTAGCATCAATCTTTCAATTCCAGTCGTTACTAGTTCGATTTGTCGAATGGAAATCAATCCCTGCTTCTCATGAATACATGATGTTCGGTGTAATAGGTACGGTACATCGTTACCATTAGGTAATCAATACATGGAGACCAAAAATAAACCATGTTTTATGTTTGTTGTCTGCTCATGCAAACGAGAATGTTCAAGGACATCGGTAAATATGTATTTAATGGAGACACAGGCGTCTAATATGGCATTAATAGTGTGACATTTGAATGATGCAGGAGGGTGTGTGCGTCCCAAAGTACATCTCATCTGCCAAGGGTCGCTCGCTCAGACGTACTAGGCTGAGATGTAAGCTAGCTCATGAGCTCTTACCAAACAACGTGATATTGTTGGTTTCCGTCGGGTCAGGGGTTGCCCCAGAGTGTGTCCCCTCGAAAGGAACGATGTCGGGTATAGGCCCTATTGAAAGGTGACGACTAGAAATACCGGTTTGGAGGAAAGAATGACCAAAATATAACTTTGTGCTCAAGGAGTAGCTTCCTGTTGGAGCATGTGTTGACAGGAAGACCATCACTGTGAAACATAAGGCAACTGGTTTCCTACATGAGTATGAGCAAAGAATAGAAGTCATATGATATCAAAATGTCACCACCTTTACAAACCTTTGGGCAGATACAAGAAATAGCCTGACAAATGGAGCAAACTTGATGGTATCCATGGAAACCGGTTGAGATTCATACAAAGTCGTGTTCATTTCGTCGATATTTCTATTCTCCTGTGTGAGTGAAGCTTCTTCCCACGGCTCTTGATAATGTGCTGGGTTTATACACTCTCGCTCTCAATCCTTTATGGTTTTCATATCTGCTTTTCTTTTTTACCTCATTTCCATTTCAATTTCCAGCGCAATGACAGAAAAACAAGAATTTTACAACGGAACCAGGGTTATAAAGTCTAATCCACCCCGATATAGGATGCCCCTCAACAGTACATTTACGGTTAAGCAACACCATGGTTCAGTCGATACAGTAATCTTGATGTGCTAAATATGATTTTTTTCCCCTTCTTTTTATCACTATGTCTTATTCTTTTCGATCTTTTACTTTATGCTTATTGTACAGCGCCCTAGAGCCTTGCGGAATAGGGCGCTTTATAAATGTTTTTTAATAAATAATAATAATAACCATTCGATTGGGCTCTAAAAATATACCAAGACCCTCAATCCCGTCATCCGATTCCAAATGAAAAGTCATTTGTATTTCTAGCTTAACCTTCCGTCGGTATCTTTTCCAGCTTCAATACTATTGATTTAGCCATCATGTATGTATCCTACAAGTATGAGAAGAAATGTACTTGTTGTGGAGCTGTGTGCAAAACTGAATGATGTTAAAACTTAACTACCACTCAGATCAATATGTTCAATGTATTTTGATAATCTTTAGCGCCATGACCAATCAACAACTCAAGCAACTGAAATCGGAGAAAACCTGCTGCTCATCATCCTCAGTAAACCTCACTATTTTTCTTTTTCGTCGAGTATTATTGTTGGTAATTTTTTTAATTCTAACTCAGCGCAGCTGCGCAGGTACAAGCAGGTGGTAATGAGCGGTAGTTAGCAAAACATCCCCACGCGGCTGACAATGTAGCTTAGTGATTTCCCATCGATAAAAAAACCAGGGAACGTACCGGCCTACCCAATGCATTTTCACGTGAAATCCAATGCCCACATCCCGACAGAAAGAAATGCTCTAAAACCGGCGCAGTGAGAACCACGCGTTTTGGGATTAGGGTCCACCGGGTACCCGCAGAACTAAACGGCTTTCTCCATTTATCACCTCTATGTATCATGCACACGTATCGTGTACGTGTATTTACCAGTTCTCATGATTTTCGGTGCAACGGTGCAACTTACCATGCTTGGCTTTGCCGTATACGAAGAAAATATGAAATCATGGCGACTGGGTACGTTCGGCTTCCTCACATACATTCTGATGTCGGTGAGGCTAATTTGTTGATCTAGCACCACATCCACCCCGGTAATGAATGGGTATCAAGGTAATCCATCAGAACCAGCTATTTCCTTTGGTTCGGTACCGTATGTCAATGAGCTAGCTAGCTAATTTCCTTGGTACAGCAGAAGAATAGTCACAAAGATTACTGAAGTCCAGCAAGTGTTGGCGTAGTACAGTGAGAACGAAGCCTGGATGTAAGCCAGAGGACAGTTAATAGTAGGTCACAGAATTTGAAGCCAAAATTCGGAGAGTCACAGAGCCCGGTCTTTCTCTTCTCACAGCAAAGCAAGAACTAAGTATGTCACAGAGAATAAGTAGGTGTTTCCAATTGTTCAGCGATGTCACGAGAACTAGCTTCCTTGGCTACTGACATACCAGCTGCTGGCGACAGCGGAAGACCCTTCTGTCCCTCAATAAGATTACGAGTGATATACGTGTACCACTGAAATGGGTTGCACAGACTGCCGTTAACCTTGTTTGACATTTCCAAAATGGAATAATCCTTAACCCGGGCACAAGGTGAATCTTGTTGATGGTAAGCTAGAGCCAGCTAGCTCGATGAGGAGTCGGAATACCTCTCCCTGTACACCCGCAACACAATGGCTGATACCAGTTTCTTCACGTCTACACAGCTATAGCGGATATTGATTTGACAGGTTCGCTCGGGGGCGATTAAAGGTGCTACATTGCCAAGCATAGCCAGGAGTCTGAGTCAGAGTTAATCGATAATGAAATTAATCGGTGCGTGCCGATTGTATTTCAGGTCTTTGAGTACGATGAAGCGATGTCATGGAGTGCGCTCACATTTTGTTTCAAAAGTGCATTTTGTCGCTCTCGAGATAAAATTTAAGGTGAAAATCGACTCCCTGTCCTTTATAAACGTTAGTTTTAGCCATATGCATGATTACAACTGCAGCCAAATGACGTCATCAGAGGCTCAAAGGAGTGTGCGTGAACAAGGCCTAGCTCATTCCTTAAGCCTAGTTTATACTTCGACGCAAACCCTTCGGCGTCCGACGCACGACCAAATCTGGACGCCGACTTCCCGGAATTGATTCAGAGTCCAGCGTACATGTACTTTAGCAACGGCGACCTGTTATGACTGATGTAATTACAGCTTCGCGATCGGACGCCGACCAAATCGCACGATGGGGTCGGCGTCGAACGCAAGATAGCGCGTCGGTCGCCGACGATGGTCGTGCGTCGAAGTATAAACTGGGCTTTAATCGTATAAAGTAAAGGAAATGGTGAGATGACAACAGCTGAAATCAAATACCGCGTAGGCCTACTGGGTTACTTACCAACAATTTCAACTGACCCATGATGAGAAATGAACAATAATTGGTAACCCCCATGTAACTTCCTTTGCAGCATGTACGAAGTAAATCAGTGTAGAGGGAGAGCGGGACACGTTGGCAAACTACTTATTAAAGGAAGCTGCATGTACCTACCTCCTTTTGTTTAGATTTCTTGGTTTAAGTGCGGTTGGTTGTTTCAAAACATGTAAATTACGATATCAGGATATCTTGAAAATGCATTTATCGCCTATTTTCACCATGTTATGCAGTAGCAGTCTTTTCAGGTGATCAAATAGCGTAGCTTTGGGGAGTGAAATGACAAGTGGAACAATGTTCCCTTAACTCCCCAATACTGGCTGCAGATGCTGCTTCTGTTTAAACAATCATAAAAGCAATGCGTTTAATCGCTCACTGTGTACAATGGTAATATTTGCTCGCAACAGGTTGAAATTGACATCCATATTGTGTGCAGGAATGACTGCATTCATGTGAAAAAAACAATCAGTTCTCACTTTACATATCGACGACAAAATGTCTCGTGTTTAATATTCACAGGCGAGGGTTGACCATTAGGGAGGTTTAGAAATCAAACGATAAACGTAGGGCCATATTCAAAAAGGGTGTTTAAGACTTAGAGGCGTGTAACTTCACTGAATGCACACACTTCCACGATGCATTTGACGAAGTTACACACGTCTAAGTCTTAAAACACCCTTTATGAATTTGGCCCGTAAACTTTACGACAGCGTTATTTTTCATACCACACATTCACCAGATTTCATATTGCATTTTCGGTACAAAAATAACTTGTCGTTAACGCTTACGTTTATCGTTTGATTTCTAAACCTCCGTTCTATCGAAAAAAAGACGTTTTTCTCTTCTAGTCTTCATCCTCCTTGTTATCTTCTAGAGGAGGCAACACGTTGTTCCAGAAATCCACTTTCCTCGCTCTCAGATTTTGTCTCATTTCAAACTTGTCCGTTCCGATGTTGAGGTAGTCGGTCGTGTCCGGCTTGAAGGGGGTCCAGTTGATATCTTTGGGTGCTATCCCTTTTCTGGTCGGTTCTCTGAAATGATTTATAAACACTTTCGTAACTACGGTACTTTTCTCAGCAACCACTGGACTCAAAAACACGAAATTAATGAGACAACTGGCTTTAGTATGTGTGTTGCCGCGGTCCCCTCTCCCGAGGGCTCTTGTTGGTAATGTTTCTTTATCTCGTCAGTCGGTGGCAAGATATTTCTGGTACTAACTATAAGGCTTGTATGCTTCGCCGCTCAGCGAATCTCAACCCCAACTTCAGTGTAGCCAACTTTACAAGGGGGCTTCACACATGCCACCGATGATCTGCGCTGAGCTAGGCCATGATGCAAGGAATGGTTCGCCATTGCTGATGGATTACCCACCCATATTTGGCAAAATTGGTCCAAAGCCTCATCATGTTACGGCTGACGTAACGATCGGCGTCTGTGTATCCTTCTGATGTATGCCAAACAGATTTCATTAATGATCGCGACACGGGGGAACCGAATACGAAGGCCAACTCGGACTCGTGGTAGCTGTAGTTACTCAGCCATGTGTAGCTGCTGACTCGCTGGTCCTTGAGGTCCATCATCATTTTATGGGAGAATAGGTAGAGGTAAGGCGTGAAACCTCGCGCATGGAGGTAGGTTGCCATTTGGATCGTTGGTGCGATCATCACGATGTCTGACATCATCTGAAATAGACCGAAGGTCGTAGCAGCAGTGACAAGTCTGCCATGTCTGCAGGAAGGAGGTAGCCTACATCCTGTCCTACCTTTGTGGCATACTGTCTATACTCCATTGTTATGACGTGGTCAGGGATCGTAGGATGCCTACATGCCTGGATAAACACGTCTATACATGTTGCTTGATGTGCACTGTACATTGCAATGGTTTGTCACAAGTCCAAGATACAGAAAAGCACAAAATTGACACACAAAATGATAATAAGCAAGAAGTCAACAAGTCCAGTGTCGATGGTTCTCAGACGCAATCAATGTCTTATATCATAAAGACATAAAGATGTCTTTATGCTTACATTTATAAATGACTCCACGGTCTTCTCTTCGTCGTCAAGATCCGTCCAAGACCTGTACTCATGGAGCACCAGCCTTTGCAGCTTCCGTGGGAGGTCGACGAAGCTTACGCCGAGGATATACCGTGTTCCCTTCATCAGCTTTTCCTCCGTGATTTCGTAGAGCGCTGCAGAAGAACACGAGCTAAAGGTCATGAAACCGCCAAAAACTATGTCAATGGCTTTACCAGTGTCTTCGGGTGCAGGGGCAGCATCCAAAAATGGCGTTAGACAGCAAATCCTGTTTTTTTCGCCGTGCAGCGTTATCCGAACGCCACCGCAATCTGGACACGTATTTCGAGACTTTTCAAGTCGACCTGTCATCGCCTGGAACTCATATTTTACTGCCATGAGTAGACTTACCAAGTTTTCCATTACTGTCTACTGGAAACATCTCATTGTCTTTGCCCATAGAACTAAAAAACCTCGCAACTTCGTGCTCCACTACTCCGATCATCAATGGTACTTTATTCAAAGGTGCATGCTGCAACATGTAGCCAGGATCGTGGGGCATGAGACGACTTCCTTCGTACAACACAGCCTGGGTCTGAAATGGGAATCTGGAGATTAGACTACGTGTAGTACCGGTGTGACGTTTTTCAGTGAGGCCCGTATACCAGTGTGACATTACAGTAGATTGACATGGTTGACGGCATGATTGTTGGAAAATTGTACATGTACAGCATTTTGGCTTGTGTAATGTGTCGATGCAGAGTGGCCGCTTTACGAGGCAAAACCATTGTCTCTCCTCGCCAAGTTCCTTGACTAAAGGTAGAAATCCATGCACGCAGGCATTGACTATCTGTGATACCATTGGATATTTATGGGTTATCAACGTTTCATTGGCAGTCATCAAACACGCCATCACGTCTGCGTCACTTCCGATACAGCCAAGTCTTTTGGAAAGCTCCGCGAGGTCGGTGGCGACTTCCGCTTTCGTCGCATGGGAGACTGCAGCGTTGATCGGACCACTCTGAACGATAGCCTTGTGGAAGAGACCTGAGGGAAAGAAAAGGAAATGTCGAAATGTCGGCTTCTACATTTGCAAGAGACCAAGTGTGTCCTTTGGCAGTCAATACGATCTGACATGATCAGCCAGAATATGGTTCAGTTCAAATGAATTAACCATCAACCCAACCCCGATCATAAAACCATGGCTCTCCATTTTCTTGACGGATGGCCCAATACCTTTACCTTTTGATTGCTCCAGCATCAGATGAAGACTGACACTCCAGCCTCCAGCGCTGTTTCCAAATATGGTAACATCATCCGGGTCTCCCCGAAATGCCCGGATGTTTTTGCGCACCCACTTCAGTCCCATGACTTGGTCAAGGATTCCGTAATCACCGGGGTGGTTCGAGGATGAATTCCCATCGCTCAGGAAGCCTGGAAGAATAATGTGGCAAATGAACGACCAGAAAATGGGGGAAAGGGCTTTCGTGGGGAGCATTACTGACGAAAACACACTGTAGATGTCATCCTACTGGATCTGACCAAGGCGTTCGACAATCTCCCCCACCAAGTAGATAGAAAGGAGAACCTACCTAACGACCCGAGACGATAATTAATTGTCACCACCACGACACCATACTGCGCCAGCACGTGCCCATTGAAATCATTCCCGCTTCCGACGACCAAACTTCCACCGTGGATGTAGAACATGACCGGGTACAGCTTATCTTCATTCTGATTTGGAAGAAATCGCAATAAAAACAGAAAGAAACGTACATGTACTGTACATCAGTTCGATGAAACGGTGCTAGGCTGATTTTACATCGGATGACACGCGACACGAACACGCAGGCGAACAATGGCTTCACAAAGGATTCATCCCATGAAACCTTTGTTCGCCTGCGTGTTCGTGTCGCGTGTCATCCGATGTAAAGTCAGCCTTATCCGCCAGGAGACAAGTCTTTTAAGGCGGGGTGAGGAATCTGTTCCACAAACAACAAATTGTACGATTGAAATTGGTCCAGGTTGACTTTCAGTTGGAGGAAATTAAACCACGAATAACTCTGTAGGCGCTACTCAGACGGAAACTCGGCGTACCTCTTTGGGTGAAAATACATTGAGATGTAGACAGTCCTCACTCTGACCGACTTCAATTTCAGGGATGTCGACTATGACTGGGTCTGGGAATTGATTACACGCCTGCTTGACCCTGAGATAAACTCCACCGTGTCGTCCTGTCCATGGCAGTGGATCTTTAAATCGTAACATGCCGGTAGGTGGCGTGGCGTAAGGAATACCAAGGAAGGAGTCGACGACATTCGTCACATCTCCTGCAAACAAGGGCAGGTTTCAGTCACAGTTGCTATAAAGTCAAAATGACACTGTACATGTATTACATGATCACGTTGTCCCGTCGTCTATTAAACACCTGGATATTTATCGACATCGAAATATATACACACAAAAAACGTTTCAGAGTGAGGTGAAATTATCCACAATCAAACTTAATTTTCGCGCTATTACACGTATTTTGCCGAAAATTACATGTAGTATGGAATGATGAAGTAATTACAGGTCATAATAATATATGGCCAATAAAGTTGTTATTTTTTTCGTTAATGTTTTGGAATGATTTAGTGCAATTTTGATAAAAGATGAAATCTAAACTTCATGAGTTGTTTTCAGGAAATTTTTAATGATTTTGTTTGTGATATTGGGCCGCTCAGCTGTTGTTGTGCAGGTGAATCCAAGATTGCAGTGTCCTGTACATTTCAGAAAAATCTATCCTCTGTTTAGCCACCCCGACGCCGTCATTGTCCTCTGTTGAAATATTTTCTGATGTCAAATTAACATAGGCTACTCGGTGTAACGTTTCATAATGTTCTCCATGTCTCAGAGTTTCCATATATTACATGATCCGTTGTTAGTCGGTTATTCCATTGATGGTCGCTTTGGTTGGAATTGACAAATACATATTCTGATGATCCTTTTGTTTATTTTACAGAAGCGTCCAGACCTCGGTAACGACGTGGTTTTATGGGGTCAAGTATTCCTCCTCAGAATGGTGACTGCACACACATCAAGCATATGTATTATTTGTCTCATAATTACTCATTGATTAATGTAACTAGAGGTCGGTAATTTGATATTGTAAACATGATGTAGATATTGCTCTGCTTTAGTTGCCGAAAA
>NMRB01000048.1:723254-747862 GCA_002633025.1 Notospermus geniculatus
TTTCTTTGGCCAGAAAGTTCAAACATTCAAGCTGTTTTGGTCTTAAAATCAACTGTTCATCGTATCTTTTCACACATCTCTCCAAAATCGGATCCACGCTGTCAAAACAGTAGCACGTGTCAATGTTTACAAACACGGAGATCATGTGCCGAGTATCTGGCCTCTGATTGGTCGAGCGCCGAGACGGCTCACGGCATTTGCTCGAAACTGCGCAAAGTAGTGCGCAAAATTCCTAACATCAAATTAATGTTTTCCTCCATATTATCCCAGTTTGTGGCTATAGAATGAAATAATAACGATTATCAAAGTCATTGGATGCGTTTGACGCTAATATTTTAATCTGAAAAGTGTTTTTGCAAGAACCTTGCAGAAGTGAAGAGGGCGTTTGTTTCCAGAGGCATTATTAGCGACCGCCATATTGTGGAGCGAAATGCATTCTGGGAACCAGTTTGCTAGCAGGTGTGTGTTCGCCTTGTGCGAGTGAACGCTATTCCAAGATGGCGGACCGGAAGTCCGATCGCGATTCGTCCAAGTCATCTTCCAGCAAGAGTAAGGCAACGAAGACATGGAAGAAGAGCAAGAAAGACGATTCGGTTGCCGAGCCTGGCGGGGCAGGTATTGCCCTTCAACCAGGAGATAAAGCTGACCAAAATGCCGCCGGTATGGGGGTTTCTTCTTTGGGTCAGCCCAGTCAGATTGGCCGTCAACAGCAGGTAAGTCTGCCGCCCGTAGGCCAGGTCGCCCAGGGTGTTCCGCCGGCTTCCGTTGGTTCATCCGGTGATCAACGGCCGGCTGACGGTCAGCAGTTTGTGACAATGCAAACTTTCAGGAATTTTTCCTCTGGCATGGAGGCTATGTTCCAGAAATTCTCCGACTCGGTAGATTCAATTTTGGATCGGTCTAGGCTTAGTAGGGCATCCAAGCCTCCGACTAAACAAGCTAGGCCTAGTAGGCCTGCGAGTACTGGGGAATTGACCAGTCACACTCTTAGGCATCGGGTTGTGTCTGATGAGTTGGTTGTAGACCCCTCTGATGAGGATGGCTTAGGCCTATCCGGGGAAGATGTGGATGATGAGGTAAGTAGGGTATCCACTTGGGACCACAAGAGAAGGCATCGGGCTGCCCCTGAGGCTGAGGTGGAGGACGAGGTTCAGCCCGAGGACTCTGCGAGTTGTGTGGGTGTACCCCCCGAGAAAAGACGTCGCACTGCCACTGATACCGAGCATCTTCACGATGATGATGAAGATGATGATGATTTGCGTTCTGAGATCTTATCGAATAAAGATATTCTCATGAATAAGCAGTATGTTTCTCTCATTGAGGAGGCTATTGGCAGGTTGTCAATTGCAGGTGGTACTGTTCTGCCAGAAGAGAAATCGGTGTTTAGATCCTCTAGGGTATCATCATCTGCTGCTCAGGCTAAGCTGCCCTTTTCCAAAGAGCACAAGGACGTCATTGATAAGGTGTGGGCATCTAAAGACGTCTCTAAGAACAAACAGTTTAAGAAAGTCGTGGCAGATCGCTACAGGGTTGCAGACGCTGACTTTGATAAATATCTGTTGGTTGGTCAGGTTGACTCTCAGCTGGAGCACGAACTCAGAAGGAGCAATGTGAAATTTGTTAAGGATAAGCCTAAACTGCCTTCCAAAGATTCTTCCCTGGTAGATACCCAGCTTAAGAAGGTGGAGAAGGCAGCAGCTCTTGGCATCGCTTGTGCAGTCTCGCAGTCTTGGTTGCTGCATTTTGCTGACCACCTTGTATCACAAATTGATGAGAAATTGAGTGCGAACTTGGAAGGATTCGCGGACTTGAGGAAAGACCTTGAGCTTGAAAAGTTACAGTCTGTGATTATGTTAGCTCAGGATGCCTCACTGGACCAGCTAGATTTGCAGGCTAGGGAGGCAGCCCAGTCTAAATGGGTCAGGAGGCAGGTTTGGGTCTCTCCTACGAATTGGCAGGAACATGTGAAAAATAAAATAAAATCTTTTCCTGTTCTAGGTAATGGCAAGATGTGTGGCGCACCTCTCCCAGAGCTTCTGCAGGAGTATAAGAAGGCTGATAAAGGCTTAGCGGCCACGGAGAAGCCGACTACCCAGGCTAGGGCTTTTAGTTCGAAGTCTCAACCCTATACAGGTAGACAGGGTGTACAGAAGTCGCGTCAGTCTGCCCCTCTGCGCAATCAGCCAGCCAGGCAGTATACTTGGAAGCAGGCTGATTGGCAGCGGTCGAAACATCAGGCGTCTGGTAGGGGCTCCTTCCAGGGCTATAGGCCCTCAGCCGCTGCCGGCTCTGCTCGGTTTCCGGCCCCTTCGGCGCACTCCGCCCAAGGGGGGAAACAGTCGGGGTAGGGTCCCGCTCCCCCCACCCTACCTATAGATCCGGTGACCCAGAACGATCCTGTGGGAGGTCGGATTCAAAAATTCTACCACAATTGGAAAATGTTTACATCAGACCAGTGGGTTCTAGATGTTGTCAAAAACGGCTACAAGATAGAATTTACTACGGTACCAGGTTTTTCAGGGGTAAGAGAAACGGTAATAGCGGACCAGGTAAAAAGGTCATTTCTTTTGGAAGAGGTAAATTCATTACTATCCAAGAACGCAATAGAACCTGTTTGTCCGTCTCAAGAGCTCGACGGCTTCTACTCAACGTTTTTTCTGGTAACAAAAAAGCCTCAAGGGTTCCGTCCAATTTTGAATCTCCGGCCTCTCAACAGGTTCATTCAGAAAAAGCATTTCAGAATGGAAACTCTCAGAACGGTCAAGAAAGCGGTTCAGGACAACGACTGGCTCATGACCTTAGATTTAAAGGATGCATACCTCCACATTCCGATCCATGTGGAGTACAGGAAATTCCTCCGCTTCAAGATTCAGGGCCGAGCATATCAGTTCAAGGTCCTTCCCTTCGGAATTTCCTCGGCGCCAAGGGTGTTCACCAAGGTTCTGGCACCCCTGGCTGCTTTCGTCAGGTTAGAGGGGATTCATGTCTTCCCCTACATCGACGACTGGCTTCTAAGACTTTCCATTCGAAATATTCTGCAACAAAATTTCCGAAGGGTAATTCAGGTCCTGGGACTGTGCGGGTTCTTAGTGAATTATCCAAAGTCCGTCACGTCCCCGGTAAGGTCACTGGTGTTTATAGGCGGGCATTTCCGCACTACAGAGGGGGTGGTGTCCCTTCCTCAGGACAGAGCGGAAAAGTTGATGGCGCAGGTACAGGCTCTATCACTGAAGTCTCAGGCTTCAGCGAGAGAGTTTTTGCAGGTTCTGGGCTCGATGGCTGCCGCCATAGAGGTGGTGGATCAGGCCAGGTTGAGAATGCGACCAGTGCAGTTGCACCTTCTTCACTTCTGGCGGCCAAGCTCAAGGGACCTCAGTGCCCTGGTGCCAGTGAATGTTACTCTCCGCCATCACCTGGTATGGTGGCAGTCAATCAGCAATCTGTTGACAGGTCTGCCGCTCCGCTGTCCTCCGGTGGAGATATCACTCACCTCAGACGCTTCAATGTTGGGCTGGGGGGCCCATGTAGGCGAATACTCAGTACAGGCTCTGTGGGAACCAGAGCTGGCACACAGGCACATAAACTATTTGGAGATGCTGGCGTTGTTTCGAGCCTGTCAACATTTCCTCGGCCTCCTCAGGGGCAGGGTAGTTCAACTCAGGTGCGACAATTCTACGGTAGTATCCTACGTAAACAAGCAGGGAGGCACCAAGTCGCCAAGTCTGTGCATTTTAGCTTGGCAGATGCTTATGTGGCTTCGGGAGAACCAGATTCAGGTCCAGGCAGTTCACTTGAAAGGGGTCCTCAACATCAGGGCGGACAGACTCAGTCGGACGTTTGCGTCCGCCATAGAGTGGCAGCTGAATCCCGCAGTAGTATGTCAGGTTTTCAACATCCTGGACAGGCCTCACATAGACCTCTTTGCCACGGCGGACAATTGTCAGCTTCCGGTTTATTGCACTCGTCTGTACGACCCGGGGGCATACCAGCGGGATGGTCTAGCCATGAATTGGGACAACATGTACGGATACGCATTCCCACCACTGTCCCTGGTTCCGTTGGTGCTGCACAAAGCAACAGTCCATCGGTGTCAGGTGTTGCTCATAGCGCCAGTTTGGCCGAGGAGATCATGGTATCCTCAGATCCTGGATCTCCTGATCGATTTCCCGATCCTTCTGCCTGTGGAGGCGGATCTTCTGACGCAGGATCGGGGGAGACTGTGGCATCCTCGCCCAGACCTGCTCAAGTTAGCGGCCTGGAAAATCAGCGCAGAGCCCTCATTGCTGAGGGGTTTCAGGAGGATGTTGTCCGCACAATCCAGGGGGCCATTAGGAAGTCAACCAGTGAACTCTACAATGCCAAGTGGGCAAGATTTGCTGGCTGGTGCTTGGAGAGGGATCTTGATCCCTTTTCGGCACCTGTAGGTAGAGTGTTGGAATATTTGCAGGGCATCTTAGACAAGTTTGGTTTCAACACCGTGTCATTGCATAAAGCCGCGATTTCCAAATTCCACGTCAGCGTTAATGGTTTGTCCCTGGGTAGGTTGGACAGGGTGTCGGCGTTTATGAGGGGCGCCTTTAATGCCAAGCCCCCCGTCAGGGTTATACTACCTACTTGGGATTTAAGTCTCGTTCTTAAGTTTCTTCAGGGGCCACCCTTTGAGCCTATTCGGGCAGCTTCCCTGAGAGATTGTACTTTGAAGACTGTCTTTCTAGTAGCCATAACCTCAGCAAAGAGATGCTCAGAACTCCAAGCCCTTGCTAGGGTGGAGCCTTACTTCAGGATTGAGGAGGAGGGGGTACGGCTGCGAACTGTGCCCGGGTTCCTCCCAAAGTCTGCCAGGCCGGGAAGGCTAGGGGAAGATGTCGTTCTGCCTGCTTTCCGTTCAGTTAACAAGTCGCTTTGCCTCAGGAGAGCTATTAACCATTATGTTAAGATTACCAGTCAGATTTGCAAGTCTGACCACCTTTTTGTTGCTCATGGAGGCAAGCAAAGAGGCGACAAGGTCTCAAAGAGAACTATCTCAGGTTGGATCGTTAGCGTGATCCAGCGTGCATATATTTGGGCGGGTAAGCCCATGCCCAAGGTCAGGGCGCATTCAACGAGGGCGATGGCTTCGTCCATAGCGTTGTTCAACAGGGCTTCGATGGAGGAGATCCTCAAGGCCGCTGACTGGCGGCAGCCCTGCACTTTCATTAAGCATTATAGCCTTCAGTTGTACAAAAGCGATCAGGCTCGATTTGGAAGGGCCGTTTTGGAGGGTTCTCTAAAGCAGTGATGTGTTATTGCAAGTTTAGTTTGAAGCAATCATTTCGTTTTCTCTACCACCAAGCTGGTGTTTTGAGCGTAGTGATGTGTTATTGCAAGTTGTATAGCTACGTTCTTGTACATATGTTAGGGAGTTAGGGTAACTTCCGTTGTAGGTCTACGTTATTGCTCCGGGTACTAATTGTTACTTCGGGTAAATTGCGGTCAAGATCCACCCCCCGCCGGTTTGGAAGCTTGGGAATCTGACCCAACAGTTAGTAATTCTAGCACAGGTAAGTATGGAACGAGAAAGAAACAAAAATTACCTTGAGTAATTATGATTCTTGAAGTGAACATACTNCAGGACCGTTTTTTTGACAGTGTTGAAGGTACCGCCCCTCGATCGGATGATTTTCGGCCAATTGGCCGACGCCATATTTACACGCAGTTGTTCAATTGACCGACGCAGTTCGATTGGATGGCAACTGGCGATCGAGCGATTGCTCCTGACTGGTCAGTCACTGAGCATGCTGAGTCGGCCGGTGTGAAAGGAATGGTGGTCCTTATAGGAGTGCTAGCCTCATTTACAAAAGGCTGCTAGCCAGCCTGTTCATTGAACGGAATAAAACAGTCTCTTGATTTTATTTTTAGCCTACCCTAGGTGAAGCGAATATGCTGTAGTGTGAGTGACAGTGGCCTTTTCATCCTTGTGAACGTCAGTGCGAGCGTGCATGGGGGAGGGGGAGTAGCATGAGTAGGCCTAGGCCTGTGTGAGCACTTATCATCATTTCAGTTTATACATTGGATTGGAGTTGGACCATAAGTTTGCATTCCTTCGTCAACTTGGGGTCTATTTATTATGGCAGTTCCACCCTTGTTAATACGAAGATCATGAGATAATTAGGCCCTTGGCCTCTCACTTTTTTGACGGTCTTTAATTTATCAGTGAGTGATTCTTATTCCTGCACAATATTTCAGGCTGGTGTCTGGGTCTGGTGACATCAAGCTGACCAAGGATGGCAATGTTCTTCTCCATGAGATGGTAAGAAAAATATTGAAAAACTTCAAATAGAATGAGAAATAATATCAAGAACAGGGTAGATCTGTATCTCGGAATCCACTGATATGTATTATCTTTTCTCTTCCAGCAAATTCAACACCCAACAGCATCCCTGATTGCCCGCGTAGCGACGGCCCAGGATGACATCACCGGGGATGGAACCACATCAAACGTTCTCATCATCGGGGAGCTGCTGAAGCAGGCTGATCTGTACATCTCTGAGGGTCTGCATCCCAGGCTCATCACGGAGGGGTTTGATGCTGCCAAGAAGAAAGCTCTAGAAATCCTCGATGAGGTGAAGATCACTGCCGCTGTTGACAGGGATTTGTTGATCAGTGTTGCCAGGACATCACTGAGGACCAAACTCCATCAGGAGCTGGCGGATAGACTCACTGAGGTAAGGAGTGAAGACAAAAAACAGACAATGTAATCCAAAAAGGCCTTCACTTACCTGAGTGATTTACACTGTGAACATTGGTTTAACTTCTGTTATTAGCCAGCCACTTTTCACTTATGCTTTAATTCCAAACAATGAGCCTTTTGCTTCTTTCCAGCATATCGTCGATGCAGTCCTGGCCATCAAGAAAGACAAGGAACCAATTGATCTCCACATGGTGGAAATTATGGAAATGCAACATAAAACTGACATGGATACCAAGTGAGGTTTGAAGAAAACTTTCATATAAACTAATCAGGATCTAGCTCTATAGCCAACATTGGGCAAATTTAATGTACAGCAAAAGGGGCTTTCGTGATATATTTGGCTACTCTTTCAAAGTTATTATTGATTCGATAGTGAACATTGTGCATGGACGTTATCATTTGTCACATTATTCTACCCCTATTTCAGTCTTGTTCGTGGTATTGTCATGGATCACGGCGCTCGCCACCCTGACATGAAGAAGGTGGTAGAGAATGCCTACATTTTGACATGCAATGTTTCACTGGAATATGAAAAGAGGTAAGAAATGATCTTTTGTTCCAAGTTCTCATATCTATAAAACATTTCATCTCCGCGAATAAAACAAATGTTAGCTCTTCTTCTTCCGCAGCCTAATCTAAAGTGTTGACACTGGATGTGGTAAGCTTTATGCGATAGTCAGTACAATTCCAATGGAATGAGGCCAGATTTTTATATGCAGGTAGACCAGTTGAAAAAACAAAGTGGGGGCTAGGACAGGTATTGACCCATGGCCTCTTGGTCGCAAGTCTGATGCTCCAATCACTGCACCACTGCGCTCCCCATGGCCTACTGTTCCTTAGAGAAAAGATGACTCGAGCTATACATCTCATTTCAGTGAGGTCAACTCCGGTTTCTTCTACAAGAGCGCTGTTGAGCGTGAGAAGCTGGTGCAGGCTGAGAGAGCATTCACTGATGAAAGGGTGAAGAAGATCATCGAACTAAAGAAGAAAGTTTGTGAGGGAACTGACAAGGGCTTCGTTGTCATCAACCAAAAGGGAATTGACCCTCTCTCCCTCGACCTGCTGGCCAAGGAGGGAATCGTGGCTTTGAGGAGAGCAAAGAGGAGGAATATGGAGAGGTTGGTTGATGTCTGCTAGTGTTGTTGTTGATCTCACAAGAAGTGTAACTAGAGCTTCCCTTCTCAGACATCTCTGCCGGGGTGACACATCTAAGTAGTATTCAGTCTCAAAATCCTATCAAGTATAAGAATTAATGAGTTGGATTTCAGGTTGACCCTAGCCTGTGGTGGGATCGCCATGAACTCCGTTGACGACCTGACCCCCGATTGCCTTGGATTTGCTGGCCGAGTCTACGAGTACATCTTGGGTGAAAGCAAGTTCACATACGTGGAGGAGTGTGCCAACCCATTGTCTGTGACCCTCTTGGTGAAGGGCCCAAACAAGCATACACTTACACAGATCAAGGATGCCATTCATGATGGTTTGAGGGCTGTCAAGAATGCCATTGAGGACGGCTGTGTGATCCCTGGAGCTGGAGCTTTCGAGGTAGCTGCTTATTCAGCATTGATGAAGTTCAAAGACACAGTGAAGGGAAGAGCTAGATTGGGTATGTATCATGTGATAATCTTTGATAAATGTACACAGTTACAGATCGATAAAGCATGAATGTAACATGTGGGATATTTTCTTTCTGTAGGCGTTCAGGCATTTGCTGAAGCCCTCATGGTGATTCCTAAAGTATTAGGAGTGAACTCAGGACATGATCCCCAAGAGACGATCGTAAAACTCCAGGAAGAGTATGTTACTGCTGGTCAGCCCGTTGGATTAGATTTAGCGACCGGTAAGTTCTACTCGTATTTCTGGGTATTCCCCATCAGCATTCGTAGATCCCTGATCCTGTCTTATTAATCTCGACAGCAAGTAGCTGTCGAAAACAACTTGTGATTTTGTTATCGTTCATTTACAGGTGAAGCGTGTATACCAGGCGATATAGGAATAATAGACAACTATCGGGTGAAAAAGCAGTTACTGCATTCTTGGTAAGTCAACAAAGACAAGTTTTAAAATTTGGCCCTCATTGATGATATTTAAATGGCATGGCCTAAGTTATCTTGAATTTGGTGCTTTTAGGTTATACCTCACATTTCTGCTTTCTTTTCAGTACTGTCATAGCAAGCAACTTATTACTGGTGGATGAAATAATGAGAGCAGGAATGTCATCTCTGAAAGGCTAGCACAGATCCAGGATGAAGATTCAGTTCCTGTATCAACCAATAGATGTCACCACAGCTTGACTCATCTTCTCAGTGTGCTTCAGTATTCCTTCATTCAAGAAAAAGTTGGTTTTGAGTGTGGGGAAGATGGTGGATCATTCTTCCTTTTGTTGGCTTTCGAACAAAATACTTGTCTAATATGTTCAACATGATTCAGTTGAACAAGATGATTGAATTTCATGTTGCAAACTTTTTGAAATGGTGAGCGTACATTGTCTCTCTTTCCCAAGAGTGACAAGAAATGTACACTACACAGCTTCACAAGAGTAATCCTGCTGAAGGATGAAACAAATTCTATCCCTACTGTTCCTAAATATATCAATGTGTGATTTTTTTTAACGAAATATAATAATCGTTATGCAGAAAGTTCTGTTTTGTTGTTCTTTTCTCTGGAGTTTTCGAATGTTTATTTCATTACAGGTAGCCTACTCCATGTTTTCATCTTGCTTTGCTTTGTGTTGTCTGAACCTTCCTTTACCAACAGTATATATTATGGTATTGAAACTGCTGTAGGTGTTCGTTCAGACAACGATTATCTGCTGTTATGTTGTTCTTGTTGGGTTGCCTGAAATAATTCCTCTTTTGTGCATGAACAATAGTCATCTCTGTCTTGTTGCATGACATGCTACTCTTGATTGTGACACGATTATCTGTTGTATCTCTTGACATTGCTGCTGTTAGTTGTGACATGAACTGTAGTTGTGTCGCATGAAATAACTGTATGGTCTTCATTCAGTCCCCCTATAGCAATGGGTAAGTACATGTAGCAGTTTCCGAGTACCAGGAGTTACTGGTGGTTTGCATGACGAGTACTGTGCGAGTACCAGGAGTCGCTGGTGGTTTGCATGACGAGTACTGTGTGAGTACCAGGAGTTACTGGTGGTTTGCATGACAAGTATTGGTATCAGTGGCCCTGCTCGTGTTCTGATCTCCCTTTCTTGATTTTGTTACTGCACTGCTGTGGTGATTGATTGCCTATGCTTGTGCCTTATGTCTGTTGGGCTGTCTTTTATTCTAGGATGACCATTCCGTCTCACCTGAGAGCATGAAACCTTTATGACCAGTTTACAGGCGAATCCCTGTGGGACCCTGTACATGTATCGGGTGTAAAAGTCTTCTCTGGTTGAAACAGAATTCATCTCCTTGCCCCAAAACGTTGCTTCGATCATTAGCCTTCTCTGATGACGTGGTCATCAAACCTGTTGTCAGTTCGTTTCCCTGCCCTGACCATGCTGACGCCGGTCGCTTCTTACATCAAGGCCTCGTTGATGAGACCAATCAGAAACGCTGTCTGATTGATTTGATAAACTGAATTGGACTCATTTACACCGGCGTCAGTTGTAGCACTCAACTAAACTGAAGGCTCGCCGATAGCAGGAACCCAGCCAAACCCATTTTCAAGCCCTTACAGCCCTCTGATGTATTGCGCAGGTGACATTTATCTCCACGACAATCATTCCCGTCACACTGGCACTTCAATTAGATGTGATTGCTACTTTACATCAACAGCTGTAAAGATTACTAACACACACTTTGAACATTCCCACTCTAAAGCAGGGGCGTAAATGTCACTTTGAGAAACGCTCAAGACGTGGGAGCCATGCCGATATCTTGGAACCATTGTTTGAGAGCACTTATCTCTGATTGGACGACTCCATTTTCACCGACATTATCTGTTCCCAGTGCACTGCTTCCGTTTTTTTCGAGAGTCAAGCCGCAAAGTAAAGAGCAGTTGATACGGCGTATCTTCCTGAAACTGATGGACGAGAAACTTGGTGTTTTTGCAAGGAAAGCGCCAACTCCATCTTGAAATACCAAGGCCTGCGGTCGCTTCGCCCTCGAACTGCTGCTCTCCAGTCTGCTGTAAGCTTGGTGGCAGCAAACAGATTCATGTCTGGCAGATTGTGTTTGCCTTTTTCTATTTGGCCTGTGTTTGAAAACAGACATTAATCCCTGTCGCTAGATATTGAAACAGAGCTTTGAGCTTTGCAACTATATTCGCTATTTACTGCAACATCGATATTTCAAGCGAACACGAGGAGCTGACTATTGTAAACAAACCCTGAAAGTATCGGCTGCTCCGGATCGTCTGCCTACCAATATACGACTGGTTTCATTTTCTGGGAAACTGTTAAACAAACAACTATCGCCCTGGATTCAAATCCCCGATTCGGGTGTCCACTCGATAACAGCTCATCCGACAACGCGGCGATATACGGACGTTGCGCATCCCACAAATCGGTCCGCGCAACGGCGGCTCAGGATTGCGGTGATCCGTTTGGATTCAAAAACGCCGATATCGTATGACTGACACCCTTCGTTCTGGACTTCATTTCCTGATTAAGACCAATACGGCCGGTGTAACGCCAACATCTCTCAGATGGAGTCTTCGACGCAGGCCTAGACCTACTCCCTTCAACTGGACACTGGCGGCAACCAGACTCATACGCTTTTTCCTGGTCAGACTGAACAACTATCCGGTTCTTCGTGGGAAGCGCTCTCGCCTTTATTGGTCAAAAGCTGGCACGCAACTTTCTCTACCGGAAACGACTCCGTGATTCGGATACCACGCAGCCGTGCACGAATTCCCGTTAAACAGCAACCGCATATTGGATTTTCGCGTGCCTGTGTCGGGTACCCCTGACTTATGCATCGACCTTCTGCGACAGAACGGAAGTAAGGAGAAACGGGTCTGCGGAGTCACGCCCGCTACACGTGTTTCCCGATCAGACAATGAATTTCAATCAAATGGATTATCGTCTGGTGTGATCTTGCTAACGACCGGTCAGCCAAGTTTAGCAGACGAGATCTTGGATTGGCAATCTCATTCGGATTTTGGTCAGAACTTCTGGAAGCGCGAAGGTTTGCAGACGAGAGGTAGGCGAGTTCGACAAGTGCTTCGATCGTTTTTGTGTGGATGGTGTTGTCGCAGTGAACTGTCAGTTAATTTCTGGCAGGAGGTGCCCCCGGTATAACGTATCAGATCAGCTGATGAGAGAGATTTTGCTTCACAGTATCGGCGTTATCTGAGTCGAATTTCATCGTTTCTCAATTCTCCTCAATCGAAGTTTTGAAACAAAATGGCCACTCGCATCAGGATCCTCTTTGCAATGGCGGTTAGCGTTTGTGTCGTCTCGACGACTGGACGCCAAGGCGACGGCTCGTGTCAGTACACATTCCAAGTTTGGAAACCTGGACAAGACATTCTTTGGAAGTTGGAACGCATGGACATGAAGCAGCGAAACTTGAGTATGTATTTCGATACGCAGTTGTTGCGACTGAGGAATGATCTCCTTCACGAACTTCTGGCGTCTAAGAACCTTTCTCACAGCATTGAAAAGCAAGTCATGGAACAGAAAATGGAATATGTGAAGCTAAGGATTCATCAGCAAGAGTTGAAGATGAGTATCATGAACATGAAGGATCGAAGTGATGAAATGAAGAACATGGTTGGAGGAGGTTCTACGGGTGGAGGGCCTGGCCAGGGAGGTGGACAAGGTGGCATGCAAAATGAAGCCCAGATCATAACCGAGGTTGGTAGCTTACAAGCCGAGACGGCAAGATTACAGAACAGTATCGGGGACTTGAAAGCCGAATGGCTTCTTATAAAACGTGAAATTCAGGAACTGCGAAAGGGTGGTAGAAAAACGACAGCGAATACTGGAAATATCGGCTCCGATATTGAACAGATGAGGAGTATGCTGCAGGATGTGCAGGCAGATACTTTACTGTTGAAAAAACAACAGAATGATCTTAAGAAAGAGACGACTCGATTAGGTGCGATGATCTCACGGATCGAAAATACCAACACTGAATATAGACAGTTTCAATCTCGGATGCGGAAGTCAACGACAAAGATACAACAACAGCTCCACGACATGGGATTTGAAAACTCTGGTCTAAAAAACGAACTGCACACCCTCAGGTCGGAGAATAGAAAACTCCGAGGCCGGTTGGGTGAACCTTTGGCAAATCTTTCAGATATCTTCAGTAAGTAATATTGTCTTTCATTTGAGAATTGCATCATTTTGCTCCTAAAGCTTGATCACCTACACTTAGATGAGATCAATGAATTTCCGTCTTGTTCGGTGCTTGCACCTACCCATTTTTAATCTGCATATCTCACATCTTGATAAAAGTATCATCAACGTGTGTTCATAACACACATTTATTAGTACATACAAACAAACATGAGAGCCGCCGCGTTCTCCGTCGTCGCAATATGAACCGCATGTTGTCCGAAGAGTCGCGAATATTCATAACCGCCCCATGTCTAAAACACTTGATGTATAACAGTTTTTGAGGAGATATCAAATTTCTCTCACCGCTTGTTTCGGGAGGAAGTGTGACCGTTGAAGGAGTATCTAATGTATGTCTTGGTTATTCTAGTTGTTGACCTATTGGGCATAAAGTTGGTATAAATGCCCCTACTTGATCTAAAATTCAAACGAAAAGTGTTCAAAAACAGTTTTATTTGGTAGAAAAAGCACGTTGAACATCCGGGCCATTACACGCCGTGTCACTTGGCGGAACTTCTCGCTCGGCCTCTTCAAAATTAAAATTTACTTTGCAGATACTTTTGCGATGAGGTATGGTGTGGCGGACGTCTCTTGTGACATCCGTCCATCCTCTCCAGATGAAACTTAGAACCTAGTTTTTTGAACAGAATGAAATGCCCAGTATGGCATACATGTACCACAGCATCGCTTAGATGCGTCCAATAATTAATGATAAGCGCTCGTCTAAACTTTGTCGCAATGTAACTCTACCAAAAATAGTAAAGAACTCTCCTCGAATCAAAAATATCTAGGCACGTTCCTTCACTCTTGAGGCAGTATTACAGTAGGCGACAGACTCCAGTGATGAGATTGAACCAGGTTTAGGGAGATGGGGAACACGTTTAAACAAACAGTAATCCGTCTATTGACGTTCAGTGAATAGAACATTACTGTTACGGTTATAAACATGCCAATTGAATGAGAGATTTCATTACCCGGTCGTCTTTCAATTGGCGGATGGATTACTCTCATCCATGTTACGCTGCCTATCGATCTCTTGCTGGACAAAATTGGTTCCTCCGACCCCAAACACAGACACAGAATGATGAGATTCGAAAAGGGGGAGGTTGTAATCACACGGAGACCATTCCTGGGGCGATACTTTTCTCCTTTTTTTGTCTGAAACAAACAAGCGCGGGGATTGTCGCTGTGTGGTGGTGACTGGCTGTCGCTCTATATCTATATTAAAGTGAACATTTCAGCGGCTCGTGTGCCATACGAACGATGTTCTCTGGTATCTAATTTTTCCATCAGAATATATCTCGTATATCAGTTGAT
Organism: Notospermus geniculatus; assembly: GCA_002633025.1. Classification (NCBI taxonomy): domain Eukaryota; kingdom Metazoa; phylum Nemertea; class Pilidiophora; order Heteronemertea; family Lineidae; genus Notospermus; species Notospermus geniculatus. The sequence goes on from NMRB01000048.1 coordinate 737,594, forward strand.
ATTTAGATATTTTCAGTAGAAAAATATCTGAATATCATCTGAAAAATTCATGAGATATGAATGCTTGATTTCCAAAGCAGACGGCAATCCGTCTGGCACGACGCCCATTGGTGAATGCTTGATTTCCAAAGCAGACGGCAATCCGTCTGGCACGACGCCCATTGGTGGATCTTGAACGTGAAAGAGAGATGTGACAAAGAGCTGCCAATATGACAAGTCCATTTGAGCGGATATTTTTGGACACGAATTCGTCTAATGGTTCCGTGCCTTATCCACTCTCACTGATAAATGTTTCGTAATACTGCTCAATGATTTATTGCCGCGAATTGGATTAGAGATTACTCAACCTTGAATGGCAGCCTCTTTATTCAAAGACCACTTAGCATGCGAGTCATCCACCGAAAACCTAATGTCCGCATTTCGCGACGGCCGTCAAAGCCAGCCACCAGAACGGATGACCCCAGCGAGTGATACTGTAATGATCCGAAGCTTGGTGTTAATGAAGCCATGGCATACCTCCGGGAGGGTTTTGATGCGTTTCTCCTGTTGACAAGATAGTAATAATGAGGTAATGATGCATAAGGTTATCAATACTTGCTTATCATCAGCCGTCCAATGCTGGTTATGGATCTGATGTTTGATTTCGAATTACACTCCATGATGCTCACGATTTACCACTCAAATTGCTCTCCTATAAATGGCGGTTGACCAGGCGGTGACTCTTGTAATGATAGTCGTTGATCGCAGAGCATCAAAACGCTCAAGGTGCTCTTCCACGTGAGAGTTTTCTCGCGCAAATTGGCTCTCAATGGGCAATTCACCATAGTTGCTTTCCTTACGCCCTGGCACGAGCGATTGCCGACAGTTTTCTATGTTTCAGTTGCCCATATGGAGAGCCAACTTGGGCGAGAAAACGCTTACCTGGAATAAGCCTATCAAGAAATTTGACAAGTTAGACTCTGGTATAGTGCAAAAGAATCATGTTAACCTTTCTTCCCAATGTATCACAACCTTTTCAATGTACGGTGACATTATAATATAGGGCCACATCTTTAGTTCGGTGCGACAGTCTTATGAGTTCAGTTCCAAAAGCCTTGGGACAGTACAGGTAATATGTCCTTGTATACCGGCAGGGTAAGCAACACTTGCCATTCTGCTGAATTCATATCATCAGAAATATTTCATATTTCTGATAATATCATTGAGGATACTGGCGTGGTGTTACATTTTGCAACAACCCACCGTAATGTTTTCCATATTGTAATTATGATGGAATACTAATCTTTATTGTTGAATCGTCAGATCTACACAACACTAAGCCATCGAAAAAAAATCTGCTTTACTTTATATCGAATAAAATTTAAATCTGCCCTTGTTCGGTAAGGCTTCTCAGCCTTTGACTTTCTGCAAAGCCTTGCTTTTAGGTAAAACTCGACTTCAAATATGTATGACGTCTCCTAGGGCATTGATCGTATTAAGATATTTTTTGTTCCTCTATGTATTTTATCCATGATTAGACAAAGCCTTTGAATAGATTTTATCAAAGCAATTCGAAGTTGTCGTCTCGAGGGTAGACTGTTAGGTTGCGATACGTGGGGGCTGCTGTCACACCCTCAGGGCGAGTACAGCGCCTACTGTAACGAAATGTTCCTATCGACTGCCGTGAATTAAGGCGGAATTTCTACCATTTTAGACTTTTATCGGAAGTTTGTTCTGCCAGTGACAAAAAAAACGCTTCTCCATTTCGGCGTCACTGGAAAACCATTGACCACGCCATGCAGCAAAAGTGGAAACGAGTTAAGCGGAGTTCATTGGCGCACGGATTCCTTTTCAGTCCGTTTGCCTCTAGTTTTCCGGATACAACAACGCAAAAGTCCATTTGGTCAATTTTTTACGGACCTGAATCGGACAAAATCCATGTGCCAATGATCCCCGCTTTCACATCTCCTTTGTTTGCCGATCCATGTTTATACGACATTCGCCAGATACCTGTCATGCCACACCCAGTATTTGAGTTACATTTAATTCATAGACCTTCAAGAAAGATGAGGCAAACAGATATATCATTACATATAATCGTAACTCTACCGCCTTAGTCATAATCCGACTCATTATAGGACGGAAATAAAAATGTCACGAATTAGTACAGGATTAATACGGTAACAAAGGCGAAGGTAAAAGCTTGGCTCACGGGAGGAATTAGCTGGATATTGATTTGATACTTAGTGTTGGATCTTTGAGATGGAACAATGACCTCGAATAGCGATACTGATGCTGATGCTGAGAATTGTTGGACCTGAAGTCAGTAAAACTCAGCACATTAACAGTTCAGTTTTAATGTGCGGAATTTTTACTCCGGAAGTTTTTACTTCAACGTTTTCGTGTTTTGCCTGCTGCACTTTACAATCACTTTCGTTTTGCCTGTAAAAAAGCCGAGTGCAAAATTTGACATGATTAGCTCTTTAAACAACATTAGGCGAATCAGATGAAATGTACAGCAGAAGGAAACTGGACTGCCCACAAAACGTGCGCTGTCGAAGAGAGTCTCCCTCTATCATATAAGAGCGGGTCCGATTGGGAATCGAACCCGACCCTCAGAGATGACAGGCGCTGATGTTTCCATTGCGCTACTCTAATATCCTGATAAGTAATAACCAAAGAAAGAGAAAGCACAAAAATTGATACGCAAAATGATGATAAACAGGAAGTCGATTTCCAGAATCTTAGCAAATTTTCGACCCCAACCGGGGTCTTCTTCAGGCTGGCACTTTCAAGTCTGGTATAGCTCGACTTGAAAGTGCCAGCCTGAAGAAGACCCCGATTGGGATCGAAAATTTGCTAAGATTCTGGAAATTGACTTCCTGTTTATCATCTGATATAAGTAATAAAGTGATGAAATCCCGTACTGTGCCCCAGGTCTCCATGTTTCATCTGGATTATGTACACGTCTTTATTCCTCGTCCTAATCGTTCGTGTCGACGTCTTGCTTACAACCAGAAGCCTCTCCCTGTAGGGAAGAGCTAAACCTCGGCTAATGTCTGATGAAAAAACCATTTCTCCGTGATTGAAATCGGATGCTCGCCTTTCGAATTCACCAGCATCGTTTATCGTTGCATTATCTTCAAATGCAATTAGTTTTAGATTTCTACAGGAGATTGTATCTTTCTTTTCTATTTTCTTTCTCTTATTCAAACCAATAAGTTTCTATCGGTTGGTAAAAGGTCATCATGGTCACAGGGGCATGGTAATTAGGTTTACTGTCAATACATTCGATTAGGGAGTGGAACAAATGCGGTTAAGCAACCGGAAAGAGAACGTCGATCACAGCTGTGGAGAAATTTTTCAAAGGAAGGCAACGGAACTTAGTGGCTTTTTCCATCGCAAGGTAGCAAAGAAACCTCGGGTGTCAGACGAATTGTGTGTAGCTCGAGTTGTATGTCAGCAATCTTCACCCCAGCAGGGAACGAATCGCCGTAGGCTCCCTATAGCTCGCAGAGAATACCTATACCATGATTATATGCAGCATGAATGCAATCTTTAGCAGATTCTCATAATAAGACAATGGCCTTCCCGAGAATTCTACATCAGTGGCAACGCAAAATGAGCACACTGAATAACATTCTTCCATTTTTCAAATACCATGTGCGCCACTATGTAATGTGCAGTCTGCATTGAACCCTACACGAAAATAACACCGGTCTCATAATGGCGCATGCCGATTGGTTGTTTGCAAGAGCTACCCCGATGAAACAGAATTGTGTGCTTTTCATTGGACAATAATGATAGGAAGACCTGGCCTAGTGACATGCTTGATTGGGTCATCGACAGTGCCTGCGCCGGGGAGGCAAATTTGGATGTCGCTGATTGGACAATACCTGTCGCCGCAGGCAGAATCAATTTCAGTTGTCATCTGAATCATGAATTTTGATTTTGAGCCAACCGCTGTGGGAAATACCGGCCCACCGCTAGAAATGTCACGCATCACCTTCCAATCATCGCCTCTCGTCTGCTATAATCATCTGACAGTCAGCCATCGCATTATTTCCCCCTGTCAGTCTTCTCTTCCGCTTCATTAAACTGGGCAAACATTTCCATCAATGCTGTCAGCTTCCGAAAAGACATCACGAAGGAAACAAATTTAATTGCTCTTTTTTGCCAAATTCTTATTCTTCAAGAAGAATACATCGCAGGACTGTCCTACCCGAATCCTCCTGTTGGCGCATCCTGATGACTCCATTAGATTCTTTTTCCGTAGGCCTGAGTAGGATTAGCTCTAAATGGCATGTTTGCCCATGACTTGACAGCAACTTTAAGCCACATGATTTTGGACATAAATACATGTACATAGTGTACGTCTTCTGGGAGTGATCCAGCGTGGGCGTTCCCATTCGTTGCGCTGCCCTCTTCTTTATCTCCCTGCATCGAGTCACGACCCTGTGGTCTATTCGACGACAGTAGGGAGGTTTCGAAATCAAACGATAAACGTAAACGTTAACGACAACTTTATTTTTGTACTGAAAATGCAATGCAAAATCTGGTTAATGTGTAGTATGAAAAATAACGTTGTCGTAAAGTTTTGGTTTATCGTTTGATTTCGAAACCTCCCCAGTATCACCTCTGTCACGTCCCCAAAATACGCTACCAGAGAACTGCTACCCATTATCCGGCGGCGTAGCCACCGTAATATGAACCGGATATCCGTTGTCCTGTCAGAGGTCGTGCTGCATCGCCATAATGAGGGGTTGTGACCATTATTACCCCACAACGTGCAAGCAATATGGGCTAATTCTTATTGCCAGACCGCCGTCAAGCAATATGGGCTAATTCTTATTGCCAGATCGCCGTCAAAATATTCCAGCTGAGGTTTCCTGTGTAGACTGAGATGAGAGCAAGATCGTCTCCCTTCTTAATTGCCCTCCTTATGATAAATAGTTGGCCTAGCGAGATCGTCAAGGGGCTCTGCAACCTGGACGGCTGGTCCTATAAGGGGACATCCTGAGGTAATCAGTGGTCCTTAGCCCGCCCTAGCTCCCTCCCTTCGTCAGCGGTGTGCGGTGACAGGGACCAAGCGCTATCAATGTTGAAAGTTTCTAGGCTTGCCCTCGGCTCAGGGTTCTTCGAAGTGTGTAGAAGGACCTTCACTGACCGTGCACAATAGGTTTATTTGCTATGATGCGACTGATCATTGAGGTCGGACATTACGCGAAAAAAAGCAACGATCGATGGTGAAACAATTTACTATAATGTTGTTCTTTCATTCCTCCTGTGTTTTCGCTCCATCTCGAGGCATTAAGATCAAATCAGGGGTAGGAAACAATGCAGTCATTTTATTGAATTTTTGTTATAAGACCTAGAAATGTCGGTGATCGAGTCATGGTACGTGGCAGAATTGTTTGATACCAAAGCCTGCAGCACGTGGCGTTAATGGAGATTTCGTCGCCGCGCAGTTGATCGGAGTTTCCGTTTGTTTTTCCATCACGGCCCTGGCAGAAAAAGCGCCTGTTGACACCTGTTGATTTTCTAGATTGGTTCCCGATCTCACCGGTGAGATCGGTAGCGTCCGTCTTCCATGATCACGCGATCGTCACCAGCGTTAATTGCCTATTTTTAAAGATGGCTGCTGAACGGCCATCTTGAAATTACGTGATGGTTCACGCAGCACCGATTGGTTGACTGCCGACAGTCTCTCCACTTTGCCAAGTGTAGGCTGGGAATAATGACCGCGAAGACAGAAGCAGTTGATGCAGTTGTTCCACGTCATCGTAAAGACGTTTTGGATGCCCTTCCAGCATAGAAATCATCGTGTTCAGTCTTCAGTGACCTGTGTCACCTTGCCGAGCGCAACACGCAAAGCCAGATTAGGTTGACACAATGACAATAGCATCCAATCAGTATTGGGAAGAAATCAGCACAGATGATCATGGAATAGTGTTGATGATACAGTCAATTGATAACCAGACCCTATTGCTAATTATCGATCGAATGTTATTGACGATATGTATATTGAGGAATCGATTTGTAGGCGTATAATTAATGATAACAACGGAGATCACGATCAGAATGGAAATTTATCAGGTCAGACATGTTTTGTAGGGATCGCTTTCGTGTAGTAGCTGAGGCGAATACTTCCTTTTGTGCGAGGTGATATCATAGACTTGCTCCGGCCATTTGGGACATATAGCACAACACTATAGTTATGTTATGTCCCAAATGGATGATATAAGATCAAAATGGACCAAACGGAGGGGTGTTTCCTGTAGTTACCGGACCCAGCGGATAGCTTAAGCGTCGATCACTGGCTCACGGATTTTGTCCCACTTAGGTCCGTAAAACTCGATTAAATGGATTTCTGCGTTGTCGTATCCGGAAAACTAGGAGTAAACGGACTGGAATCGGACCGGATCCGCGCGCCAGTGATCGACAGCTAGCGTCCGTCTTCAGAGACACTCTGAACAATCATGATAGCTCGCAGATGTGACCCGCTGCATTTAATTGACGAAGGAATGGTCAGCAGACGATAGGAGAGATCATCGCCATGACCAATGGTATTTCATCGTACTGGTTGATTAGCCGAGATTGATAACTCAATGGTTTAACTGTTTATTGATTGTCGATAGTTCGTGTGGTGGTGAGCATCTAATCAGCGAGACCCCGCTATCAGCGTTGTCGTTCTGTGGTGGCGTAGTCTCTGGTTTGAGGGTGTAGGAAGTCTTGGATTCGACATCATTCCGCTGTTTAATATAGAGTTTTCGCAAAGCCCCCGAAACGCCAACGCGAACGTCTACCCTTTTTGTTCGGTGCTCTCTTCGTGGCATCGAACAATGGATTTGGTGTTCGCGTTGGCGTTTCGGGGGCTTTGCGAAAACTCCCTAATGACCAGTGAATCCGCGAAACAAGCAAAATACGTCTTTGGGCTGCGAAATACATGTAGTCCCTTACTGAACTATACTACGGCTGTCGATGTTAAGCCTAGTTTATACTTCGACGCAAACCCTNAGTGGACCATGGGAGTTGAAAGGATGCGTCCTTTTTCATCTTCATCTTTGACCAAAAAGTCATTCATATCTCGATTGATTTTGTCTATTTTCAGCTCGTAAGAGTTTATACCCAGACATCAGTTCCGGTCCTCAGTCTGATCGAGCTGCTTCTTTGACTTTGGGCGGAATGGAGGCCCCGAGAGGTGAGGGTTACAGACGTGAAATTAGATCTGGTGATGATGAAAACTAGTGTGATCTGTTTCCGTTGCCAGACCTTTTAATACACGGGTGGCTGTAGTATATTATTGTGTTTCTTTGCTTACGTACCAAGACCATCTTAATCAGGGCCTACGGTCACTTCGCCCTTCGAACTAGACGAGAGTAGGAATGATAGGAACGGTTGGCAGGGCAAGATGTACCAAGGCGTATTCTGCCGTATGGTAAAAGATAATAGCGAGGTTTAGAAATCAAACGATAAACGTAAACTTTACGACAACGTTATTTTTCACACTATATACATTATTAGCAGATTTTATATTGCATTTTCGGTACAAAAATAACGTTGTCGTTAACGTTTACGTTTTTCGTTTGATTTCTAAACCTCCCTAGTATCACAGATGATCAGTAGGAGAATGGTGAATTAAAGGAATATCTCTATCTCGTCGTATCGAGCACACTATAGTGTAGATTACAGCTTTTACTTCAATAAACTCTACTCCCACTGATCACTTGTGAACATAATGTTTTTTTGTCATTTGAGGACCATATTGCAGTACTGTGTGACCTTGTGTCGTCCTATAAAACATGTCCCAATATAATAGTCTATTATTTGGTGACGATGAGCGCATCACCCTCAAGCCCCATCATATATCACGACAAGATACCACCATATTTTATCATAATTTCGCACCACATTAAGGTTTACCATCATCAGCCGCAAACGAAGCAGATGTGTTCTCACCGCTATTGACAGATAGTGATGAAAGTGAAAAACGGTTGGAATGTCTTTTACAACCCTGTCTAATGACGGTTCGTTCTCCTCCCAAAATCGATTTCACTTTGCGACGAATTTGACTATCTCTGTCTTTAGGAATTTGAAACGCGACATTTGAAATTCAGAGCCCTATATGTTAGTGTATTTCAGTTACCCAGGATGGTCTGATTTCAGTTTTGATTTGATATCAGTTCTGATTTCATGTTTGTCTCGACCACGGCACAATTAGGCGGAGACTGACAAATATGTAACCTAGCCACCGACGTACGATTCCCGATGGTAGGCTACACACTTGTGTTAGAAGCACATATTACCAATTCAAATTATCACCATTGTTTGCACTTGTGCCGCACTAAATCTCCTCGCAGTCTTTAAAAATGCGGCAGTTCCGTCTTTCAGCGTCGTGTTTCTGTTGATATGACGTTTGATTTTTTCTCAATTCTTCAGATTGTCACGAAATCTACAAAAGAGGATACACCATCAGTGCTACATATAAAATCCGACCCGACCGCTCTCCGCAACTCGACGATGTCTATTGCGAGATGTTCAATGGTTCTGGATGGACCCTCCTCCAGCGGAGAGTGGACGGTCTACTCAAATTCAACCGGCGCTGGCTGGAGTATAAGTTCGGGTTTGGAAATCTGTATGGAGAGTTCTGGATTGGTAATGAAATGCTGACACATCTGACCAATCAGAAGAAGTATATCCTACGTATTGACATGTGGGACTGGGAGGGTAAGAGATACTTCGCGGAGTATGGACATTTCTTGGTGGAGAGTGCGACCGAGAAATATCGACTTCACGTAAGTTAATATGTACATCTTGACCGCAAAAGCGATATAGCCTCACTAAATATATTTTGGTCTAGTGCAAACATATGTGATGTAAAGGTACCCCTTGAGGAAAATACTTGGGATCTGGTTCTGAAGGTCACCGCTAGGGGCAACTAGAAATCGGTAGGTTCACTTTTTTACAAAGAATGATTTGTGTAGGTCTTCAGGTTCTATCTCGTCCATTTACAGGTGAGCAACTACCGGGGAAACGCCGGCGACTCACTGAGCCACCACAACGACATGGCCTTCAGCACGGCAGACATGGACAACGACCTCCACGCCAGGAACTGCGCGGCGGAGAACCAAGGCGGTTGGTGGTATCACAGTTGCTACAGTAGCAACCTCAACGGTGTTTACCACACCAGCTGGTACCCTCGCGGAGCACAGAAGTTCGCGGACGGCATCGTCTGGTACACGCTGAAGGAATCTGATTCCTATTCTCTCCGTAAGGTGGAGATGAAGATCAGACCGTACCAACGCTGAAGTGGCTGGACTGAGACAGCTTTGATGAATTTTTCCAACTTTACGATTTAGAGTTCGTAAAACTTCAGAATTTGTTTGAGGTTGTTGCAAAACTGAGTCGACATCAAAACAAAATAAATCGACATCAGAAGAGTGCATATGGCATGTATACCGGTACTACGAGGTTCATTTGCCTTTACGCGTGATGTGGAACGTCAGTTTGACAGGATTTTACAGAAATGTGCAGAAGTCCAATTTTCTAAGGAGCCTAGTGACGGCCTTCTGTGACCAGAGTGCCTCTGAGTGAATAGAACTATCGAAGAGAGATTATTGACAAAGTTCATTGCTTTCGTCGAGTTCCAGTTTAGAGATACCGCATCTTTTTTCCTTATCATTCATGTAGTTTCCTTCAAAGTTGTATTCATCAAGATTGCCTGGAAGGACGAATGTCCTTGATGGGGTCAAGGCCGTGTTGGAACATTGGTGGATGTCCTTGACATCAACCGGACCAACCAGCATGCATTACTTTTGGTCCGCGGCCGTGTGTGACGTATTCCATTCCTGATTGTACTAACGAAATCCCAACGACAGAAGTTTCAGAGAAATGTGATGAAATGTGATTACAGCTGCATTTCGCTTACACGGTAGGCCTACTCGTCCTGGTCAAGACCTCATACCAGCGTGACACCGCGAACGCGAATGCGGGAATGTTGTTCAGAAGCAGGCGTGGTGGGGACAGAAGACTACACGCTATTTTCGGTGATCGCGTTCGTGGTCCCGCTATGAATCGGCCATTACTCCTTTCCTGCAGAAAATGCTGTTGTTGCATTTGAATAATCCTACATTCCCGTATATGGACATTTTATCACTGTATATGTAGTTTTTCTCATAGTCATGACATTTCACTCCTTAGCGGAGACGTACGTAGCGTAGGTTATTCCACGTTTAATCTTCATTGATATCTAGCCTATGTTACCTTTGTAAATACAGAAAAAACATAAAC
>NMRB01000048.1:748811-781153 GCA_002633025.1 Notospermus geniculatus
AAAAAATAACGTTTTCGTTAACGTTTACGTTTACCGTTTGATTTCTAAACCTCCCTAATGTGTCGCGATTTCATTCGGCAAACAGCATAACATAAACTTCTCTTTTATTTTAAAGTCTATTTATTGTAATCTGAATCATAGGTGTATGATAAACTAAAGAACGTACAGCACCTCTCTCCGATCTAAATATGGGAGAAAAAGAGAACCTGAAATACAAAGACTGGCATAAATAAAGGATCTAGAGGTTAAACTGTGTTGGGTTAATCAAGTTGATTTCTCAGATAGTGCAAGTATAAGAAATTAATAAACAAGCGTTGAAGACACACCTACGCCTGAGAGTTTCCTCGCGAGTTGGCTCTCAATGATGGTTCCCTAAGGCCGTGTTTACATAGAGCTACACGATACACGGACACGCCGGCGAACAATGGCTCCACAAAGGATTCAAGAAACCTTTGAAACCTTTTGCCATCGTGTCTATGTACCGTGTAGCTCTATGTGAACCCGGCCTAACGGCGTACGTCTTGACCAGTGACACAAATGTATACCTGCCTACCCACCATATTTGACCATATTTTTTACACTCAAAACTTTGTTTTTACACTTAAAATGGAGAAAAATACACTGATCGCAACAACTGCAGAATGTTGCGTTTCATTATTTTACACTGAAAAGTGTCGTTTTATGGTCATTCCTCAAAAACAGTACAGCCAGCTCAAAGTTAGGGTAGGCAGGTCTGCTGAAACGATTGTCCAATGTTCTACCACTGAGTTACCCAGAGTGAGCCATCCTGAGAGTATCAGAGGTTCTTAGCCCTCGCTCCCTTCGTCATCGGTGCGTGGTGACGGCGGGAGCGATCATCAAGAACCACTGACTACCTCAGGATGTACCGAGCCGACTTGCGTGAGAAAACTCTCACGTGGAGGAGCGCCGTAAAGCCTATTAAAGAGGACAAGCAATTAAATCCATAAGCTAATTGGTTTCATCTTGCATCCTAGAGAAAGGAGAAGCCTAACTCACAGATATGCTGGTTCAACACAAGTTTTACGAAATCCCACATACACAAGAGGTAGTCTGTGGTCCAAAAAATGTCCTAATCCTATCATAAGCCAGCTGTTCTGGTATCAATACTGGCTAGGCGATATCAGTTTTTTTTTGCTGAAATCAACTTTTTTGTGGGCTTTGCATGGTGTTTTAGGTCCCATCATGTGACATCAACTTTGCCACTACAATTCTAGGTTTCAACTACATATTGTTGAATTTCAATCGTCGCTCAATATTTTCATCTCATAGCAGAGTCGTCACTCATGTAAGAAGTGCCATCTGGTGATAAATGACTGAGATAACCAAGTTGTGCCTGGAGACAGAGTCGCCTTTTCACCAGCAGTCCTCTGTCATCTGCCCTTCACAGACAAGCAGGATGCACGAGTATGCATGTTGGTTACAAAGCAGGGAGATTTTATCAAATATCCCACATCTAGCACAAATATACCTGAACAATGATGTAATAATCTTACATACAACATAAATTGTGTAACAGAACTTATAAGGTCGTATTTTAGAACGTTCCTTAACGTTAAGGTCGACCTTAAGTCTATTGTAAAACAATCGAGAACAATAGATTTAAGGTGGACCTTAATGTTAGGAACGTTCTAAAATACGGCCCATAATTTTCGAGTCAAAGATGGATAATTCTGTTTAGGCCCTCTTTCTACACACAACTACAGATTCATGTCTGCCAGATTGGAAATTGTGTCAGCGAGCTCTGTGGTGGAGATAAATGCTACCAGACTCTCACACAAAACTGATGGGAACTGACACAGGATTGAAAGTCTGTTTCAGAACTCTAAGAATGATTGCTCGGCAGGGAATTGAAAAATGTGTGATCCTTTCATCAAGGAAGCAGATCGCATTGACAGTAACCAGAAACACAAAATTAACCATCCATGGCCTTGTTTTACTGACCTTTAAAGCTAAAAATAGAACTACAAACCAAATATGTAACAAATCTTAAAATGAAGAAATTCAAATGGATAATGTATACACTACACCTGGTGAAACATGAAGTCCGTTTCTCCAAAATATGGCTGGTTTTAATTGCAAATTTTTAAAGCTATGTTGCTTACATTAAAGATAGACTTGATAATAAAGGGAAGAGGAGACATACACATAATTTCAGTTTCAACGAAATAATACCTGAAGGGTACATAGGAAGTGATATTGCAAAAGAATTTTGAAAAATAATTTGTACAATGTTTGCACCAGAACTCAACAAACTTGGTGACGTGCCTTTATAAAACAATGTTTCACCATGGGACTGGTGAAAAATTGTTTTGCATAGACACAAATCACACTTCAGGACCGGTTTTTCTGATCAAACAAGCTTTCTTTCTGAAAAATTTCTGCACCAGATAACACTCGGTTAGGAAACTCCACTCACTGGTAAAATATCTGCATAGGAAGGTTCTAATTTAGAAAGTACTTTCACAGTTTTCTTTCACAGCACGTGAAACTGCATATTGAGGGTGATTTACAATGAAGGTGCAACATACACAAACATGCATTATGGCAAACGACCTTATGAATGGCCTCAATGATTACACAATTCATAAATACATCTAACTTAGGATCAATCCAGCTAACACTTAGAGCTACATGTAAGATAAAAATATGTTGGCATTAAGCCATTAAATGAAAATAAAGAATGCCCCCTAATTATGACTACAATCAACACAACAAAAAATTGAAATGATACACTAATAAACTTATGTAGATGAAAAGTGAATTCAAACTCGCAGGCGACATCCAAAATTTAAGTTGATTTCTTTGGAAATATTAAAAGTACTTGTTGGACTACAGGAAGCCATTCCATGTACACGAATCAGTACATGTGTATAATTATTGAGAATGCATGAATGAAAACACAACCCTCATCCAGAAAATTGAAAATATAGAATGAAAACAATCAATATGGCACAGTTTATGTACAGAGTTCGCCTGTTAGTGTTATGTTCATTGAACAAGAAACAGACTCTTGGAGATAACATTGTAACAGTCATCGCCCTTAATACTTCATTCATTAGTTTGGAAAGTAGGGACCATGACTGGAAACTGGATATACCTTAACAACTACCAAGACCAATGTACACATACATTTATCTACAGCACTGTGCACAGATTCTTGGTCAGAAGGTGAAATGGACTGAGGTAGACATATCTAATCGCTATCTAGTTTTAATATAAATGAATAATATGCATAGCAATTATCTAGAGAAATACATAGGATACGTCATTTGGAGGTAGGTCAGACCTGGATAAATGGCAAGCTTATCGTCTATACACTGCAAGTGCACAGTATAGCAGTGTACAATAATGAAAAACTAATTAACTATACTGGTTTCAGTCAATTGCCAAAAACAAAGATGTTCAATTGTATGATTTGAATATAATATAATATACAGTGACATCAAAAGAGAAGACATCATATTTTTAAAGCATAGTATATGTTAAAGCTAAAAATAGACACTCATTCGGATCATGGATAAACTACAGTGTTTTTAACATACATCATCCTTGATGTGTTGGACATGTCAGATGGTGGCGTTTATCAAACTCCCACAATTCAACCACTTCCATTCTAGAATGTGTCCTGGCGAGTCCACAGAACTGCCAGTTGTACACCACGAATTTCACTAGCCACCAAGGTGAAATAGGACATTCAGCATAGACAATGATAGAGTAATCAGAATCGTGCATGGCAGAATATGCAATTAACATATATAAAGATTTTTCTTGAACATATATAAGGCAAACTATACATCTGAATAACAATTAATAAACATGCTAAATACATTTCAGTTTTGCTTTCAGCAGTATATGAATACACTTAATATGATTTCACAGTCAGTAGGTTCTATGCAGTTTGTGATGAAGTTCCCCGGCATTGGATCATTCTGTGCCCTTAACCCTTTGGGGTACCGGTACTTCTATTGGGGCACATCTGCATGGAAATTTAAGCATCAATCATACTGCATTTGGCATACATGTAGTCAATTTCAAATAATATGGCAATACAACAGAGGTGCAGTTTGCACAATGGCACGCTATTCCTGGAAAATAAATTTATACCAGAAGTCAAACCTTCCACTATTTCATGAAATTATTGTTTATCAGATAGTAAACTTAGGATTAATATCGAAACTTTGAAACAGAATTATAGTTACAAACATACATGTATATAGCACATCTGCACAAAATTGAGGGCATTGAATATTACATGGAATTAAAGAATTTCTTTCTTTCCAGGATAATGTGCAACTACATGTACATCATAAACTACATGTACATCATAGAGAAGTAATACATACATGCAGCAGGGGTAAAATGCATTTCATTCTGCAGCACAGAATGCATACCGGTACTTCATTGTGACCCTTTAGTATTGTCTCGTGTGTACATTGTCCTTAACCTAGACTGCCACAATCAAACTGGACTGCCCACAAATGCAGAAGAAAGGGCCACAACTCAGCACAACGATGGACTAAATTGCCTTCCAATCCATGTGTACATGTACACTAAACGTGCAGGGAGATTACGGACCTGAGAGTATAATGCTATTCTGCATCATCCCCACCAGCACGATGATCATCTTGTACCAACTCAGGGTGTTTCTTAAAGAGGTGAAGATCAAGATTTTTACGGGAGACAGCTTGGTATGGACAGTGAGGACAGGGAATCGGTTTTTCCCTTTCATGCATCAACATATGAACTTTATGCTGAATGGCCGTCTTGCTACGATGCGAACATTTAAAACAAGAGTATATTTTCTCTTTCATATGCTTGTGTTGAATATGGCCACGCAGCGATGACGAATACTTAAAGGTTTTGCCACAATATTTGCAGTTGTGACCGCCTTCATCATGAACACTGCTGTGTTCACGGAGGGCCTGCTTTGATGGGAATTTCCGGTCGCAGACATCGCAGCTGATTTTACTTAGCTCTGCTGGGAGAGGTTGATCGTGTTTGTAGTATAAATGGAAGGGCATGTACCGCCTGTTTGCTGTGGTGAAGTCACACTCCGGACATCTGTACTCCGGAGGAGGGAATCCACGATTTCGCCTCTTTCTTGGAGCTTGGTCGATTTCCTCCTTGATATCTTTTGGTAAGCCCTGCATCTTGACCTTGTTCTCACAGGTTGCGACATGCTGCTTGCACAAATCTACTGTTGGATACTTGGATGCACAATAGCAGCAAACATACGCCAACTTTGCCTTGCCACCATTTGACGAGATGGTTGTGGCTATACCATCAAACGATCCCACTCCAGGTTGGTCACCTGATTCAGCTACAGATTCCTTACTCAGTTGCTTTGAATCAGTCAAATTCGTTCCATCATCAGGCTCTGTCATCCCGTATACACGACTACGACCACGCTGCTTGCGCTGGACCAAGAATCGACCGCGCTGGACCAAGTCCGTTGCCTTGCCGCCATTCATCTCATTAGAATGGCGATGCTCTATATGTTTAGCACACGACAATTCTGACGGGAAGCGCCAACCGCAAATGGAACACAAGTGTGAAAAGGGGCCCGGCTGTCGTTTCCCTTTTGGCTTAGCAGGTTTATGGGTCTCTTCCACGACGTCATCATCATCATCTGAAGCTGCCACATTCAGTTTAGCGAGTCCTGGCTGCGGGGATTCCTTCTTGATCTCATCATGAACGTTCAGAAGTTTACTGATGAAGTCTCCAACGTCAGCACCATCAGATTTGACTTCATCTGCTTGTATCTGATCAAGTATCGAGTCAAGATTTTCAAAGTCCTGAGAACTGGAAATGGTGTTATCACCTGGACGTTCTATTGCTGAGTCACCAGTAACGTTAGACGGTTCTTCCTCCTCCATGGCTACGTCATCACCTCCCTCGTTTATGTCATCCTGATCACCATTACTGACATCAACCTCATCATCACAATCTTCATCAACAACTAAATTACCATCCAAATCTTCTCCCTGAGAATCCATGGCATTTGCATCCCGGCTCATATCATCAATACTGTTTTCAAGTTTTTGTAACTTCTCTGGCAACTTTGCACCCACACCATCCAGAATATTGTAAGCCTGTTCAGGATCAAGTGCATGCACACCTGAGGATACTGTCTCAGTATCTGCCATCAACTTATCTGCGGAAAGTCCAAACTTGGAAGACACACGCTTATTCAACTTGTGTTGCTCGATGAATTTTTCACACAGCATTCGGACCTTGGTCATTTTCAGGAGTTTTGCCGTCTGTGCCACATCGTGTACAGTGGTGTCTTCAAGCTTCAACAGACCACTGTACATGTAGGTTATGACACACTGCATGGCTTCCTTCTTTACTGGCAGATGAAGGGTAATCACAGCTGGAAAAAGACAAGAGGAGATTAGTGAATTACATCATTGACCATTCATAATGTAACGGCAGCTTCAAGGATCTATGGGACGAATGTGTATGGCCTGGGTAAATGTACATGTCAAACTGATGAGATGTATTGTCTCCATAACAATATGAAATCAACAAGAGGTTTTCAGGAGCATCTCATGAGTACGGTAAATACACCAAATATGGCATCATTGACTCTGTCCAATGTAGGTTATAGTGATCCATACTGGACAGACACATGTAGATGGAAAGCAGGAGATTCAAAAGTAAGTGTTACCTTACTTTTTGATATCATACTCACCATCTGGAAGAGTAGACAGGAGGCTAGTCAGGTATGGACTACAAGCAGCAACCACCAATTTATGGGCCTGAAATGAAAAGAAACAAACAAATGAAACCCTTGCCAAGTGCTGGTTATGCCAGAGATGTTGGTAGATCTTTATGCTATTTTCAAAGATGAATCTCTGGGGTAGGAATCAACATTAGTAACCATCCATCCACTGTCACTGACTATTCAATGCCTTGTTCGCGAATGAGCACTGTAAACAAACAAACCAATTGTTTACAAACAAACCAGTGTTTTCAGACAAAGTGTCATTGCCTTTATGAAGTCTGATGGCAAGACAACATTGATTCACATTACCTCAATTGTCTCATCCTCAACTTTGATCATCACATCAGTGTACAACTTCTGTTTCCAGAATTTCTCCAGGTCTCGGAATATTCGCTCCATGTGACTGACATCTTTCCAAGTGGTTGAGATTGGCTCTCTCCGAGGCAATGTGCTTGCACCTCCAGTTATGCTCTCAATTTTACATATCTGAAACATAAAAAGATGGAACTATTACATGTTAGTCTAACATACAAAGCTCAGAGAGATGACGACCTGCCAAATGTGACACCCAGTGTAATGAAAACAAAGACTGTTGNTGGTCCTGTTTGGTACACACACACTGCTGACTCGCCTTTGTTTGATAATCAGACCACTAATTAGGTTGCTGGTGGTCGTGTTACCGAGGTGCTAATTGCCACTTGGGACAGCCAAAGCTGTGGTCGCGGTCTGGATAGCGGGGTGGTCGCGTTAGTGAAACTCTCCAAAGGGAAATAAAGAGAAAAACAATCGGGACAATTGAAAACTGGTCGTCTTTCCGGGGTGGTCGCGTTATAGGGGTGGTCGTCGACCGGGGTTCCACTGTACATGTCAAACTGATGAGATGTATTGTCTCCATAACAATATGAAATCAACAAGAGGTTTTCAGGAGCATCTCATGAGTATGGTAAATACACCAAATATGGCATCATTGACTCTGTCCAATGTAGGATAATGGAAGCAGGAGGTTCAAAAGTAAGTGTTACCTTACTTTTTGATATCATACTCACCATCTGGAAGAGTAGACAGGAGGCTAGTCAGGTATGGACTACAAGCAGCAACCACCAATTTATGGGCCTGAAATGAAAAGAAACAAACACATGAAACCCTTGCCAAGTGCTGGTTATGCCCGAGATGTTGGTAGATGCTCATCTTTATGCTATAATTTTCAAAGATGACTCTCTGGGGTAGGAATCAACATTAGTAACCATCCATCCACTGTCACTGACTATTCAATGCCTTGTTCGCGAATGAGCACTGTAAACAAACAAACCAATTGTTTACAAACAAACCAGTGTTTTCAGACAAAGTGTCATTGCCTTTATGAAGTCTGATGGCAAGACAACATTGATTCACATTACCTCAATTGTCTCATCCTCAACTTTGATCATCACATCGGTGTACAACTTCTGTTTCCAGAATTTCTCCAGGTCTCGGAATATTCGCTCCATGTGACTGACATCTTTCCAAGTGGTTGAGATTGGCTCTCTCCGAGGCAATGTGCTTAATGCACCTCCAGTTATGCTCTCAATTTTACATATCTGAAACATAAAAAGATGGAATTATTACATGTTAGTCTGACATACAAAGCTCAGAGAGATGACGACCTGCCAAATATGGCACCCATTGTAATGAAAACAAAGACTGTTGTTACATCAGAACCTTGGCAACAATAGTATAGAGTGCAGTAAAATATAGGGGGGGGGGGGGGGNGTAACAATAGTACAGAGTGCAGTAAAATATAGGGGGGGGGGAATGGGCCAACTCACTCCTTTTCAAAGTTGCAAGAAAAGAAAATATTCTCACACTTTGGTCCGGATTGGTTAGGATTCGCTTCTCATGAAGAAGTTGTGCCACAGTCTTGTAGCCGCCAGGTGTAAGAATAGCACACACCTCGTTTCCTGATGACTGGACATCCATCATCGCTACAGCTGCAGCTGGAGGCTTCTCTGCAGCAGGAAGTTTCTGAGTTCTGGTAGAAAATGCAATGGCTGGATTCGGCACTTTAAGTTGAACGTGCGAACCGATAGGGTACACAGTCCTGGACTTGGTTTTGGAAGTTGATGAGGTATTTATGGCACGAATTGACTTAGTTGTAACACCTGATAAATATGGAACTTTGGTATTTGCAGTGGTTTGTTCTTCCGAATCGCCTTGCCTTTCAACTTTCACAACAGCACGAGTACCACCACCAGGTTCCGAAGTTGACACATCATCGTTTGCAGTTGACGACAGCAGCGATTCAGCAACACTACCGGCAGAATCTGAGGGAAGTTGCAACGAGTTGGGAGACATTTTGAATGGAACGCCTTTCCTTGATTTGGCTTTTTTTGGACTGTCAATCAGGCTCTGCACCTCAAGTGGTGCAGTGACCTCTGTTGGTGGCATACGGAAATACTCATCACTCTTGTTCGCACTTGCAGTTAGCCTGCCCAATTCAGCTTTGAGGTCATTATCCGAGCGCCTCTTGCGTCTTTTGGGGGTAATACATTCCCCATCTTGAACAAGATTCAACGCAAGGGTCGGAATATACGATGAGCTCTGGGGAATGTTACTCTTTTTTCCGCCTACAAAATGGGCACTGCAGATTCTTGTGTGCGGGGTGGGTAACCAGTCGGAACCCCGGCCGATCGCTTTCAACCAGGCCTGATATCGGTCATGGGACTTCAAAGGAATTGAATAGAACGAAAGTCCAGACTTATCCTCACGCCTGTTCCCACAGCCAGGGACACAGCAGTAGTCTTTGTGTCCCATTTTTTATCACGAAATCGGACGAAATTCACGAACTGTGGGGGTTCAGCGCCATCTTGAATACTCAATCTGCTTTGTTTAGAAGGGTCAAGCGCAAGGCGGCGCCACTTGCATGTGGGGTATTTCAATGTTTTTTCCTGATTTACTCAGCTGAATGTCACACCTAAGGTTAAAAATAATCCATTAAGAACACTAAAATATAATACAGAGAACGAAAAACTCTAAATACCTTTTGAAAATCTGCTCCAACAGATTTCAATTTCCGTCGGCTGCTATCGTACGAATATACGGCCAGGAAATCCGCCCCGTGAGGCTAGCTCACGAGTCAATCAAATTAAAGTAGCCACTCAATTAATAGGTGACAAGGGCCCAAAATGTCATCCTGAGAGTGTCGAGGTTCATAGCGCTCGCTCCCACCGAATACCTCAGGAGGTATACCTCAGGATAGAGTATTGTTGTGAATGATTAATCTATCTCCAATGACTACTCAATTTAAACCATTGTTGTCCGTGAACGGGGAGATTAGTTACACCAGAGCAGGCATCCCCCTGCTCCGGAAGTAGTGATGGTGGTAGGCCTAACCCTCCCAGCACCACCACCACCACCCACTAGGCCTACCTCCTAGTCTTCCAACGGGCAGCTGCTGTATCCACTCGCCAAGCTCCGTTACATTCAACAATCTTGATGCAGTGGGCAAAATGATTGTGGAGTTGGACATTCTGTAGGCCTCCTCCATCGCCTAAGAGTAATCCTTGTAGTAATGACACAATGAGAATCCCTCAGAACAAACGATATTGTTTGACAACCCCCCCCCTCCCCGCGCGCGCGAATCCGCGGTGCTGATACCTGCAAAGATCAGCTCTCTACTATTCATGGATATTTTGCCCCTCCCCCTCATTTGCAGATGCCCTGACATGCCTGAGGGACCAAAGAAAGATGTCCTGGGGCAAATATCCAGGAGGAGATATCCTAAGGGGAGATGTCCAACAGGGGGAGATAGCAGGGCCGAGGGAGCATGGGCCAGGAGCGGGGAGGGGGAGGCGTTATTTCTACTGATTGTAGCCGTCCTCCAGAAATTTTGCAAATTTTCGACCCCCATCTGGGGTCTTCAGGCTGGCACTTTCATGTCGAGCTACCAGAAAATTAGCAAAATTTCTGGAGGACGACGTCGGTTATATCATTTTGTGTGTCGCCTTTTGTGCTAGTTTTGGATATAATGGTTGTAGGAGGATGGGATCATACCGGTAATCATATCAACCAGTATGGGTGATCTAACGGTAACTTAAACACTCCATCTATGAAAACGATTGCGGGATGATTCAGTCACTTGACTCTTGCTATATTCATTTATCACCCCGGGTTTATCACAGGTTTACATACACGAAACAAATTCATTGGTGCAGTTTGCCTTTAAGTTTGATACCTACTTACAGTGTCGCCATCTTTCAATAGTTTTCTAAACTATCGCGGATGAATACATCTCCATATAGTTTGATTGTTTTTACCCGCATAGAATAGGGTTTTTGCACTCATCTGATTACCAAAACATCTAGTGTTTTGTAATGCAGTCCATTATTGCTTTGGTGAACTTCATTAGAGGGTTTGATATTGATCTAATTTATATGAGCATGAACACAACAAAGGTGTTGTTCGGCCAACCAACGTGCTTCTAAAAAAGAGGTGTTGCAATAACCCCAAGAAAACCTCGATTTTGTCAAGATGGGAAAGCTGAATGTGTCATTGTTGAGATATCTGTCAAAGGAAGACTTTAGAGTCCTTACTGCTGTAATTATATTCCCCGAAAAGATCTTAAACTAAACTAAATAGGCCGAGATTCGCGAGAGCAGAGTGCATCAGTCAGGAACTTTTGCCGCATTGGGGAATACAGGTACCCTCGAGAAAGGAGCGCTCCAATCTGGCGTAACTCCAAACTGGGGTACTCCAATCTGGCGTACGCGGTCAGGCGGTGGTGAACACATGCGTCACCATTGTTCAGTAGATAATCGTCTGGAAGCTAACGTTAATTAGGCTACATGTAGGCCTATATTGGTGAACAATAGTGAGCTGGTGTCATTTTTAAATGCTCGTGCATAGCCCAGCCAAACTTTGCAGCATCGTTTTGGGTTAGTTTTAGCTTTTGAGAAGGTACTGGCATAAACATCAAAATGACGATAGCCTCTCATATGATCAACTCATAAAGGTTCTCAGCTCTGTCGCTTGTTACTTTCCATGCATACTCCCGGGTGCATACTGGGCTTTTTCGTGAAAATTTAGGCCTAGTTGTACACATTTTGTATGCCGATCTATTTTTGGAGTGACAAATAGTTAGCTCAGCCAGGGTTGAATCTACCAAAAGTGTCCTAACGTGTTGGCCCTAAATTACATGTCGGCCTACCTAAATTATCTTTTCAATTTCAATGAGGAACCCGCGTGCCGTTTATCCCGACAGGTCGGCGCAGCGATCGATGAGACCGAACCGACGTCATTGACGTCGTTTTATGTGCTGACGTTGCGTCATGAAAAAATCTGCTGTACAGTGAGATATGACGTTGCCGTTATCGCCATCCTACCTCTTTATTTTAAGGGAAAAAGCAAAGAAATTGCAGAAATTTTCATCCGCGACAAGATGGTGTAAATTTTAATGTCATGCGACCGAAAAAATAGGGTTTATTTCACGCCAGAAGTTAATGGAAATGACTGGAAATCACGTTGAAAAAAGAAACTTCGGTCTCATCGATCGCAGCGCCA
This sequence comes from Notospermus geniculatus, assembly GCA_002633025.1. Lineage (NCBI taxonomy): Eukaryota > Metazoa > Nemertea > Pilidiophora > Heteronemertea > Lineidae > Notospermus > Notospermus geniculatus. The sequence goes on from NMRB01000048.1 coordinate 761,095, forward strand.
CGTCGTGACGTTAGTTCGTCCGGTTCCTCATTATAGATAAACGTCATTGATTGCGGACCATCTCGGGTGAAAACTGACAACACCAAAGGACACCTCTATTTCGAAACTTATTTGTAAAGAAACCACTTTTATTTTTCATGTATCTGGGAGAAGATATTCCCTATTTTACTAAAGTAACGAAATTCTAGAGAAAATCTGCTTTCGAGTCAGTAAAATATACAAGTTTTGCCACATGAAACAACTCCCCACGTGTGAAATTCGTCCGTGACTTTCCACAGCGAATGACGTCATGACGTCACGTCACAAGTGAGCGTAGTGTCGGCCTGTACATCCGTGCATGCCAAAGCAACGTCACGGGGTGACGTCATGATGATTCCACGTTTTTATGTAAACATAGAAGTNGTACCATACATGCACATAGTGCATGATGATGATCATCGTTCCTCCCTGTACACTCACTCATGTAGCTACATCAACATGATCATGATGATGTACCATACATGTACTACAACATGTACTTGTGACATTTCTGACTGTGTTGGTGTGTCCACCATGCATAACCGTTCATTGATGATTGTTGCCATTGTCTCGATCCTGATATGGTCCATCCACAGTATTGCGGGACAACTTACTTTTTTATCATGTCATTTCTCTAATCCCTTTTCCAGGTTGAGATGGGGATGAAGAACCATGAGTTGGTCCCTGGGCCACTTGTGGCTTCCATTGCTGGACTGAAGCATGGTGGCTGCCATAAAGTGCTGAAAGAACTTGTTAAGCACAGACTGGTTTCTTTTGAAAGAGCTGGAAAAAGAGGTAATGATATTGAAAAAAATATAAATGTTTATTTGATTCCTAGAGGCTGTCTGCTGAACATAACCATTGGCAGTGGAGCTATATTGCACTGGTTTAGCATCGAGAAAACATGTCCTGTAATGGAAAAGCAACTTGGCAAATGTTTCAGTTACAGAACACAACTGATCAGCTCAGATTAAATTGATTTGACGGTCACATAAAGCATTCTCTGAAGTACTCTTAATAGGGTGTTGAAATTAACAGAGATGGCTTCCAAGGCTTTCAAATCAAGCTGAACCTGAAGACTTGTGTATATTGCAGCTGATGGCTATCGTTTGACCAACAGCGGGTATGATTACCTCGCACTCAAAGTCCTGACACAACGAGATATCATCCAGGCTGTGGGCAACCAGATTGGTGTTGGCAAGGAGTCTGGTAGGTGATGAACCATTTTAATGAACACACATTCTGTGCTTTGTAGTGGCGTCATAAAATTTGAGGGAAACTAAACATACAATGAACCAAACAATATTGTGACTGTGCACCAAATTGTTTTGCAGATTTGTACATAGTAGCAAACAGTGATGAGGAACAGCTTGCACTGAAACTTCATAGGCTTGGAAGGACATCATTTCGCCAGTTAAAGAACAAAAGAGACTACCATCAACGCAGGAAAGCTTGTTCATGGCTCTACTTGTCAAGGCTTTCAGCGATGAAGGAATTCGCCTTTATGAAGGTGACTATGCCAGTCTCACAAATATTCAGTATTCTCTCTTGAAAGTACACTACCAATTTCTTCTATTATCAATGCTTATTCTGAAATGCTTAGTGGGGTATCCTGAGAGCATGATTGAATTCGTTTTTCAGGCTTTGTATGATAGTGGTTTCCCTGTGCCGAAACCTGCGGAATTCAACAGACATGCAGTGGTGATGGAGTTGCTTGGTGGCCATCCATTGTAAGTATCACCAGGACACTGTGTGATGCTGTTTCCATCTACATGTACGTGATTCTGAAGAATTGTGTGGTATGATCCTCAATTTGATTGGTTTGTGTTTTCAGATGTCAAATTCATGAAGTGAAAGATCCACCTACTCTGTACAGTGAGCTAATGGAACTGATAGTAAAGCTTGGGCGCTGTGGCCTAATTCATGGTGATTTTAATGAGTTCAATCTCATGTTAGATGCAGAGGATCGGGTCACCATGTTTGATTTCCCACAAATGGTTTCCATATCACATACAAATGCTGAATGGTAGGTCGATTCGTCTTGGTTTTGTTCAAGAAATTTCCTTCATAATGATGCTTGGGGGAAGTGTGACATGCCTATGATGAGTTCTCCTAATCAGGCCATTTCATTCAACAATCAAGGGGTCACAGGTGTTCTAAATTCTTGCTTCGTTGACACTGAAAAAACTCTGACAACCTTCAATTCCTGCTCTTCCAGGTATTTCAACCGAGATGTCCAGTGTATCAGAGATTTCTTTGCCAAACGGTTCCACTATGAAAGCGAACTCTATCCAAAATTTGCAGACATCAAGTGAGTTCTTCTTGCTTTCTGTGGCGTTGTTCTGTAATTAATGACTTGGTCTTTTAGTACCAGTACCAGTAGTAAGCTGTGGGAAAATGTTCAACAAATATATGACTGATTGGTCTGTGTGATACTGGGAATGAGAATCCTGTTGGTAATGTGATGTTTGTCAGTGATACATTCTTTCATCTGCAACGTTGATTGCAGAGTGTCAGCATTTGAAACCATTCTCTCTTGGTTGCTCAAGTAATGCGGCTTTTCTTGCAGGAGAGAATCAACTCTAGACAAGGAGGTTGCTGCCAGTGGCTTCACCAAAGAAATTGCTGATGAATTCGATGAAGCCATTGATGAGATGGGTTTGAGGAATGGACCAGATGATGGGCAGGAGGAGACTGAAGAGGCAGAAGGCTTAGAGGTGGTGGAGGATGATCTGGAAATCGATGATGAAAATGTGCCTGAACTTCAGGACATTGGCACAGATGCTGAGCAGTTAAGGGAGGAGCATCGGTGCATTCATGAACTGAGTGAATTGGCTTTAAAATCTGAAGAAACTCAGACTTCTGGCTCAAAAGTTTCAGAAAATTCTGAGGGGGAAAATCTAGACAATTTACATTCTGATGAAGACACTTTTGATCTTGATGATCTTAATACAGACAATAAAAATTTCCGACCTTTTCGTGATGAGATGCAGCATACCAATGCACACTTCCTAAAAACTGGTTCGCGGAGTGTGGCAACATCACAAACCAGTGTTCCACCAGAAGTGATCAGGGCAAGAGTGAAAAGTCAGACGAAGAAACAACGTGAAAGACAGATGGCAAGGAGAGCCAGGAAACATGGAGAAGCTGCTATTATAACTAAACAGAGAAGGGAGACTCGAGATGATATTAAGCACAGTACAGGGCCTGATTGGTTCTGATCCCGGGACTAGGCCTAAAACATCCGATTGTTATATACCATTTCATAATTCGTTCTAATTTATACATGTGAAGCAAAAAGCTAAGAGGTTATCCCAGAATGAAATGAAGCATGCCCCACAAAATGTGTGGAATAAATGACACTCTTTATTCAATTCATGTCTTTTTTCATTCATTGCATGCTAAGCCTTCATGTATGTGCTCTTGACATCATGGCATGTCGAGGGTTTCAAAGTTGACATTTAGGGAGTTTAAGAAATCTAACGGTAAAGTGCGGTAAACGTTAACTTTACGACAACGTTATTTTTTATTTCTTAAACTCCCTGCTATTTTCCTGACAAAACCAACGTTGGTTGGGCAGATTCGGAAATGACATGGACTATTTTTCATGGTACTATCATTCCTACCACACCAGCCTAAGAATTGCTGATCTGAAGTAGGTGTCAAGATGTTGGCCTACTGTGTAAAAAGAATCAGTATTCACGAGAAACCGCACTGATTTTCAGTTCCACTTGTCAACGCGAGATGGCGCTCATGTAGCTTCGTTTCGTTTATCACTGGACGTCGCATTTTAGCAGTACCATGTCAAAATTGCCGCCGTTTTCAGAAATGTGAAATCTCCCACGGAAAGTGACTGTCAAAACACTCAAGTCAGCTGGTAAGAATGCTATTTAATTGATTTCTTATCAACGATATCTGAAGCCACTTTATAAGAGGATTTGTGCTACATTCCCGGCTTGGATTGTGAGAAAGTCCATCAAACGTGCGTGTTGTACCAACCCCGTCCGACAATAGGATCATGTCATGTATGTGTACGACGCCTGTAGAAATCCACATGCAAGGTGTCCGAGAATAGATAACACTTGCCAAAAATCAAGATCATCTGACAGGTTTAGCTCACTAGGCCTACCGGTAGTCTACAATGGTCTAGCGCTAGGCATTATAGACATAGCCCATATAACGGGACACATGGTCCAGTAATTAACGCCGCGGGACACATGGACGGTCCAGTTTTCAATTCAACCAGGCCCATCTCCTAAATAGCCTAGGCCTAAAGATCTTCTTAGCAGACAGAAATCAGATTTATTTAGTTAGGTTAGGCCACTTAAAATTAATAAATTGTTTTACATGGCCGCCCGCCTCAATTTTTTGGTGCCGCCTCGATTTTTTTAATATTTTATATTTTTCAAAAAGTCCGTTTTTTCATCGCACAAACCGTAGAGATCGTCAGTGCAAGCTCAGTCATGACGGCAGCAAGTGCCCATGGGGGTGATTTGCTGCCCACAAAGTGGAAAAATGAGAGAGGCAACCAGAAGTGACCCTCGAAGTATAGAAGGGCTGTACAAAATGTTGAGATATTGAGAAATTAAAAGTAATTTTCCAGTATTGGTGATCTCTACTGTCCTCCTTCTTGTCGAGGAAAAATATAAAATATAAAATGCCCTACTCACCAACATTTCAGAAGTTGGAGTCATGTAAAACAATTTATTAATTTTAAGTGGCCTTAGCGGTAGGCTAGCCTAGCATGAAACTTTTCTTCTTTTTGGCCACACAAAAAAATGTCTACCTAGGCCTAATTCAAAATTGGAAAGAATATTATTTCTGGATATTGGCAACCCAAAAATTTTGGAACCCAAATGATTGAAGATTTAGAAAACAGTGATAATGACTAAATGAGACAATCATTAAAAAAATGATCAAAAAATTCGTCATTCATTTCAGCAAAACGTGCATAAGGGAAACATAACAACTAAAATTTCAACTTCATTCAACTCCTAGTCGATCTATTCTGTTTCCAATTCAGCCATCCAAAAAAAGATGTCTTCAAACCTGAGGCAGAGGCATAATGTTGCCTTGACTGGATTCTCAACTCAAGAACGTGAAAAATTGATATTGTCAATCAGGAGGTTGGGTGGGAACTATGCATCTGACGAGGTGAGCTCACCAAAAAAGTCTGTCTCTTACATGTCTTAGCCTTTGTCATATTAGTAAAGTCTACATTTTGTGGGAAAGATATTATGTTATTTTAATCCTTTTTTCCAGGGATTTAGGCCAAATTGCACCCATGTTGTCTGTGCAAAGCCTTCCAGAAGTGAAAAATTTCTTGGTGCCTGTGCCACAGGTATGCCAATCTTTATTGTTTGAAGATATTTTATTACTAGGCCCACTTTGACATGTGAATTCCGAATTGATAACAGATTGTGGAATCTTACTTTATAGGTATACTGCTCGATTTCAGTCTGAATCAGTGTCTAGAACTTGTTTTAGATGTTCACACATTAGCATAAAAGTTGGAGGTGTTTGCTGGACAAGTGTGAGTTCTTCTACTCATTTCAGTACTCAAAACAGAATGGATTTTAGATTCATGTTGGCTGGCATTGTGAGTTGTAATTACTTGTAATTACTTGTAACTTGTAATTACTTGTAATTACTTGTAATCTTTGGCTGGCATGTGGGGGGAAATGGAGAAAAAGGCATGCTCCAACAATTCAGTCCTTTACCACTTCATATCTCCTTCAGGCAAGTGGGTTATCAACCGAAAGTGGGTCACAGATAGTGTAAAAAATGGGAGGTGGTTGAATGAAGATTCATATGAATGGAATCCCTCAGTACGATGTCCGCCAGGTGTGGAGTTGCCAGAAGGCATCCTAGCGGCGCCAAGAAAATGGAGGAGAACTATTACCAGTTCAGGTCTACAGGCGTTCTCCGATTGGAAAGCTGCTGTCGCTGTGTCTGATGCAAAAAAGAAAGCTGTCTATAAGAGGTAGGTATTTAAAAAGTGGTTATTTGTTGTTTCCATTAAGCAATGTCATTGTGATGGTGCTGTTTTCAAATGAAAGTGCTTAACAAACACTGTATGTCATGGCAGTGACATCTTTGTACTGCTTTAGCGGGACTCGCCATTCAAATAACCCCCACAAAAAAGCTTTGTTGTAACCGCACCCTAAGTGCCATCACTTTTGACTTGTATCANGGGTGGGCAAAGAGATATCACATACGCCCCTCGATGTCATCAAGCCATGTTCGCCCCAAACATTGCCGACCCACTCGTGGCCTGAACACAAATGCGCCGATTAGCTATTCACAAGCTGTTATGTCGCTTAGGGTGTGAACTCTTTGTCTGTTTTCCAGGTTACTTGTGTATGGTGGATGTCGTCTGATTGATCTAAAGGTGCCATTCAAAACAGCAGAAGTCGTGAACTCACATGTGTCGTACATCTTTTTGGATGAGGGGACCCAACAACATGCTTCAAATCTATTTGAATGTGGAGTGTTGTGTCTCCGTCCAGAGTTTATTGGGGATTTCCTGGTGAAGGTATGTCCATCTTTGATGGGCCGGCATTGAGCAATATTGAGCACGTCAAGCAATGTTTGGGGACAACATAGATTCCCTTTGAGGCTGCTCAGCCTAAGCTCCTTCCCATCGCACCAATATGGCTGGCGTAAGAGGATTCTGCAAATATAAAGCCTTCCTGAGGAATGTAATCATGAATATATTTCATTGTTCCAGTCTCCTTCACCTGATCCGATGAACTATCTGATTGAATGTGCCGCCACGAACTCACAGCGTTCCGTCACGTCTTCCCATGTCTCTCCTGATATCAGTTTTAGCCAGTCAAGCATTTCATCAACAAGTACTGGTACTGGTATGTCTGAAATTTACTCTTTCAGCCCTAGGCAATTTTTTCGCCGCGACTCCCAGATCCTAGGCGATTTTCTGAAGAAAAAAATATTTCAGGATTTAAAAAAACAACTACTTACCCAATCTTATATTGTAGAAAATTGGGTTTAGGGGTGGACGGATATACTCGTTCATAGGATTTGAGAATGATTTGGGCGAATTTTTGCCAGCTTGTGCAAAAAACCCACTTGGAGTGTTGCCTTTTGTGTTTATCTTGTGGACTTGTACATGGTACTAATAGTACATCATTCCTTTATTTATATCGGAAATGTAACTTTCTTTACAGAATGCAGCCGCCAACCAACAGAATCTTCAGTAGGAGACTGTGAGGTGGAGATGATTGAGGTGTCAAGTAGTGGCTCTCAACAAGATACGTCAGGAGTTGATGATAATCTCAAAGTGCCAAAGAGAGGTCTGCGTTTGAGACCTAGTCGAAACAGTTTACAGTCGTCACAGGAATCTAATAGCTCGTTACAATCACCTTGTTGTGAAAGTAAACCCATCAAGTCATTTTCAGGGGAATCGCAGCCAAAGTATGCCAAAAGGAATAATGGGAAATGTGCTCCAAAACAACAGACACTTTTACAGGTTATGTCCCAGAAGCCTGCTGCAGCGGGCAGCAGTAAAACTGAGAAAGCCAGCGATCCCTCAAATAAAACGGTTGGAAAGTCTTCTTCAGTGGTTGGTGCTAGTCATGCAGGAACTGTCGAGATCATCATTATCGACGACGATAATGATATGTCCTCGGAATCTCGTGGAATAGGTGGAGTGAGATCCACTGAGGTGCAGACTGTGGGAAGTAAGCCTGTAGTGATGCCTCGGAGTAAAACTGGCAGAAATTCACCATCTCCCATGGCTCGGTCATCGTTTAGCCAGGCATCACAAAATGAGGTATTGTCTCCTCGGGCATCGCAGCTTCTTCGATCAACTTTGGATAAACAAGCTGCACTGAGTCACAGCAAGGCTGCAGAGCTTTCAGAAGGGAACTTACTGTCGGTGTCCACACGCACTAGGTCAGCAAGGAGTCGGGAATCCACACCTGTTCATTCAAGAAGCCCTTCTCCTTCTGTCAGCTCAGAAGATAAAGTCTTAGGGGTTAAACTTGTGCGGTTAGAATCAACGGAATCCCCGCAGTCTGTAAAGAAGTTATCCACGAAGGTATCGAGGAGCAGGGAAGCCACACCAACTCGGTCAAGAAGCTCCTCACCTTCAGTCAGCTCTATAGATAAGACAGCAACTGTTAAACTTGTGAGGTTGAAATCATCGCAGTCGCCTCAGTTTGTACAGAAATCAGTTATTGGAGTTAATAAATCTCTAGCAGGTGATAATGTCGTGCCATCAACATCAAGTGCCATCGACGATGTTACCATTCAGGAGCAGGAGGGTGTGGACACTGACCCCAAGACTGTAATGAAAAGGAAACTGACCAATCATGCTGTATTTGATGCTCTGCAAGTTGTAAAGAAGAAAAAGGTGTGTGATACTGTTAGTTTGGAGAATAAGACAAATTAGTTACTCAGTGCTGAATTGGTTGGCATCCATCATGCTACACTACCTGTACATGTATTTTTACCAACTTCAGTCACAGACTCTTCCCAGCGAGTTCATTCTACAGTGTTGGCTGTTTGCAACTGGTCAACTTCTGATCTTCCTGAGTTCAGCAAAGTTCAGTTCTACATGTATGATAAGTTGCCACCGAAAGACTTATGCTCAGCATGTAACTTTCTTTTGCAGCTGTCAGAAGATCGTTGGATCCCGACACAGATATTTTCCCCAAGGCCAGCTGAAGAATCTACTGAAAAGGTAACTAAGTTGTGAAATTTGATTTTGGCTAGGTACTCTTGTACTCCATCCAAGACATGCTTTCAGCTGAGCAGTTTCATTCAGTGCTGTTCATGTAAGAACTCGTTGTGATCGTCATGTCAATTTTCATTTTGTCTCTTTCAGGACTATCTGTCCATAATGTCTATGACCAATGTGCAATGCGGCCTCTTTGAGACAGCCATAGAGGAGTGTCACCACCGCTCAGCATTGGAGACTTTAGTCTCAGCTTTATCGCCTTTTCGGTACCCAACAGCACGTGTTATTCATGAGACCATTCAGTTACTATTGGTAAGTCTGTTGTGCTGATAATTTTTGGTTGTTCACTGATGTAACTGCCTCAGTGGGATTTGGATAGGAACCAAGAGACTTCAGACTACAGATGTGAATGTAGCTTTCTGTGGTAGGGGTACTTAGACTTTCCCATAAATTCCACACAAATTTCTCTTTTAGATGAGTACAGATGCTTCTGTGAGTGAAGAAGCTCTGGGTGTTTTGATGAGGATTCTACACCTACATCCTCCCTCATCTGGTGCGATGCGAACTGTCTACATTCAGTCGCTTTTGAGTCCTGCTTCGGCGGATCATACAACTGGTGCCGAGTGGGTGTTTCTGAGGAGGGTGTTTGAGTAAGTGATGAATTTATCCCAGGTTGAACCATTCTTATGATAGAGAGATCAGCTGTCTTCCCCGGGGCCGACTTTCTCCAGCCACTATGGTTTCATCCATCCTCCCACAGCAGGGCTTTGGCCTTGCTCTTCTTCATATGCATATGCGAGCATATGAAGAGGAGCAAGACCAAAGCCCTGCTGTGGGAGGAAGGATGGGTTTCCTCTTGCTTACCAGTGAGGACTCAAGCTCCCGATCGGGAGAAATAGAAAATTCACCACATTCGGAGAATTCTCCCAATCGGGAGAAAATTTTCCAGTCTCGTGGTCACGTGACCGCTAATTTGCAGACGCTCTATCGTCATGACAGTTTATCATAGAAGAAATGTGGGGCATAGAATCGACAGCAATCGTCATGAAAACCATGCCATCCTTCGGCTCAGACCGCAGATTACACCAGAAACAACAATCTTTGGTGCCATAAAGTGAAAATTCCCGACCAAAAATTAAATTTACATGGATTTTCATCGGGTTTTTTGCAAAATGTGCCTTGCTTCCCCCACTTCCGTTTTAGCAAATTGTGCGCATGCGCAAATGAGCAGATACTTGCGCAAATGGTTCTAAAGAAAATTGTTCTCCTGATTGGGAGAATTTCTCTACTTTGGGGTAAAAAACTTCTCCTGATGAGGAGAATTCTCCAGAAGTGGGGAATTTCTCCATTTCGGGAGCTTGAGTCCTCACTGCTTACGTTTATTCACCGAATGTTTTCGATAGAGCTAATGCCTTATTTTACCTTGACTGTAGGTCTTGTCTTGGCCATTCTGGGGAAGATACACCTTGTATGGAGGAGACAGGACAGAGCAAACCAATTGACCCAGTCCTTCTTCAACACAATGCTCAGTCAGCACTTAAGTTTATTGTTGCCTTTCTTGAACAAGATTACAAGTCCTTCTCGCAGAGGTAAGCAGAACTAATTGCTTGTCGTGTGAAGTACATGTATATCAAAGTAGCATTGATGTCAGCACTTTTGGGTGAAATCCCGCTGCACTTGGTGACACTTGTATTGCTAGGCTCAAACACGACAAGGTCAGCACGGGCTGCAGTCTTACACGGAATGTATAGGTAGGTATTAAATTCAGTCAGGATTGGAGTTAAAATCTCTTGGCTTTTGAAACCTTTCAGGAACAACGCAAAGCAACAGAAGGGATCGTTGCTGTTTGGTAATGTATTGTGGCCAAACAGAAATCAAATTGGTGTTGTAAACAGGGCAGTTAGGGATCTTCTTGATTACCTCACTGAGGCTATTCACCAGTCAGCTGATCATCTCACCAAGGTAAGAAATTAACATCATTTGTGAACTTGAATGTAACACTTTATAATTATGCTGTGAATGAGAGTTTACAATGGGTAAACGTTTTGCCTTTGGTCTTATCGTAATTTTCGGAAACCAACAATGGTGAATTGCCCATTATTGAGAGCCAACTGACACGAGAGAACTCTCACGTGGAGGACCACCTTAGGAATGCATTCTTGCTTATCGTCAAGACATTATACATACATAGCCCTTGATCTCTGATTCCAGTTTGACTGTACAGATCTGATACAAAGTCTAGTGTTTCTAGCCTTCGAGTGTATCTGTTTGTCAGAGGGACGTGTGTTGAACAAGAGATTTAGTTTTGGTCCAAAGACAGCTTTATTTCTGCATGAAGTCACCAATAGGCTCCTCGGTAAGTAGGCTTTGTTATCTGGTAAATGAGTCATTAAATGGCTCAATGTCTGTATGCCTGTCTCTGATAGACTCTGTTGTAGTCTTGATTGTCATCATCAGAAATGTGCATTTCTTGTGTTGTATATTCAGGAGAGTTCGGTGACCAGCCAAACCATCTGATGAAAGCTATGAAGACAATGAAAAGTGCGAAGATGGTGATGAGGGTGAGCCAGCTGGCCTTGGATACACTCGATGATTGCCTCGCACCAGAGGATGAGGCCGATGAACTGTCGTTGGAGAAAATTGTAAGTACATTGTACATACTTGGACGTTGGCCCTTCTATTTGGTTAAGTATTCTGTCAATCTTGGTCAGATAAAAGACTGCTTAAGAAGTACATGCAGTTGTCTATAAAGCTGGTACTTTCGGTTGAAGATGTCCCTGTTGATACTGTCCCTAATGACCAAGTGAGACATCGGTAACTAGATAAATTGAGGCATATCTGTTTCAGGTTCGGCACTACTTCTACTTGTTACCCGAACTAGTTGGATCGTCAGCTATGACCACACCCAAGAAGAAGAGAACTTTGCCGTTAGCTAGTTCTGGGTAAGGAGTGATAAAGGAAGTGAGATTTTGTGTCATTGTCACTAATGGTGTTTCTTCAAGGTCTTTGAAATCGTCTGTGCTCATCATGGTTTCCTTGACTTGTATTGACACTCACTGTCAGTATCTCGTAAACAAAAGTGTCAGTTACCCTTCAAAATATTGAACTGTTTGCTTCCAGAAATTCACAGAATACATCAACACCTAGTCAATCTTTCAACTCACCGTTCAGTCAGGCAAGGCGCTCCTTATCCAATCATGCCAGTCCAAATGTCTCCCCTCTGAAGTTTGGCAAGAATATCAACAAGAGAAATGCCAAGGGTAGGATTGTCAATTGATGTCTTTACTTTTGTCGATCCATCGAGGGGCAAATCTTGAATTACACATTTTGTCTGATTTCAAGGCTCAGTAGTTCTGTGCACGCATTGGATGGTTTCAAACAGTTGACGGTTGTCCATGTTGCTGGTCAAGTGCTTTGTACATGTACATGGCTGTTCATCTCCGTTTATGTTACATGTATCTTTCACTTCAGGAGAGAGCCTTCTTCATCTTGCTTGCATGAAGAATAATGCAGTAAGAGTTCGGGAGCTTCTATCTGTACCTGGTAGGTAGTGCTTCTCACATGAGAAGAGAGTTTTCTCCTACTACTGTTGAATGCTTTCAAAGTTTAACTTTTAAATAGAAGCTCTGCGAGTGTAGATGTCAGACAGAAATCATCTTCAGTTCTATTGGGAGTGATGATCAGCTGCAAATTGTTGTGAATTTTTTCTCGGGAAGAGAAATACAGTCCCCCTTGCTATTATGAACCCTTCGGGGCCCAAGTGGGTTAAGTTTGCACTAACGCGGCATTTGTAATAGCGAGGATTTACATACATGTCATGAAATTTTGGGGGCCAGATGTTGGGTTCGTAATATCCAGGAGTTCGTAAAATCGAGGTTCGTAAGAGCGAGGGTGCACTGTTTGTTTAGGGCTGTTTGAGTGAATGATGACATGTATAAAGTGCACTTGGAAATGCTTCATAAGTTGTGTTTTTCACAGGTATTGATGTGAACATCAAGGATTATGCAGGCTGGACTCCTCTTCATGAAGCTTGCAATCATGGCAATGTGGAATGTGTCAAGGAACTGCTGACGTTCAAACCACACCGAACTATCACAAGCTTCTTTGGCAAAGGTGCGTGGCAGTTTGTTCTTAGGCTTGGATTTCTATTCAGGTTTGACTTCAAGCCCACGTGTCCAAAAAACCACTCACTCAAGAGATTAGGTGGTTTCCTTGGGGGAAGAATTTAAGAGGACACCAGTCACCTGTGGTGAGTTTTGAATGCAACTGATTGTTCTTTCAACGCTCTGATACATGTATCTGTTCTTTTTGAATTTTCAGATCAAGGAAAAAGTATTGACCTGCTGGCCGCCAATGAAGAAGGAATCACACCCCTTCATGACGCTGTGATGAATGATCGAATAGAGGCTGCGAGGCTGCTGCTTAATCACGGAGGTTAGGGGGAATTTGCTGTTCAGTTTTCAATGTTCATGCGGTGGAACGCTGATCTTAGGGGACACCTCTGCCAGGAGGAACACCTCTCCATAAAAGTACACCCAAGTTCAGTCCAAAAGTTGTCATTTCTGTTCATTTTGACCAGTGGAATCTGGACAGGACACCGCTGAATTAAGAGGATCATCTGTCAGAACCAAACGTGTCCCTTGGCCTTGCCAGTGCCAGAGAAGTTTTCTAAAACCAAAATGTTTCAGTCATCCAGATCTTCTGTGTCATGAGCAACTCTCATTCTGTTCGTCTTTCTTGATAGCTTTGCAAAGGATTTCTCTTGAAGTTCTGTTCTGTTCTGTTCGTCTGCAGGTGAAAAACTGTTGAAACCCCGCACCATCCTGGGTTACATCCCGGCTGATCTCACTGAAAGTGAGGAGATGCGTGAACTGCTTGCAACCAAAGATTTCACCTCGTTAGCGAGTCCACATAAAAGTGAGTATGACAAAATGACATTGTTATTCCCTTTCCCCACCACCATTTTTAATCCCAACTTCAGTACAGTCCTCCCTCGCTATTACGAACCCTTCGGGGTCCAAGGATTAAGTTTGTACTAATGCGGAGTTCGTAATAGCAAGGATTTACATACATGTCATGAACTTTTGGTAGCCAGACGTTGGGTTCGTAATATCTTGGAGTTCGCAAAGTCGAGGTTCGTAAGAGCGAGGATGCACTGTATTAATAGTGAACCCTTCAACAAACTCTTCATGACAATTCTTTTGTAATTTCTTTGTATGTGTATCTTTTCAGAGCGTCTCTCGTTGTCATTCTCATCCCAGTCGCAATCCCAAGAGAGTTTCTCCCAGGGCAGCAACCTCAGCTACAACGACAGCACTTTAGGCCCGTCCGACGAGGCCTATGACGAGGTATTAGGCTCTGGGTCTCTGCGAAAAATCACCACATCTACAGATTGCTACAAATATGTCCTGTTTGTGTACCACTTGTTGCAGTCGTACCTGAAAGTCTACCATGTTAGTTGCATTTATGGACACGTCTTGGCACCGGATTTCAACAAAGAGCGGAATATCGAGCAGATGTTCGAATTGGAACAATGTTGCCAAAGTGATGACAATAACAATGCGTTGATTACCGAGTCAAACAATCCAAGTGTGCATTTATCTGACAAGGCTGATATTTTCCCACGTGCTTGCCCAACACAGAGTTCTGGTACTTTGAGGACAAGATCAGGTCGGTGCGTTCAACCAACCAAGTTTATCAACTATGTCAAGAATGGGAAACAGCGAGAAATGAAGTCAAAACGGGGATTTAAAGAGATTGATTCGGGTGCAAGTAACAGTGAAATGGACTGTGATACAGAGGATTCACAAAGTCAGCCTGCATCTGATGTTGATGAACGATGTCCTAATTCTAATCCTAATCCTAATCCTAATCCCAGGGTTCACCAGAAGGAAGAATTAGACGCGTGTCAGAAGGACCTGGCCGTCTATGTGGAACTTGATCGTCACATCTCACACTTTCGACGCCATCTTGCAATGATCTGTAACCACGATGTTGGCGATGATTGTAAGGTTGTCATGGTTCAGATGGGTCTGTTGGTACATGATTATTGCACCTGAATCGGCAGTAATTTGGCTTGTCGAAGTCTTGGTCGCACACGACTGCGAATGAAACTAATGTATTAATGTTTTACAGAGAAAGACAGTTAACTGCCATGTGTTCTTCTTTCGCATACTCATCGTTGTTCATTCGTGTACATGTACTTCAGTCATTTCCATTTCCATCATTTTCCATTTCAGGAATCAGAAAAATTTGTTGAGTTTGTTATGTAGTAGAGTTTATGACGTGTGTCTCAAATATTTTCAGTTGTTACTCATACAAAATGGACCCTCCCTATTTAGGACGCTGATTGGACTGAGATATGGTATGCGGTCCTGAATTCAGAGGTGTCCCCTTGGCAGAGGTGTTTGCTGAGGGTGGTTCCACGCCACATGTGTTCATTCTTATACCTGACTGATAAGTCACAGTATCACTGCCATTCAACCATGTCATCAACTAATTGGTTGATGAATAGGTTACAGTACAATTCATTTGTGTCAGATTTTTTGTCTCTGTCAGTAATAAGTTTTTTGCATTTATTCATCATAAAAGCATTAATTTTTCTACCTGTACAATAAGATTTTATTACTGTATATTGAACAAACCAAAGAATTACTCAAATCAATACCCAGTCTTTTTGTGGGTTCTTCCTCTGCCAATCATACCTCCAACATATTCACCACAACACGTGCAGTTTTAGAGACAAAGTCGCTGAGAATTGATGTCACAAGATACTTGTCCTCGACAGGGAAATATTCTGGCTTACATGTGTAGTGATATTTCAGTGCCTGCCCCCCCCCCCCCTCATTAGCATTATCAGATTCCCCCTCCCCCATCAGCATTGTCAGACTTGTCATTACATCTTCTCATCCTGATGTAATCCATGTTCTTGGCACTCACTCTTTCTACATGTACATACATACCTGTGATGTAAAGAACGGGGCAAGCACTAACATTCACTTCTTCATGTAGGACTGTCCATCCAAAACCTGTGGAAGTGCGTCACCGATGTTGTGGTTCAGCCCTTGAGCAGAATGAAATGGCAGCACTGATGGTAAGCCAGGGCCCATATTCATAAAACTACTTCAGTCTAAGTGTGACACTTATCCTTTGTTCACCACAAAAGATAAGTCTCACACTAGACTGAAGTAGTTTTATGAATATGGGCCCAGAGGACTAATAATGTTGATAAAAAGAAAGAAAGGACAATTATAACTGATTGTCTTTTATTTATTAAAATACATAAACATCAAATATGTATACCAAACATAACAAAAAAATATTAAATAAATGGTTTTTGTGACTTGTATAATAGCTAGGTACAACTCAACATATCAACACATCAAGCACGAAATTGTCTGGATTTATGGAGATATCACACTCAATCTTCTGCATTCACTAGCGTATACCCAACATCACATACATGCTTATCTCGTATATCCAACAAATCCAGAAAATTAAGTTAATTTACACACCCAAAATGCCAAACAAACGACAGATTATGCAACCATTCACAACAGATCTATGTTTCCCATGATATCTTACATGCACACCAGTCAAGTATGTACATGTAGCTGGTTTCAAATAAACTAAGAATTTCGGCGAGTAAAGCAATGCCCAGCAGAGCCTAGAAAGTGAGGGTGGTAATGCGAGATTCAGATGGCATGGCATGGAAGCTTGGTTATCGAATTTACAACAGAACAGCCATCTTTCAGAAAAATCTCTGAATCTAATGGGGAGGAAACTTGACTAGATATTTCGATGATCCTTATCAACAATAAATACTGATACAACAACAAGTCTTCAGATAATTAAGCTGAGTTGACATCCATTTCATACAGGATCACACTTCAAATTCTAAAACGACATCAAACAAACATTAATTGCATGGCAATTACATGTACTTGGAATGTATCTACTGGAGGGATCAAGCTAGCGACTCGCTGGCTAAATCCCCATTGGCTAAGAGAGGCTCAAGTTGCCTAATCCAGTTCACATTTGACTTAAGTTTTGAGCAATGATAATGGCAGTGAAATTGCTCAAAATACCCCACATGGGAATTCAAATCAAAGTGGGTTGGAGCACTCTCTATCTTGTGTATTCCCTGATCTCTAAAACTGCCGAAGAGAATGACATTTCACCCTCAAACTGTCAACATGATTCAAACAATAATGTGGACTTGATCATATACTCTATGTACATGTACACATTCACTCGCTCACTAATGAATTTTGATATGACTTATACTATGTGAAACATTGTGACACAGAAAAACTATCTGTCTTAGCTAACAAACCAGTCAAACTAATAATTACAAATAGAAAATGGTGTAAGACTTGGGCTGACATGATTTTATGAAGAAGACAAATGAATAGACACCCTCTCACTTTGAAGATGAAGAATTATTTATAATAGTTCCTGTGCAATTATTTTTATTAGTGAGCTTTCGCAAGCGCCCGGTTAGGCCATACGACAACGTTTATCTATTGTTTGGGTATACCCACACAATAGATAAACGTCGTCGTAGGGTCTAACCGGGCGCTTGCGAAAGCTCACTATTATCACTTCCTTTTATTTTTGCAATAATTGCAAGTAGATATGTTAGATGCAGGTTGAAGCTTCCACAACTCATGCTGAGAACTACGTTCTGACACGTCGCCCTGCATGATGTGATCCTGTTTTTGTGTTGGCCAGAATGGATGCCCCTCCCCGCCCATCAGTCAGTATCCATTGTGACCATCTTTCCCATAGAATTCCAATAATAAGGCACTGCGAGAATTTCATTCAAATGTTGTTAGATTAGAAAATCCAAATCCTTTTTTTCCTTTGATCGCCATGTATATATAAACAACATGATATGCTGAAAGAAGAAGAATTCAATGAGTACAAAACAGGCAAGTAGAGGTAAAGTTACATGGTGAAGTTATCTTACGGTACCACTTTGGCATAAATGTGTTGAATGTCACACTTGAAACTTACTGAGTGTAGTCATGGGTTCAATCAAGCAAAGAGTCTTACTTGAAATTTGCTATGTCTAGTTATTAAAGCAAATATATCTGAAGGGTACCGGTACTAGTTTTCTTACCTCCTGGTATTAAGCAAATGATGCCAATGATGAAAAATATAAAACTGGCAACTCCTGAAAATATGGAAATGAGATACGGTATTTAAAAACCTGGCCAAAAGAGCAAGGAATCCAATACCAAGCATTCTTGTTGCAAACTGTCTACTTCGGTACATTATAATATAAGAAATTTGCAGGGCACCACATACAAACAGTGGATTCCAAACAGTTCTTTGCCCCCTCAAAATTTACAGATGTGAGATCTCTGGACAATGACTGAGAGGTCATGGGATTACATCTATCAACATACCCGGTGGTTTCACAATTTCGACTGCTAGGCCAACAACCAACAACCCTGTAATAAGAAGACAAAGTCAACACAGAATGCAAATCATGGTCACATGGTCATGGCTCCAATGGTCTGGGTAGACAGATGACGGCCAACTCATTGACTACTTGAAAAGTACAAGTGAATCGAGAAGAGTATATCCTGGATAAAAGCAGGCCATGAAGTCTATTAGAATTTTTATTGTTCACAAAAACAGCTCTCTCCTTAGACTTCATGGCCTGTAAAAGTTGAGTGTAAAAACAAAATGACTCCACAAAAGTCTGGATCTGGATATCCATCATGAGAAAAAATCATCAGTCATGTCAGTGGGGGACTGGCTGACTGGAAGGGCACTTACCTATTCCAAGGAAGAGCAGGAGAAATGCACCCAACACAACTTTCCAATTCTCTCGTATTCTTGGGTGTCTTAACCAGCTGAATGAAGACAACATGTGATTTAAGCACAGGAACTAGTGTTTCATGTGAAGGCCCTTCAGTAACATACTAATTTACCAGTACATTCTTTTTGAGTTGTTTGGAAAATGTAGTTCCAGATATGTGCTACCATATGAGAGAGGGAGAGAAACCAATACTGGTACTACTACAACACCTTTTCACAATCGAGTTACCTTGATTTACCAGGGAAACGTTTTGTTAGGATACTGGGTCCATCTGAGTCATCAGGATCTCTGTTTTTCCTTGTAGCGCAGCATTAAGGTTAAGGAATGGAATGTTTGGTTAAAAGGTCAGAAATGTCAGGGACTAAGGGAATCAGCAAAATAAACCAAGCAGAGATTCCCTCCTAGGACTAGCAGCAGTACTGCCAACATGAACAAGTCGGAGTCACCACTCAGATTCCCCTGCCCTCCCCAGGCATGTTAGGGCGGGATGCTTCAGAACTTGTCGTCGCAAAATCATGTGACATCACTCAGGTCTTCCATACCAGTTCTGTACCGGTACATTTAAAAAAAACAAATGCTCAAAAAGTTCGATATAAATTCAGATCTCTGCTGATAGCAGGGTCGGGATGGTCAAGAATTCAATCATAAAATCAATCAATAAATTCAATCAATAAAATCTTACCCAATGGCAGGGCCTCCTGGATGTGATTTAGTTGTTCCATCCAACAGATCCTCAGTCTCCGCTGAATCCACGTAAGCCTAGAGATAAACCAATAAACCTACATCCAGTGCCAGCAAAACATATAAAGGGGGTCTGAATGTCCCTGGCAAAGAGAGTCAACAAAGACGACAATTTTTTTACCGGTAAGAAATATACCGGTAAGGAATATATACCGGTAAGGAACATTCGAAGAGAATGGCATATTCCGGGTTTTCGCCAGAAAACATATTTAGGGGGCCACAATTTTAATTCTGGTGTAATATCTCAGAGTGTTGCACGTTTTCAATGTTAATTCTGGTGTAACATCTCTGAGTGTTGTATGTTTTTTTAAATGTTAATCTGATGTAGGCCTAAACATGTTTGAGAAATTGGAAGTGTACAGATCTTTGTTTCGACTATCTCTTGAATGAAAATAAGGGCAATTTAAAGACACTGCTCTGCAATAATAGGCCTTATCGCACCTAGCACATGGCTAATCAGCATAAATCAGCGAGGCGGAAAGGGCCCGACCATCAGCGCCACCGCTGTACATTTACAATACATTGTGCAATGCATTGGGTGCATTTTTTGTCAACATTGGCCAATAAAAGTCACTTCCAAAAGCCTGATGTGCCTAAACTAACTAGCTATGTGGGCGGCGGTATAAAGTGATTAAAGTGGATCAATTATTGACCACTGATCGTCTTCGCGATCGCCAAAAATCGATGATTAGTCCATGTAAACAACGCCAAAACATTATCATATTATCGTGCAACCCCACGCTGATTGGTCAATAACTGACACGTGA
>NMRB01000048.1:789877-801336 GCA_002633025.1 Notospermus geniculatus
CTTTCAGAAAAATCTCTGAATCTAATGGGGAGGAAACTTGCCTAGATATTTCGATGATCCTTATCAACAATAAATACTGATACAACAAACAAGTCTTCAGATAATTAAGCTGAGTTGACATCCATTTCATACAGGATCACACTTCAAATTCTAAAACGACATCAAACAAACATTAATTGCATGGCAATTACATGTACTTGGAATGTATCTACTGGAGGGATCAAGCTAGCGACTCGCTGGCTAAATTCCCATTGGCTAAGAGAGGCTCAAGTTGCCTAATCCAGTTCACATTTGACTAAAGTTTTGAGCAATGATAAGGGCAGTGAAATTGCTCAAAATATCCCACATGGGAATTCAAATCAAAGTGGGTTGGAGCACTCTCTATCTTGTGTATTCCCTGATCTCTAAAACTGCCGAAGAGAATGACATTTCACCCTAAAACTGTTAACATGATTCAAACAATAATGTGGACTTGATCATATACTCTATGTACATGTACACATTCACTCGCTCACTAATGAATTTTGATATGACTTACTAATGTAAAACATTGTGACACAGAAAAACTATCTGTCTTAGCTAACAAACCAGTCAAACTAATAATTACAAATAGAAAATGGTGTAAGACTTGGGCTGACATGATTTTATGAAGAAGACAAATGAATAGACACCCTCTCACTTTGAAGATGAAGAATTATTTATAATAGTTCCTGTGCAATTATTATTATTATCACTTCCTTTTATTTTTGCAATAATTGCAAGTAGATATGTTAGATGCAGGTTGAAGCTTCCACAACTCACGCTGAGAACTACGTTCTGTCACGTCGCCCTGCATGATGTGATCCTGTTTTTGTGTTGGCCAGAATGGATGCCCCTCCCCGCCCATCAGTCAGTATCCATTGTGACCATCTTTCCCATAGAATTCCAATAATAAGGCACTGCGAGAATTTCATTCAAATGTTGTTAGATTAGAAAATCCAAATCCTTTTTTTCCTTTGATCGCCATGTATATATAAACAACATGATATGCTGAAAGAAGAAGAATTCAATGAGTACAAAACAGGCAAGTAGAGGTAAAGTTACATGGTGAAGTTATCTTACGGTACCACTTTGGCATAAATGTGTTGAATGTCACACTTGAAACTTACTGAGTGTAGTCATGGGTTCAATCAAGCAAAGAGTCTTACTTGAAATTTGCTATGTCTAGTTATTAAAGCAAATATATCTGAAGGGTACCGGTACTAGTTTTCTTACCTCCTGGTATTAAGCAAATGATGCCAATGATGAAAAATATAAAACTGGCAACTCCTGAAAATATGGAAATGAGATACGGTATTTAAAAACCTGGCCAAAAGAGCAAGGAATCCAATACCAAGCATTCTTGTTGCAAACTGTCTACTTCGGTACATTATAATATAAGAAATTTGCAGGGCACCACATACAAACAGTGGATTCCAAACAGTTCTTTGCCCCCTCAAAATTTACAGATGTGAGATCTCTGGACAATGACTGAGAGGTCATGGGATTACATCTATCAACATACCCGGTGGTTTCACAATTTCGACTGCTAGGCCAACAACCAACAACCCTGTAATAAGAAGACAAAGTCAACACAGAATGCAAATCATGGTCACATGGTCATGGCTCCAATGGTCTGGGTAGACAGATGACGGCCAACTCATTGACTACTTGAAAAGTACAAGTGAATCGAGAAGAGTATATCCTGGATAAAAGCAGGCCATGAAGTCTATTAGAATTTTTATTGTTCACAAAAACAGCTCTCTCCTTAGACTTCATGGCCTGTAAAAGTTGAGTGTAAAAACAAAATGACTCCACAAAAGTCTGGATCTGGATATCCATCATGAGAAAAAATCATCAGTCATGTCAGTGGGGGACTGGCTGACTGGAAGGGCACTTACCTATTCCAAGGAAGAGCAGGAGAAATGCACCCAACACAACTTTCCAATTCTCTCGTATTCTTGGGTGTCTTAACCAGCTGAATGAAGACAACATGTGATTTAAGCACAGGAACTAGTGTTTCATGTGAAGGCCCTTCAGTAACATTATACTAATTTACCAGTACATTCTATTTGAGTTGTTTGGAAAATGTAGTTCCAGATATGTGCTACCATATGAGAGAGGGAGAGAAACCAATACTGGTACTACAACAGCTTTCACAATCGATTTACCTTGATTTACCAGGGAAACGTTTTGTTAGGATACTGGGTCCATCTGAGTCATCAGGATCTCTGTTTTTCCTTGTAGTGCAGCATTAAGGTTAAGGAATGTTTTGTTAAAAGGTCAGAAATGTCAGGGACTAAGGGAATCGGCAAAATAAACCAAGCCGAGATTCCCTCCTAGGACTGCAGTATTGCAAACATTGAACAAGTCGGAGTCGCCACTCAGATAATTCCCCTGCCCTCCCCAGGCATGTCAGGGCGGGATGCTTCAGAACTTGTCGTCACAAAATCATGTGACATCACTCAGGTCTTCCATACCAGTTCTGTACCGGTACATTTAAAAAAAACAAATGCTCAAAAAGTTCGATATAAATTCAGATCTCTGCTGATAGCAGGGTCGGGATGGTCAAGAATTCAAACATCATGTCAATCAATAAAATCTTACCCAATAGCAGGGCCTCCTGGATGTGATTTAGTTGTTCCATCCAACAGATCCTCAGTCTCCGCTGAATCCACGTAAGCCTAGAGAGATAAACCAATAAACCTAGTGCCAGCAAAGCATAGCAAAGGGGGGGTCTGAATGTCCCTGGCAAAGATAGTCGACAAAGGCGACAATTTTTTTATATCAGGCAACATTCGACTGATCGAAGAGAATGGCATATTCCGGGTTTTCGCCAGAAAACATATTTAGGGGGGCCACAATTTTAATTCTGGTATAACATCTCAGAGTTAGAGTGTTGCACGTTTTCAATGTTAATTCTGGTGTAACATCTCTGAGTGTTGTATGTTTTCAATGTTAATCTGGTGTAGGCCTAAACATGTTTGAGAAATTGGAAGTGTACAGATCTTTGTTTCGAATATCTCTTGAATGAAAATAAGGGCAATTTAAAGACACTACTCTGCAATAATAAGGGGACACTAATATAGCCCCCCCGGCCCTAGCCTTGGATCATGAACGAGGGGCTCCTGCCCCCTTTGCCCTCCCAGTCAGTCTGGCGGAAACCCTGCATATTGGTTCTGACATCATCAGGGTAGAAAAAAGAGAGACTCACCTCTGAATCAGAAAACTTTTTTGACATGTTTGATGAATTCATTTCTTGCATTTGCACTTTTTGTGGGAGAACGGCCACTTTTGTAACATTTCTCAGTTTCTTGTTTTGCAATGGCCTCGTTTCAACGTTAGTTCCATAGCTTCTTATCCTATCGTCGTCGTCTGACTCAAACGCATCGTCAATTGTGAACTGTTTTGAAGCCATTTTATCAAATCATACAATACTTGCCAATGGAGTGATTCACGCGCACATTTTCTGCGCATGTCCCCTACCGCAATGAAAACATTTCCTAGACTGATCCTTTGCCCTCGTAGTGTTCCTTGTACGTATAGCGAAGCTCAATGAGGGCAGGAGACCAGTCGAAATGAGGTCGCTGATGGAAGTGAAATCGATTTTGGCACCGCTGTCTCTTTTATGCAGTTTTTCGTGACAAACAGCTTGCCTGTGAAGCTGACAGCTGTGTAAGTATAATGTGAACAGCTTGACAAATCACGCTAATGCATTTGAACACTCTCTCGTGTGAGCCAGCCTGAACTTGTACCGGTAGGCCTAACTTACTAACTAGGGCTAGGCCTAGGCTACTGACCATCGTCCATGCTGACTTCACACTATAGGCCTAGTGAAGTGTAGGCCCTAGCTCATGAGCTACACTCTCTACACATGCTACAGTACAGTATGGGCATGAAAGAGGGGGCACAGACAGCGCACATCGTGGATGGAAAACCTCGTCTTTTTGAAATTTCCCGGTCAAAGATTTTTCACAAAATCAGGCCTTTCCTTTTTAGTTTTGAGGCGTGGTAAAATGTGCATGTGCCTCATGCACATGCACATTTTAGCGCGCCTCAAAAGGAAACGCCTGCAAAATAGAGGGGTCACGGGCCGGGTGTGCCCCCTTGGATCCACGCCTGACAAGTGTAAACTCGATTTTTGTTTGCCGGGCAAGATTCATTTTATGCAACATACCTTTCTTACACTAACCTTGTCTTCCACCTTCATTTCAGGACAACCACCTTCCAAAAATGAGCTGCAAAAAAGGGGGTCATTGACAATAATTTTAAAGAAATTGCCATGTTAGAAGCTTTCTTTTGAAAATGGCAGAACTATAATCCACACCCTGCTTCACATTGTCACAATGGCCTAATCAATATGTGATTGTGGGGTCTGCTTGTGACAGACGACACATTGGCCTATGGCGGTTAACATACTCTTTATTGCATTACTTCGGGAGAGAAGTGGAAATCATTGCACTGCTGGAAGAATAAGGTGAGGTTCTGTGAAATTTTTGACCATTTTTAGTTCACCATCATGCCCATGCAGTAGGGTTACTAGGCCCAAGGAGCTGACCCAACCCAGTTCCCACTGTACTTCTGATTGTCAAGCTCCAGGTTGAAACGTACAGTCCTGTTAGTGTACATTGAGTGTGACTTCATGATTTTGGAGCAAGTGGATTATGGATCAGAAAATAGGAAAGTAAAATAGACAAGATTCACAGCAACAGGCCGACCGTACACTGTCATGACTTAAAATGTGAGGTTTCAGTCCCTCTAGCTGTTTCCCTTCAGGCTGAGTTTGTTTTTCTTTTATGCAGGGGTCACCTAGATTGTGATAAATACAAATGCCTGCTGAAAAATGTTACTCATTTCAAAGATACTGCTGAGTTTCTTTGCTTCCTTGATGACAACCAGATCGAGCTGGTGATAGGGCTTCATGCACTTCATTGTGGCAGACTTCTACAAGGTAATGGTGTGAAATTCTATGAAAAAACTTCAGACCTACATCTTTGATGGGTGTTTTGGGCAAAAGTGGTGTGTAATTGGAACTTGGTACCTGACATGCCTGATTTTCTACGATTTAGATGTTGGTAGTGTATTCTGCTGTGATTTCGGTATCTTACATTGCAGTCACTTGCTCACTTCAAAAATGATCAGGTTCATTGTAACATGGTTAACATCAGATGGTTAACATATATTCCTTCTTCACTCTTTCAGTTTGTCATGTCCCATATATCGTGATATTTGGAGGCACTGATGTGAACGAACACTCACAGTTTCCTGATTGTATGTCAATTATGACAAAAGTGGTTCAAAAAGCCAGGTAGGTTGTTGATTTAGCAGCCAGTGTTATACTTGACGCCATTGCCAAAATAACGCTGTAATAAGACTTCCTGTGTACTACTGTTTGTGAGATGTTTTTATCTTTATATGCCATGACCCAATCTCATTTCATTCAACTTCTTTCTTGTTACAGTCACATAGTTAGTTTTAATAAAACCATGCAGAAAAGGGCTCGTAGTTTTTGGGTAAGTATGTCAGATCTATATGATTCTAATATTTCTTTGTATCTGTTATCACATCTGGTTTGTGAATGTTCTCTATTCCGGCTTTGGTACACTCTTTTTATCCATAATCTGAGTTCTACTTGTGGTTTTAGCATCTGTCTTATTTTCAGTTTACTCATCTCTCTTGAGCTTATTCCACTTTCTATTGTTGCTTTTGCTAATTCAACTGCTACTGGTACCATAAACAGCCAGAAGAAAGAGATTCTGTGGCAGGTGATGAGAAGGTATGTGTAGGGTCGAGAGATGAGGAATTGTATCTGCTGGATTTGAAATCGACAAGTGTAATGCTTAGTTGCTGTGGGTCTCTTTTCCATCCCCAATGCCTGATTTGCTTCCAATGATGCAAATTTTGAGTGTTGCAGAACTTATAAATGAATCCAATTCAAGAAATTCTATTTGTAGTTCTTCCTTTTCCAGCCTGTTGTACCAGATGAAAGCTACATCAACATCCCTCAAGGTTAGTTGAGTAGTGAGAATGCATACAGAAATCATGCAGAAGTGCATCTACAGAATCATGCAGAAGTGTACATGTACCATACAAGGAGTTTGGGCTCATTGATATATCAGTAGTCACCAGATGTTAACTCGGTACTTGTACATGTGTAGTGGTAACAAAATCCTGAGGGATTGTCTCTAATGAACTGAACATGTGTGAATTGCTGAAAGTTTGTGGCTACACGAGGACCAATCAGAGTGCAGAGAATTAAGCCTGAGCTTTTATGTTTCAGCTGTGTCGATCTCACCATCGTCATTTGATATTAAACACCACTTGAGGACATCTGGTATAGGGCATATCCCTGACAACCATGGAGAACTCTGTATCTTTACATTGGTTGCTGGAATCCGGCCAGTCAAAGACCCAATCTTCCTTCTTGATGCATTCTCAAGTACGTAAAAAGATAACATTGGGAAATCTTTTTCTGAATGTCTAGTACGGTAGTAAGCTAACCGAAGTGTAGGCCTTTGGCAAGGTCTCTCCATTGAAGTGAGTTAGCTGTGAATCAGACACATAATTGAGCTGCCTGTGATTTTGTGGTTTGATAAGTTACAATATCGAACATTGATGATTTGATTTTCAGGGTGGCACCAGGCTGAACCCAGTCGAGTTCTACTCATCGTCGGTCCAGTGATTGACCAATCCTACATGGAGGAATTCGAGTCCGCATTGATCAATAAGCGTGGCATTGTCTACATACCAGGAGTCCCATGGTCAGATCTTCATGCCATTCTCAGAGACAGTTTTGCTGTAGTCAATTCTTCAATCAGTGAGGGCATGTCGACAGCTCTGTTGGAGGTGAGCAGGGCCTTTTTCTTTGCTTTACAATCTGATGTGGTTTGCATGTCTGAAAATGTCACAGAGTGGAGTCTGGGGGTCCATGTTATCTGCTTTGTTGGCTGTTTGCTTGATTACAAACGTGAAGACTGCTATGTAATGACCGCTTTTCTTTCAGGGACTTGCACTCGGGACACCAGCTATTGTACGAAATATTCCTGGTAATAGATGTCTTGTTGAGCACAAAAAAACAGGAATGCTTTATGATACTCCACAGGTAGGGGAAGAAGGGGCTTTACATGTAGGGGTAATGTCATTGCCATTCGTCTTTAGGACCAGCCGTGATGATAAAACAGGGACTGACCTTCAACTGGTTTTGCCCTTTGCTTTGTTTTGATTCTGCCGCAAGTTTTCAGATGGTGTTGGTGGTCTCCGTGTCCTAATAGAAAATATACCGGCAGATCCCTCAGGTAGTTGGCACTGAAAGGGTTAAGGCTGTGAAAAACAACCACAAAGAAAATGGGAGGTATGACTTTAATTCCCAAGTTATCTCCTTTTACAGGAATTCATCGAATGTGCTCAAGAGCTCATTGACAATCAAAGCCTGCGACAGATCATCATTGATAAGGCCAAATGTCTTGTACAAGAAAGACATACCTGTGATGTAGAGAAGGGAGCCTACATATCCCTGGTCGACTCTGTGCTGTCTAAAGAACAAAAACGATCTTCAAACAATGGTCATTCTGTTGACACATACTCAACCGGAGGTGTCTATCCTGAGTGTGAATGATACACTTTGTAGAATTCATGGTTTTATTCACAGTCACTAATGAGAAAGCTGCTGTCATTAACAGTTCATGATGTTCCTTGGTCCAGCGTCATGACGTCCCGCACGTCATTTCATGATGTCTTGACGTGAGACGGAAAAAATTAAATTGTTTCCTGACGTCATGATCGCTGAAACAACTGGATTTTTTTCGAGTCACGTCATGGCGTTCAGATATGACGTGCGGGACGTCATGACGCTGGACCCGTCAGGTGCTGCACTCTTTTAGATTGATAGAGTCTATTCCCTGAACACACTCATGTAAGGGATCGTCCATAAAAATCAATGTGAAAAGCAATCCTAACAATGTTAGGAAGGGGGGGAGGGGGTCAGGGCCTTGTTAGGATTGTTTTTAGGTAAAAAACATTGATCAAGCAAAATCAATAGGCCCCTTTCGAAAGTCCTGAGCGGGTAATAACAACATCCTCGCCCCAGGTCAAAACGTAAATGATGTACGCACTGTTCATGTACATCGTTTGCATTTTGACCTGGGGCGAGGATATTGTTATTACCCGCTGAAGACTTTCGAAAGGGGCCTATTGTCAATGTTTTTATGTTAGGATTAGGGGAGGGGGGTGGGGGTCAAACCTAATCCTAACATTGTTAGGATTGGTTTGCACATTGATTTTTATGGACAATCCCTAAAACACTTACTGATCATCATTTGATAATCAGTAAGTTGTCAGGAAGAACATTTTGTTGATATGAAATAATGCACGTTTCTTTACTTTGACATAAAATAATGTCGTGTACCTACATTTACTGCATTTGTCCCCCTCCATGCCCCGGTGCTTCGACACAGAAGTCGTCCTTTTTTAGCTATGGTGTTATCCCCTGTACTAGTCATTTGCACCTTGCACATCTATTTTCGTGGATTCTGCCTTATAGCATTTTTGTGTAGTATGATTTTGGGAGAGGGCACAATAGATATAGTTATTCGTTGTTTATCCCAGAGGTGGTGCTAAAGTAATATAAGAGAGAGGTTTTAAAATCTGCTTCCACTCCAACTCCAAGTTCCCAGAATATCAACTTTTCAAGTCAATCATCATTTCACCGCTCAGTCAGGTTGTAGACATTTTTCCGACGGGTGAGTGAATTCCATTTCCTTTTGAAAACACATTGCATTTGACAACACAGTTCACAAAAAGAGAATCATCTAGAGTCTGCTGTCGGAACATTTTCTGAACTTCCCTAATGATGTGGAAACAGTCCCTTTTCTCAATCAGTCTGTAAATTATGGCAACATGAGTACCAGTAATACTTTGATATTTAGTTGTTGTAGTATAGCATCTGTTATTTTTGCCTATATGTATGAATTTTTAACGAGTTTCACTTGGATGTGTCTCTTAAACCACTTGAGTCGGTATACCTTGGCCTAACTTGCATTCTTCACAAGCAATGATGTTGGGTATATGGCTGAGTGCATTTGAGCAAGTGAAGCCGTCCAGGTCATCATGTACTACTTGTTTGCCGAATTTGAGCAAAATTGTGCAACTCGGGTAATGTTAATATACTCCAATAAATTATATTTTATGGAATCAGGTGTTGCTTCATTTTTTTGGTCCACAGGTGGACTTTCTAGAGTAAATTTGGTTAGGGAATAATGAGGGTATAGCGATCTCTACTTCACTGGCTGATGAATTATAGGCAACATTATCATTCATTTTTTTCCGTCTCACGCATATTGTTTTTAGCTGTCGCCCATTGTTGATTTTTGCAACTGACTCTTTCTGGAATTTAGTACGAATCGCCTATTTTTGCATGTCTGGAATGAACTGCTAGCTTCACCTAATTTGCATATCAGAATGAGAAATCATGAAAATCGGGAGTTTTCCAAGATTGCATGACGTAATGCCTAATTTGCATATCATCTAGACTGGTGCTTGCTCTCGTAGCGGTCTTCTATCAGGCATGTCTATGCGTTTCAAGGGCAGCGGATCAGTCTACAATACATGCTGCGTGCATTTCCATCACTTCATCTGTTCATGTCGTGTTTACTCACAAAAGCATCGCTCTCTTATAATTCTGTGTGATCAGATATCATGGGGAGCTGATATGGCTGAAGCAGTACTATTTGTAAATGTTTAGTAGGCCTTCCGGCCTGCCTCATCCACTAAACTGAGCAGTGACACACACCAGCAGCACCTATCTGCTAACACTCACTCAGTCAGTGCAGATGCAGTGTAGTCTGCACTGCACATGCTGCACTGCAATCTGATCTGCATAGCCTAGATAAGATAGCCTAGGCCTAATACAGATATGAGGATGTAGGGGCCTAGGCCTACACTTGCATGCTCTGCACAGCTGCATGTCTGCTGTCCTGTGCTGCGCCTGCGGCTGCCCTAACACACGTCACAGGCCGATTAATTTTCCCCTTGAATTTCAGATTGGAAAAATGAATGTGATAGTTGGCTCACTGACTGACTCGATGATGAGTGACTAAAGTGTTGACCTCCTTCTCTCAAACACCAGATTTACATCCTGAAGGAATTGCTTATGATGGAAGGAAATGGTAGTCCCTTCGGATTTTCTGGTGCTACGCCTCATCAGATTGGACCTGGGATTTTGTCATCTGGTGTAAATGCTCCTGATCAGTTCACCACATCAGACTTTGGTCATTCATTAGGAGATCCTGGGGCTAGTCACTTCAGAATGGTTCATGGGACACCACCAGGTGGAGTTGCGACATCACCAACAGCATTCAATTATTCGTCAATGTACACATCTCGAAATCCACTTGAGAGCTTATCAAGTATGTCGAAGTCTTCAACCAGAATTGAGAGTAGTCGCCCTATTTCATGTCCTGCAATGACGAGATCCTACCAGCAGTTGGGCAACAAATGGTCGCCTCAATCTGTCTTGTGCCAGGGCTTTGATATGCCTTCTGTGTATCCCACTACTGGGCTGAGTTCTTCCCCAAATAACTTCGCCAGCACAAAGCATACACAAAGTGCTAGCTGTTTTGCCCATTCAAACTCGTCTACGAAGACTACAGTGACAGAGACTCGTATGCCTTGGGGTTCTAGTGCGAGGCCTTTCAGCAGCTCTGGATATGATGGAAATCAGTCCCTGGCAAGCAGGATCGCGAGCTCTTTATCCAAGTATAGGACTGCTCCAGTGAAGAGGAAATCTGATGAAGAATCAGGGTAGGTACATTGAGTTCTGAAGGTTACTTACCTCTAATCTGGGGATATTTGAAGCTATAGGGGACATGGGGACAAAATGGCTGGCTCTGAAATGGCCTTGGTCACCCAAATGTGTAGTATTATGAACCCTTGAAAGTTTAAGATGTAAGATGGTTAACTTCATCATGTATTGAAGGTCTTGTTTACATCATTTCAGTTCACCGCGGAAGGTGTATCTAAGTGAGAAGAAGATGGCTTCACGAATGAGAAATCTTTGTATCAGTGACAGAAAACATCCAGCTTCAATACAGGACATTGAAGACAGGTTTGTATCGATGATTTGTCACTGGGTTGGAAAAAATGATTTTCTGCTAGGTCATCATCATCATCATCACGGTCGTCCGAAATTATTACTAGCTGTGATTCCGTGGTCATGTCAGTAATGAAAGTAACAAGTACAGAGGAGTGGAGTGTACATCTATGCTGACTGTTCTGCACCTATAGGAAAAGCATTTTTTCTTGTAGGTTGTCATCAGATGAAGATGAACTAAGCGATGTTGTTGAAGGGAGTAAATCCCACATAAACCTGTCAAGAGATTTGACAGATCAACTGAAGAAGCAATCAACGGATGAGATTCTACCAAAATCCATCCTTGAAGACATGT
>NMRB01000048.1:816626-855461 GCA_002633025.1 Notospermus geniculatus
AAAATTTTGTTTCCTGGCCAGTCAGAATTTTTGAGGGTCGGTCGGAAAATTACAAATGACCGGAAACACACAATTTTTTTTTCTAGGCCTAAGCTGTCAGAGTGGTGCAATGGAAACAAGGGCGCCTGTCACCTCTGAGGTTTCAGGTTCGATTCCTGGTCGAACCCCGTCTTCATGTGATAGAAAGAGTGAGGATATTTCTCCGGGTACTCCGGTTTCCTCCTGCAGTCGATTGTTTCCCGAATGTTGTCTGCAGAGCTAAAGCATAGTCTACACGATACAACTTCAGGTATAACAGCATCCAACTTTGATGTTGATCCCGGTTTGATCTTGTTGGATGAGGCCGTCCACACTATCCAACATCACACACTCGTGTTGGGTGTTGTTGAAAAAGAATAAGCATGTTTATTCTTCATCCAACAAAGCCAAACATAATTGTTGTATGCTGTTGGATGTCTAATGTTGTATCGTGTAGACTAAGCTTAAAGATAATCTATCACGGGTATTTTCGGCGGGCCACGAAAATCATTGTTTATTTACATTTTGTTTGTTTATGTCCAGGCTTTCTTTGTCTTATAGTAATTTGTTGGTGGCATGCCTCTCTAGGAATTCTGTTGATTCCAAAAGTATTCATTTTGGTGGGGTTGGCATGTCCCAAAAGTCCAAAATAACATAATGTAAACATCAATGTTTACAAACATTGAATGTAAACAATGAAGTCGTGATATATTATCTTTAAGAATGCCATATTTGACGCCCAGTTCTCAATTCATTATTTTTTACTCATCAACCAATCTTGGGGGGGGGGGGCATCAACAAATTTTCCTCAATACAAACTTTGATACTGAAGGACCCAAAACATCGACCATCCGATCATAATTAGGCCTACTAGAATAACCATAATTTCCTGCAGGACAAATCAATTTGGAAAGAAATCCGTCGAATGTCTACAACAGAATTGATTGACAAGTTACAGAAGAAAGAGTTGAAGGCGGTGGATGTTGTGCGAGCTTATCAAGCATATGTGAGTGTTTATGTCCTAAAGTATGTTAAAATCATTTGGACCCTGATGGGAGGACCCTTTGGTTGTCAGGCAGACCAATTGGTATTGTTGGTGAAGTCTGGCTGTTGAAATGCGTTTTATTGACAGGACATTTCCAGCCAATCCCATGCACCATGCCTGTGTTCAATTTCGAATCAAGGCCTAGTTGCATGTTCTACAGTGGAACCTCTCTATTAAGGACACCTCTGGGACTGACAAATGCTGTCCTTAATTGAAAGGTGTCCTGATTACAGAGGTCAAAATGAATAGGAACGGTTAATTTGGGACTGAACTTTGGTGTCCTTAATAGAGAGGTGTCCTCCTGGCAGAGGTGTCTGATCTGGGAGGTTCTGCTGTATTTCGAACCAAGGTTCAGCTGGTTAGAAAACAATGTGCGTTGGACCGTTTAGAGTAAACCCTAAATTCATTGTTGTCCAGTTACTAGGGGTTTCACTGACATATGCCCATCGGGGTCCAGATGATTTAAACGTACTTTAGTGCATGTCATAAACCATGTGCTGACTTTAAAGAGGCCCTACAGGCAGCCTCCTCATAGCCACTTTGATGTGCTCATTACACTGATCGGTTGGCATGAGAATCTAAAGCCTAGTTTATACTTCGACGCAAGACCATCGGCGTCCGACGCCCGATCAAATCTGGACGCCGACTTCCCGGAATTGATTCATAGTCCAGCGTACTTCGGCGACGACGACCCGGTATGAAATGACTCAAGTAATTACAGCCTCGTGATCGGACACCGACCAAATCGCACGACGGGGTCGGCGTCGAGCGCAAGATCACGCGTCGGTCGCCAGCGATGGTCGTGCGTCGAAGTATAAACTGGCTTAACTCTGACATGAATTGCAGTAACATACACTTAATATCAACATTTGAGCCAAAATCTGGAGGTTTTCAGTTGCTAGCGCCACCTGTGATGAAGTGACCGCACTGATATGAGCCTAAGAGCAAGCTGCCTATTCATCGTATCCATGACGTCGTATCCAGGCCTACATGACGTTGTGACGTTGCGCGTTTTGCCCACCAGCTTCTTCAGCAAAGCAATGAATTTTGCCCACCACCCTTGCGTCATTTGCCCACCACCCTTGCGACGTCAGCAATGGCGGACATTGTCGGAGTTACGTCATGGATACGATGAATAGGGTCCCTTTAAGTTAGCCATACTGAACAATCTTCTCGCATGACGTAAAGTCGTAAATATATCAGAGACAAATTTACTTACCTATACTGTCATTTTGTGTGTCGTTTTTTGGTGCTCCATTTTGGATATCTGTTGAAGTCCAGAAGTGATGAGGTCACCTCACACTTTGAAAAGAAAAATATATTTTTGACAATTAGCTGCATTTTCTTTGAAGGCACTGGGAGTGGACAAAGAACTGAACTGTATTTGTGAACCAATAGTAGAAGCTGAGGTAAGTGACTTGATTCATGTTGATCCTTTAATCTCATGTTTGTACTGCCAAATGTGACCTGCTGCAGCAAAGGTGGGCACTTGTCGCAACCGAGAAAAGGGTTAATGCCCTTAAGGCCCGTTTACACATGCAACTTTTCATATGCAACTTGTTGCATAAACCTGATGAGACCAAAAAGTTTCATAAAAGTTGCATGTGTAAACGGATATGCAACTTGTTGCAACTCGATCACGCTGGATGTTGCATCGATTTTTCTATGTGTAAACCGTCCCGGGTAGTTTGCAACAAGTTGCAAGTTGCAGCAACTTGCAACTTGGTGCAACCTAGTGTAAACGGGCCTTTACAACACAAGAGCTGAACTAGAAATTGACTTACCAGTCAATTTCAAAGACCGCCCTTGGAAATTGGGAGCTAGGACAGAGTTGACTGATCGAGAAATATTATCGAGCGGCCAGGGTTGGTGCCAGGTTTTTTGAAATAGGGAGAATAAAAGTCTCCCATTCATAAAAAGCAGGGAGACTTTTTTCCAAAGAGGGAGACTTGATTTCTCCCTACTATTATAACTTCAGAAGGAGAAGCTGTAAAGGTCACTACTATTCAGTGATAAACTGAACTATGTGCTATGTCATGTATGTACTGCCAACAGGGTCCAATAACAGATATCTGGCGGACCAGAAACGGATTGACTCTTCCCCACATCCATTGAATCATCAATCAAGAGAGGAACCAGTCCAGGGTGATCACAACGCCATCTTCAGCACACATAACGAACTAAAAGCACATGTGTAATGTTAGCTGCATGCTATAGAAGTGATAGTAATAGTACTACGAATTGCCTGAAGAGATGGCATTTCAGTCACTCAGTTTGAATCAATCATGAAATATAGATAAAACGAGAAATTTTACCCAAATTTCGCACTATTTGTACACGGATGACCCCAAGAATCAATAGGGTTCTCTGTAATATGCACATCTACAATTCCTGAACGTTTTACCGCGATACATGGCGTTTTTCGTTAGTTATCGTTGAGAACCGCAGATTGGATGGAGAGATCCAGAGAGAGAAATTCAGTAAAAACAAGGAAGACCGCCCCATTGAGATGGGGGCGGTCTTAAATATACCGTTCGTCTCTGCAGGTTGACAATAGTAGTGGACAGCAGTGATAATAGAGAGGATGCACAGCTTTCCGACTCCGACTCCGACTTCAACTACGAGAATGAATTGCAGTCCGCTATGGACATCCTTGATGAAAACGATGTGATAGAAGTTTTCAATTCGTCAAACACCATAAATTGAAGGCAGAAAAAAATTGGTGTTATAAATTGGAAGTGCGGATAAATACTGAATATTGAAGTCGTAATCCTAGTCGTTACGACTTTGAGACACGACCATGACGACTACGATATTGCGATTTATGCGCACTCTTCCGATTACGAGTCAAAATTATTCTGCCACAAAGTTATGGCATTTTACGAGTTGCAAACGTCTATTAAATCGTTTTTATCATGGATGTCCATAGCGGACTGCAATTCATTCTGGTAGTTGAAGTCGGAGTCGGAAAGCTGCGCATCCTCACTAATAGTTGAGTAAACTGATGACCATGCAGTGATGCTGCGACAAGCCCCTACTTTTGCTGGAGCGGGTCACAAATAGATAACATTAAGTTGAAGGCCATTGGGACCACTTGAGACTAAAAACACCATCTGAAACGTTGTATCCCCATTTCGCCTACCCTCATTTTGCCCACCCCCCCCATTTTGCCAGGAGAGTAGGCAAAATGGGGATAGGCGAAACGAGGATTAGGCAAAATGGTGAGTACTGGTAGGCGAAATGGAGATAAACCTCTGAAACGTCCCAATCATCCGGCCCAGGCATCTATTCTGCATCTCTTTACAGCGTTGGGCCACAGAACTTGACCAAGGCCCAGTAAAAGGATGCCTGCATGGAGTGCCAATTAGTGTCAAAGATAGCTATGGTATCAAGGTACGGTAAGTCCTTTATGGCTCCAGCCTGGGGTTGAAGGGGCCTGGTAGCCTAAGTCCTTTTCAAGGGTACCCACTGTCCTGTACTTTTCACTTGTTCATTGTGTAATAGATCAGTGCTCCTACAAGCCCGGACTGCCAGGAAATTCCCTTTAGCTCAGTCGGTAGAGCGTTGGACTTTGGAGTTTTTGTCATCAAGTATCAGTAGCTTATACCATAAATTTCCTTTCTTACAGATTTGAGATTGGTTTTTAGCTCACCAGGGTGAGCTATTACGATGGTGCAGCGTCCGTCGTCGTCGCACGTCGTTGTCCGTTAGCAGGGCACATTTCGTAACCACTGGTTCTATTGATCTGAAACTTGGTATATATATACCCCTAGGTCAGATGACCTATGACACCAAGTTTCGGTCTGATTCGATTCTTGGCTTGGCCACCAGGTGGCCAAAACCAAAGCTCAAAGTCCATTAACTCCTGAAGTGTTGACTGTATTATCTCCAAATTTTTATCAGCTGCATCAAATGAGGATACATGATCCTGGAACATTTCGATTTAACATGATTTGTCATTTATTTTTCTGGTACCGGTACGTTCACCCAGGTGCATGAGCACATGGTCCATGGACCATTTCATTTACAGGGTTATGATCAGACATTGGGTAGCTCCAGGAATATTGACCAACCCTATGCTGAGGATGCAGTGATCATAAAGGTGTTAAAACATCAAGGTGCTATTCCCATTTTCAAGACCAACTCACCGCAGACCATGTACAGGTAGGGACCACAAAGGCGGTCGGTCCATTCACGCGATTTTCGAGCGGCGGATGCTCGAAAGCATTGTTTGTTTCCGTCGCGTTGGTCGTGGACAAAGGATGCAACATCGCGCAGCCTGAAAATCGCGTGAATGGATTCTTAGCCTTAGACCTACATTATTTCAAGATTGTGACCTGCTCCAGCAAAACTAGGTGCATGTCACAACCGAGGAAAGGGTTAACGGCCTTACAACACAATAGCTGAAATGTACGTCTCTGCAGGTTGACAATAGTTGTGGACAGCAGTGATAATAGTTGGGTAAACTGACGACCAATGATGGTCACTTGCGACAAGCGCCTACTTTTGCAAGATCGGGTCACATATGTTTGACGGTGTCCCGGAGGCGGTGTAGGAAAACCCAGCGGATGTCGCATTTGAGGAAAGTGTTAATGGCATTGGTGAACCCGCACATTTCAATAGCTGAAATGTACTACGTAACAGGTAAACAGTAGCAGATCAATGCACAGGCAATCTGACAGCCCTTGTTGATCATTCAGCGACATCCGCCGGGTTTTCCTAGAGACCGCCACACATATATTTTTACATTTTCTTCTTTTTCAGTTCAGAGTGTAGCAACCCGATATTCGGCGCCACTAAACACCCCCACAACAAATCCTTGGCCCCTGGTGGTTCCTCGGGTGGCGAGGCAGCATTACTGGCCAGCGGTGGTTCAATCCTTGGCTTTGGTAGTGACCTTGGAGGAAGCATCAGGATCCCATCCAACATGTGTGGAACATACGGCTTGAAACCCACCATTGGCAGAATAAGGTAGCCTACTTTTGGGATATTACAGACAGCCAAGTGCCATTTGTGAGGCGGTCTCGGAAAACCTGATTGGGCTGCAAACCTGCCAAGTGTCACGCATTTGGCGGGACACTCCCGCATTTACACCTGTTCTCCCACGAGCTGTGTGTAATCTCACGCATTTCCCCCAAAGTGAAGCTCTTCAAAAAAGTTTTTCCCCTACCGGTATTTCACAAACTGTGTTTTCCAACCGCGTTTGCTGACTATCGTCTGCTCAGGCAGCACTTGTGCCATGTTATCATGATCTGCCATTTGATACTGTAATCAGTGTTCTACCGCCAATGCTGACCAATTACAGCTCTTCGCTGAAGGACATTATGCGTCGTTCACGTTTGTGAGATGCTCAAGCAAGGCAACCCCAAAATGACCCATTCTCCAGCAAAATCTTGCCCAAGCTCCGGCAAGGTAGCAGAACACCCTTGGCAGGTCTGAGCTATTGAAATGTGTGGGGTTCACCAAGGCCATTAATGCTTTCCTTAAATGCGACATCCGACGGGTTTTCCTAGACCGCCACACATTTTTTTGTGTTCATGTTTACCCCCAAAATGCACATGTCCTCCTGAAATCTCACTTTTTTCCAATTTTCAGGGATACCTTTTTTAGTTCAACAACTGTAGTTTTTAACTTGCCGCAGTAGGCCCTAGGCGTACATTTCATCTCTGACACAACTTTTTCCTTTTGCAGTAAAAAGGGGATGCACAGGATGTGTCGGGCAAATCAAGTTGGTAGGTACACTTATCAAACAGTCTATATATGTGACCCGCTCTAGCAAAACTAGGCACATGTTGCAACCGAGGAATGCGTTAACAGTCTACACAATATCTGAAATGTATGTCCCTGCAGGTTGACAATAGTAGTGGACAGCAGTGGTAATAGTTGAGTAAACTGATGACCAATGATGATCACTTGCGACAAACACCTGCTTTTGCTGGAGCGGGTCACATTTTTAAAGAAAA
Source organism: Notospermus geniculatus (assembly GCA_002633025.1). Lineage (NCBI taxonomy): Eukaryota > Metazoa > Nemertea > Pilidiophora > Heteronemertea > Lineidae > Notospermus > Notospermus geniculatus. Next base: position 823,653 of record NMRB01000048.1, read on the forward strand.
ATCTTAAGTACTGGCAGATCCACTGAAATGGGTCTCGTGCCCCAATACCCCCCTCCGTCTTCGCCCTCCAGACTCAATCAATTTTGGCCCGCTATGCCATAAAAGCTAACTATGCCCCTGCCTAAGCACAAGACAGCTGTTCATGGATGCATAACCAACATTACTTCTATCTAATGAAACCGAAATTTCTTCATTATTTTAGTTGCGTCAAGCCTGGGCCCAATGGCAAGGGACACCGACGGTCTTGTGGCAGCAATGCGAGCCCTTCTTGTCCCTTACATGTACGAACTAGACGCCAACCTGACACCGCTACCTTTCCAAGAAGCAATCTTTCAGGAGAAACGCTCATTACGCATCGGTTATTACACATACGACGGGTACATTCACCCTGTTCCAGCACAAGTACGTGCTGTCAATGCTGCTAAAGCAGCCCTTGAAAAACTTGGGCATACAGTATGTATCTTTACTTTGACTTTGTTCAATATTTTTTCTAACTGGGCAATAGACGATTCTCAAATAGTGCTCCACGCTGATGACGTCACGTCATGCTCCTGAGTCCCGGATGTCAGACAAAGACGTCGTTTTTTTCGTGGGCAGTGCTCAGACATGATGTCAAAACGTCCCGCAAGACATACTTTTTGTCTGAGATCCGGGTACTTGAGCACACTGCCGCGGCCACATGACGTGATGTCGTCATGTTTTGTTACTATTTATAGACTGAGTGCGGAGCGCTATTCGCAGATCTGCACACTTCTGCCGAAATCGCAACAACAACCTCGATCTGAAACCAGCTGACGTGACGTAATCCATGATTCAGCAATGGTTGACTCTGACGCAATGTCGTCGAAGTCACTGTTGTGGGGTTCTCTGCGTCACGTCATTCAGTTTCACACTGTGGTTGTGTTTGTGATTTCGGCGAAAGTGCGCAGATCTTTCTCTTTTATGTCAATTTGGGATTTCTGTCTACCTGTCCAGTGGCGTCACCTCATTAGTGACGTCATTTCATCAGATGACATTGCTGACGTCACGGAAGACGTGATGGAAATCTCAATGACGTCGTGATGTCAAAAGGCGTAAACAGCATTGTTATTTTCGTTAATAACTTGATATTTCGAAAACTAATTCATATCAAAATTCGGGCTTCGTTAGGACACTTCCGAGGTATGTCTGCATGTGCATACCAAGTTTGGGGGCGATCCGTTCGTCAGTCTTGGAGAAAATCGCGAACAAACAAACACACAAACAAACAAACTCTTGTCAAATTTTAGCATGATGATAAACCAACCTCTTTGATTGTAGGCTGGCCCAACATATACATGTGATTCCATAATGGAGGACCATTTTGGGAGTCAAAGCCCTGAAAATGTTACAGCCTCGTGATGGACCTACATCTCTATTGTTATCTCCCCGCTTTTTGAAAAAAGTCGGGGAGATATTGTTTTACCCTCCGCCGTCAGTCCGGCTGTCCGTCCGGCTGTCCGTCCGGCTGTCTTGAAAGACACAGGAAAAATAACCATGTCACCATTACTTCATGTTGAAAGCGGGGAGATATGCGATGGGCTCCCATCGACATTGCTCTAGTTTAGTATGATATCAAGAATCTCTGCATCTTTTTGCAGGTAATACCATGGCTCCCTCCACATGTATCTGATGCAATGCCAGAGAAATGGTTGCCAGTTTTCCTTGGAGACGGAGGCAGTAGCTTCCTGGAAGAATTGTGAGCATCCTCTCATTCTCCTCTAAAGGATCCAAATAATTTCTCGAGGAGCCACAGTGGTGTAGTGGTTCAGGTCTCCGACTAGCAGTCAGAGGGTCCCGGGTTAGAATCCCACTGTGGCGTGAGACTTTGGGCAAGTCTTTTTTGCCTCACTGGCCTCTCCACCCAGGTGTATAAATGCGTACCAGTCGCAAATGCTCAGATTGTAGCGCTGAATGGGCAACTTATCTGAGTTCTACAGAAAGGTTTCAGGATAGACTGGGGTTAACGTGTAAGTCGGATGGCAGCTATACCATTGTTGATATCAGACTATAAACCCAAACTTTAAATTTCTGCTGACTCTCCTTTGAAGTTCACCTTCAGACGATTATTTTATACAACCCTTGTTGCATATCAAATGCTGGGAGGAATTTATGCTCTTGAAGTTTAATGTCAGCATTACTTTGTGATTATATTATTTTTATGCATGACGATTTCTGTTTTTTACATCAGGAACAATGACGCAGTTGACCCGTGCATTTCAAAACTTCAATGGATCCTTGGCCTGAACCAGACTTTGCGGAAATTAATATCGCATCTTCTAAGACCATTTGTAAGTAGAAAAGACAGGATATCCAACATACAGCACAAAGAACGACACACAAAATGGTACGATACAAAAAAAATCGTCTCCGAATTTCGCAAATTTTCGACCCCAACTGGGGTCTTCCTCAGGCACTTTCTAGTAGAGATCCCAGAAGTAAATGAGAAAATGAGTAAATGAGCAATGTAGAAAAGACAGGATGATGTTTTAGGTCGCTCCAAAACAAAATGGCCAAGAAAAGCTTGTGGCTGGTTGCCACATAGCTGGCGGGTTACTGAAAAGTCACTTAAATGTGAAGAAATGAAGTGCCACAACACCGGGATTGAAACCAGGGACGTTCTGCTTCTTACTCCAACACTCTAGCACCTGAGCTAAGAGACATGCCCGGCATACTGGGCTGGTAGGAACGTGGTTATACTTTGTTACACAAAGAATAGGATTGGCCATTGATGGAGTGCTAACCAGGTCTAAAGCGGGGTTCATTGGCGCACGCATCCAGTCCGTTTGCCCCTAGTTTTCCAGATACGACAACACAAAAGTCCATTTGATCTGTTTTTTACGGACCTGAATCGGACAAAATCCGTGTGCCAATGAACCTCGTTTAATTGATATTCCAGTCCCCAGCCAATGCTGATCTCTTCACATATGGTACACACTTCAAGTAAGTGCAACATTGCTGCCACTGCATTTGCCATTTGGTCAGGAGTACAAAAGTTACCGGTACATGAAATAGACTCGGGTTTCTAGGGTGAAAGACAGCTTCCTACCGGATTCGAACCCATGGACCTTTGCATTAGGCATCAATCGCCAGCACTCAGGGGCAGCACACCCAACCACTAGACCAAATCCCCCATCTTAATAAAAAGATGGTTCAATGACCCATGTTAAACGAGGCGTCCATCAGTACCCTGCGACTACCGGTAGTCCAAACAATCTCCGAACCCAAACCGTTTTATGTTATACAAGGGCTAACATATAAAGGAGATACAATTATAGAACATGAAATAATAACGCATTACTAAGGTGAAAGACATAGCAAATAAGTCCCAGAAACCAGAGGTTCTGGATCAGAATTTTGTAAGGAGGGTATGATAAATGTGGCCTCAAACGAGAGAATTTATCGAAATTGTCATCAAACTTGGACAAGACTGTCAAGAGACACGCTTTTCACATAACTTGGATTCTCATATTGATAGCAGTCACCCACAAAAGCAGACCAAGTTGTTCAAACTGACGATGTTTGCAGGCTCCCTTTCATCATTGGTTAAAATAGGATTGTCTCTTTCAGGTCTGTATCTGACTGGTGGAAAGCATGTAGGATGATAGAGGTATGGATTATTATAAGCAACATCAAAATCAAACCCTAAACAAGGCTGGGTCATTTGTGACCCACTCCAGCAAAAGCAGGTGCTTGTCGCAGGTGATCATCATTGGTCATCAGTTTGGGATAACAAAATTAGATCCCGAAAAGGTATCGTGGCTGTGGTTATTTGGGGAGGTATTTATGGCCAGAGGTTTGCAGTATCTTTTATATTTTCCAGACTTTTCGGGAAGAATGTGCCAGCAGTTGGATAGAAAACAAACTGGATGCTGTCATATTTCCCGGATGGACATGCCCAGCTCTACCCCCTGGAAAGTGTATACTTCGTAAGCATTGGCAGTTTTATTGAATCGTATAATAATAATAATAATGTGTGGGCTTATAGTGCCTTTTACATTTAAGTGTCAAGGCACTTCACAATTATTACCCCCAGCTATAGGCCTGTGCAATCCAGATCCAGAGTGATAGGAACGTGGGAAGGATGGTTTTTGGTTGGTTCCTGTGGGTGAAAAGTGGCAGAAGTACCACTGCCCACACCCGTCAGCTGATGACAGCTGTCGGGTGTGGGCAGTGGTATAAGTATTTAGGGATTTAAAACGGCCGTTTTGCCACGCCGCAGTGCAGTGTGCCACTTCACTGTGGTGACTGCTAACTGCTCCCTGTCAACTGCACAATACATTACAACAGGCCGAGGGCCTATAATATCAATGCGGTGCCCTAATACTATGATCCATTGTCGTTGCCTTGCCATGTCGAATAAAAGGACACATGTGTAGTACGAAGCTTACGAAGCGTAACACGCACAAACCTCAATAGGGCAACACTCGCCTCGTCGTACAATGTGGTAGGTCTGGCAACATGGTCAATCTTCGTTGAGGCGATCATGACGATGGCAGTATAAAGAATACACATATACACCGGCGAACTTCGGAAACGTTCGGTGATAAATAACCTTTGACCCGATGACGTTGCAATAAAATTCTCCCAACCTAAAACAGCCTCAAAGTTATAATCCGTAACACTTTTCAACGGTCTACCCGACTTGGACACTCCAAAATACACTTGTCCGGCCCTCCATAAACAAAATCCGCCTTCACACCGCGTAACGCCGGCATATTGGGTAAATTTATCACATTTCGCCTGAGCCCGTCTCTGAGGTGGAATGAGAGTGAGTGACCCGTGGTATTGATCAGTAGCGCTTCGCGTGTTTGCCGCTACGCGGCGTTCAGGGTCCTTGCGTCAAGCTCCACTTTCTGGGAAGTACAGTCCGGCTGCCACAAGGCGCACATGACTAGACATTCACAGAAAACCATCTCTGCCAACTAGGTACCCCTTTAACACCTGGGTGGGGTGAGCCAGTTGAGGTAAAGAGACTTAGCCAAAGTCTCACGCCAAGTGGGGTTCGAACCCGGGACCTTCTGACTGCTAGCCAGAGACCGAAGCCACTACTACCAAGGCTCAGATGCAGTTACCAAAGCCCACACTCGTATCAACAGATTAGAATTAAGAAATATGTGTTTTACATCATTTGCCGAGATTCAGCTTGTGTGTAGTTTCAGATTAATTAAAAAGTTTTGTTTTACTCCAGCTATGATATCTTACACTTGCCTGTATAATGTCCTGAACTGGCCTGCCGGCTCAATGCCAGTCACCAAGGTAAACACGACTGACCTTGACAGACTTGAAAAGGACTACCCAACAGAACCATATTACCATGCTCATACAAAAGACGTACGTACCGGTACATACAATTTTTACAATTTTCATTTCAGCAATGTGTGAAGTTACAAAAACAATCCTGATTTCCTAAAATCCTGATTCAATTTTCGGAAAGAAAATGACAACATCGACGCGGCTTTGGCTCTCGATCTGTCAGAAATGGCACCTTTCTTTCAGACGCATTTTTAGAGCATGCTACTTTCATTAGAAAGTGCTCACTTCCATCATGGTGATTTTTAGGAAAGAGATGTTTGAAGTTGAAAATACAATGGCAATCTGTACCACAAGGATTACCGGTAATGATTGAATGGAAATTCTCATTAAAGCTAAAAAAACCTGTGGATAATTTTCCTAAATTCTCAATATTTTTCGTTGCAGGCCTCGAAGCATTCGCTCAACATGCCAGTGAACGTTCAGGTGGCAGCACTTCCTTTCAAAGATGAAATCTGCCTACGTGTCATGAAGGAACTGGAGATGGCGATGAAAGAATAGCCAAGAGCATCTCCTCCAGAAAATTTAAGCCCGGCTCGCTGAACAGTAGGCCTACGCAAAATTTGGCTTCAATGTATATTCATGTTTATGTGACCTAAGTCAAATTTGATATTGGCCAATCAGATTTGTCTTGTAAAATTGGAGGCAAAAACGGTGGATTCGATTTCTGGTGCAATGGCGTCGACGTCCTTCGAAAAGTTGCGGGAAGGAGTTTCATACAGATCATTTACGGACTTTGAAAGAGCTCTTCGTCAATCAAAGATGAACATTTCTGGGCGAATATAAAAAAGAGCAGTAGGACTGTGGCTTTGGCCAACCAACAAACGGCTTAAAATGCCGCTGGCGCCATTTATTCACGAGGAGGCGTGTCTTTATTGCCAGCTCGACGAACAATGCTGAATTTGAAGCCTGCTTGTCAAGCTAGCTAGCTAAATAACACTGAATCCACTTCACAAATAAGACCGAAAGCAGTGCTTATTCATCGAGCAGCTCGATAAATAAACCCGGTCAATTCAAAAACTCCAAAAGTTCATCACCTTGAAAACCTCAATGCCACTGTGTACCGATACATAAAGGTTTTAATCATCCAAGCATGATACAACACTACCAAACGCATCCTCTCAGTAAATTATTTTACCTGAACTTTTGTGCCCATGGCTTGCTGGACCAGCTTAGCATGCCAGCGGCCATTGAATGGTATTACGCTTCTGACGTCACATGGTGAGAACGGTTCGACCCCCATCTTTGTTGGAAAGGTCGCTGATGTTTGTAAGACGTTTCTACCACTTTGAAATTAATTAAAAAGAAACTAAAGTGATTCAAAAGATTGATTGAAATGTATTCAACAAACCATGTCATACCAACTGTATTTTTCAAGCAAAATAAAATTTACAGCATTTACATGTAACCAAAAATATATTTTGATATAACTCATGAGGATTTTTGCCGGGGGATTTTTGATTGAATAACTGACAACTACGCACCACGACTACGAAGGCCAAACCATTGGGCAAGCAAAATTAGCATACATGTACATGTAAGCCCTTTTTACACTAACTCGGTTGAAGTATGCTAAGCCCGACCTGGACTGAACCGGCTTTGAATTCAAGCGGGACACACCCGTTTACTGAACTGAGCCCACGTAGTCGCCACGGTCACCTGTATAAAGTGCCGTCTGTCATGGTAATGAAAGGACAAGATCAATCAGTTGACACATGTGCACTGCACTCAGGTAAGCATGCCAGTTTGGCTCTAACCGTTTACACTATGCAAAATTGTACCGAACCGTGCTCAACCGGGGCCGAGCCTAAACTCGGATTTACAGGGCTTGGCTCGGTTCCAGTTGGTATTGGAACAAGCTGTCTAGACCTGTTTACATTTGGCAAAATTGTACTGAACCGTGCCCAGTCCGGACCAAGCACGGAGAAAATTCCGTAGGGTAAATGGGGCTTATGATATGGAATCAGAAAGATTTAGGGAGCAGATTAAGAAGCAGTTTCTTAACTCAGTCTTTTATGTACAATACAAAATTTTATCATAGCCAGACGGCACAATCAATATTTCCACCACAAGGCAAAAGAAACTAATTTTCTTTGTCTTGATGAAGTCATGGTACGTTTTGTATAAGATTTTTCCATCAGGGCCGAAGCCATAGCATTATTGGCCCTGGTAAGCACGGAAGTGGCCACCTCGAGCGACTCATGTTCCTCACTTGGATGGGGTCTTTTACTTGCACTTGCAAAGGCACAAGGTACAAGGCACCACGGCTTACTGTGTCATGTGACGGACTGAAGAGCCAGGGATGATTTATCCCATATTACCCAGGCTGGCTGGATTCGAACCCAGGACCTGCCGTAGGTTGAAAGCTAGACTCATGAAATAAATGTAAGGGATCGTCTCCAAATTGTTTTCGTTTCAAACGTATGTCAATATCGTTTGAAAATCGTTTGAAATTTTTATACTCCAACGAAACTGAAGTGATTTTCCAACGATTTTCCAAACGGTTTTGAAACGAATTCTCTCCAAACGAAAACCAAACAGAAAGTACCAAACGAATTCCGCAACGAAGTGCAAACGTTTTTGTTCCCAACGAAAATGAAACATTTCATGCACCAAATGAAATTCAAACGTTTTTAGCGCCGATCAGAATGCAAAATGTTTTCATGTCAAACGAAATGCAAACGTTTCTTGTGCTTGGAAGAAAACGTTGTTCGTTTGAAACGCATTGGAACGTTTGTCTCGCTCGACAAAATTCTAAAACGTTTCTCTGAAGAAATCAAACGAATATTTCGTTCGAAATTGCAACGAAAATGCGGGCCATGTCAAACGTTTTTCAAGCAGTTCTCAAACGAATTTTTTCGTTTCAATTTCGTTTATGAAAATACGTAGAAAATGAGTGCAACACCTTGTTGTAGATCAACTGTTTATTGGTCCGAAGACCCGATACAAGCTTTCGACACTTACTGTGTCTTCATCAGGTACCTGATCAGGTACCTGATTTCATACCTGATGAAGACACAGTAAGTGTCGAAAGCTTGTATCGGGTCCTCGGACCAATAAACAGTTGATCTACAACAAGGTGTTACACTCATTTTCTACGTATTTCTACAATAAGATCAACACGGCAACCCACCAACTATCTATCTCGTTTATGAAAAGTCATTTTAAATTCGTTTAAATGAATTCCACACGTTTGTATTTTGGAGACGATCCCTAAGTTTATATCATATAATGGTGCTATGTTTTTCTTTGGATTATTAATACTATTTTTTCTCCTATCTGTCATTCCTTGTTCATGCCTGTGAAAAATATGTCCATATAGAGTTTATATACATGTTAATAAATACTGGTACTTGAAATACTGCACGGGATCTTGCATAAATACAATCATGTACAAACAAAATATAACCTATTCAAATGCTGGACCCTCGCCCTCCTAACGATGGTAGGGGGACCACAACAGCGGCATCTACCGCTAGACCGACATGTAGGCCTGTGCCTCACCCGTAGTACAACCTATCATGGGCCTCATGTAGGGCCTACACATGGTGTAAAGATCCGGTCGGACGTTAGCAGGATGAAGGTCCAGTAATATATTTTCTTGGAAGGTACACTCAAACACACATTTGGTATGTAGAACTGGTTATATGGGCTGAACCAAGGATATCTATTAAAGGGACCCTAGAGGCAGATTGCTATTGGGCTACTAAAAGTACTGTCACAATACAACAGGTGGCGCTAGTAACAATGAATTCATGAATTGTACATCAAATGTTGACATTGATGAAATTTTACTTCAAAATTGATGCCCAAGTTGGATCCTCATGCCACCAATTCTGTATTACGGGTAGTAATCATATCAATATGCACTGAAAAGCTGCCTCTAGAGTACCTTTAACTGGTCATTATGAAACTCATCGGGACACAGACGTCATTAGATGTCAAATATGACGTCATCCATTTATTTGGTTGTCATATCAAGAGCACACTGAGAAAACTTCAAGGACAAGGTTAAACATTTTCAAGGCCAGAATTTTCATCTTCACTGGTATCTTTTCTGTCGCTGCCGTTGTTTATTATGCAGAGGCATGGTGAGATTCAACAATTTCCTTGCGGTGAATGTCGAGTGATGGTAGATGGCAAAATTTCATGAGGTTGGAGGAAATACTGATAAAAAATGGCGAAAGTTATACCGGTAATAAAATATATGTAAGTGGGACAATAGCATAATAATGATCACTGGGATGTATCAACACAGCGAATCATGCCGTAACCACGACAAGTAAAATTGACAGACAGGGTTTCCGCCAGGATTTTTTTCCAGGGTACGGCCTGTAAGGAGGGGGGGGGGGGAGAAAAAAAAATTTCAAAATTATTTTTTCCAAAAATGTTTTTTTGTTAATAATGGCCTCCAGAGTCATTTTTTACACACCAAAATGCAAAATTTGTCTTCCTTCTGCATGAAAGTTGCATTTGAAATGTAACAAATTTAAGAAAAACATTACTGAAGTGATTTTTTTCAGGGTACTACATCGTACCCTCAAATTTCTTTAGGGTACTATATTTTGTACCCAAAGTACCCTCTGGCGGGGACCCTGACAGAAAGAAAGTTAAATCTTCCACGCTCCCTTTGTGAAAAATGACACAGAATATGTAGTCAAAGGCCTACTGATCGACTTGGCAATGCATAATCCATATGTATGAGCCAAACTCAGGTATCTCGATGCTGGGAATATCGAGTTGTATGACATCCCGAGATATCCCGTGAATTGGCCTGAGAGAATTAACCGGAAACCGTATGACACCGTGTTATTTCAAAATATGGCACCGTTCTTTTCATCTTCTCACTTCGCTTTTCCAACGGCCACAAAATCCGGCTGAGGAAAACCGTAGACGCGTGAACACACTGTACACCGGGACACAACTTTACGTATCCTCAGCTTCAAATACAGCAAGGAGATACGGCTGTGTCAGGCAATGATCCTTGTTGGGAAGATTTGTTGTGTGGTACAAATACAGCATTTCTTCCAGTGTTTCTGCCTTATCACTGTCACAGATGAAGTATTTCTGAAAAAAAAACAAAGTTGATTTTTTCAAGCAGTTCCAGTTTCGAGCGAAATTCGTCCAATGACTATTTCCAGACGATAAAATGTGAGGCAGTCTAGGAAAACCTGTCGGATGTCGGATCTCAGGACTCCCCTGCTAAAAATTTGGCTCCTTCCCTGAAGCACCCAGTCGGAGAGTGGCACAATGGAAGTGCAGTATTCTTTCGATGAAAACTTACGGAGATTGATCTGCTAAGGGGCTGCCTCAAAATTGTTTTGATGCCAAAAAAGACGAAGTGACTTCGTCTGGGGGGAAGGGGTTCTCGATCTGGGAAGCCCACTTCATCTTTTTTTGAAAAAATTGACATCACTCTTTTTTACAGGAGAATGACTTTTTATATGCAGGCTTCAGAAAGGAACAAGGTTCTGGCTACATGGGCCTACTATGGACTGTATGAGTCAGAGCTATAAATGTCCCTACGTGGATGAAGCCAATGTCAAGTGCCCGCTTCATCTTTTCAAGGGGGGAGCGGTCAGGGAAAAGATGAAGTCACTTCGTTTTTTTGGCATCAAGGTAATTTTGAGATGGCCCCTGGGTGTATCTCAGTTTAAGTTGAGGTGTACGCTTACCCCTTCTTGATGCTTGATGACATATTTGTTTGTTCGGGAATTGTAATAGACAACAAGAACAAGATTCCCACCGGCTCCATCCCGGACCAAGTATACACCGTTGCTTCCCAGTTCATTAAGTATCCTGGAAAAAGGAATTTGTATTTCTGTTAGATTTTTCCATCAGGTCCGAGGCCATAGCACAATTGACCCTGGTAAGTATGGAAGAGGTTATCTCAAACTACATGTACCGGTACTCATGTTCCTCACTTGGATGGGGTCTTTTACCGGTACTTGCCCTTGCAAAGACACAAGGTACAAGGCACTGTGGCTTACTGTCCCATGCAATGAACGTGAAGAGGCAGGGATGATTAATCCCATATGGCCCGGGCTGGATTTGAACCCGGGATCAGCCGCTTCCTTAAGGGGGGTTTACACGGTTCAACATGTTGAACGCTGTTGAACGTCAAAAGTTGTTGAACGTTGTTGAAAGCTGTTGAGACGTCTAAACCCCCTTTCAACACGTTTCAACAGGTCTTTCAACAGCTTTCAACAAGTTTCAAAAATAGGAACATGTTCCTACTTCTGAAAACCTGTTGAACACTGTTGAAAGGCCGTGTTGAAAGGGGGTTTACACGGTTCAACAGGTTTCAACAACGTTCAACATTCAACAGCTTTCAACAGATGTTGAACCGTGTAAACCCCCCTTTAGAGGATATGATAACCACTCAGCTATCAGGGCTCTGCAAATCCAAGTCTTTTTGACAGTCTGAAGGCCACTAGAACTTTAGCAAACCCTAGCACTCAGACAATCTTCAGTCTGGTAGGCTTTGGTTAACCTTTACAATCCAGGCTACTGCCGTACTATAGCTCAGGGAGAAAAAGCAAATCCTGATATAATAGATAGGTTGCGCAGCTTTCCGACTCCGGCTTCAACTACCAGAATGAATTGCAGTCTGCTGTAGACATCCATGATAAAAACGATTTGATAGACGTTTGCAAATCATATGAAATGGTCCATGGACCATGTGCTCACTGGGTTGGACATAATAGTCTAATGACAGAGGGAGGTACACATCAGTTATGAGCAATCTGGGTAAAGTCATTCCCAGAAAAGACTTTGATGATTTTTGGGTTATGCCACCTGGCGGCCATATTGGATGTCCGATCGGGCCGAAACTTGGTATTTTTTAAGGTACCCCTCCAATGCATGTCTATGCAAGATATGAAGTTGCTCGGTGAAATAATGACAAACTGTGGCAGGTTCGTCACTTTTGTCAAACTTTGACCTCTGTGACCTTGAAAAGTAGGTCAAATCAAAAACCCGTTATATATGTTATGTATCCTAACATGATACACCTATGATAAAAATTTGGAGATGATCCAGTCATTAGTTCAGGAGTTATTGCACTTTTTGTGTTTTTGGTTTTGGCCACCTGGAGGCCAAGCCAAGAGTCGAATCGGACCGAAACTTGGTGTCGTGGGTCATCTGACCTAGGGGTATATATGTACCAAGTTTCAGATCAATAGCTCTAGCGGTTACGAAACGTGCCCTGCTAACGGACCACGCCGGACGACGACGACGACGGACGACGGACGCTGCACCATCGTAATAGCTCACCCCAGTGAGCTAAAAATGCCATACCTTTGTGGCAGAATAACTTTGACTCGTAATCGGAAGTGCACATAAATCGCAAATATTATAGTCGTGTTTCAAGTCGTAACGACTTGGATTACGACTTCAATATTCATTACCGGGTATTTATCCGCACTTCCGATTTATAAGGCCAAATTTTTCTGCCTTCAGTTTATGGTGTTTGACGAATTGAAAACTTCTATCAAATCGATTTTATCAAGGATGTCCATAGCGGGCTGCAATTCATTCTCGTAGTTGAAGTGGAGTCCGGCCGCTGCACAACCTCTCTATTATACAGCATTCACCCAGCAACCAGTTCAAAACAATTAATTGCGTTATGCAAAAAGACAATTGCCTCAAGATATGGGTGGCATCATTGCAATCTCTTCAGGAACTTCCCTGTCTGCAGCTGAAATTTGATATGTTCCCATACCCTACCACATCCTGAAAACTTACCCCAAGCCTTCCTCTTTTGTCCCATCAAACATGTGACATTTCCAGTATAATGTTGAATCCTGTGAAATAAAGTGATTTTCGTTTAGATTAGTAGGCCTATTTTGTATTTGTATTAGATTTTTCCACCAGGGCTGAAGCCGTATTATTGGCCCTGGTATGGAAGAGGCCATCTCAAGCTACTCATGTTCCTCACTGGGGTCTTTTACTTGCCCTTGTAAAGGTACAAGTTACAAGACACCACGGCTTATAGAGCTTGTGCAGCGGCTCATTATGATGTCGCATTTGACTGGCGGTCCGCCATGCTGGCGGTCAACAACAAAGTGCGCCACGTGCAGATCGCGTCATGGTTGAAGATGCAACACTCCACTTGCGCTGACGACAAACTGCACCACGTGGGTCGCCGACGTCATTTGGCATCAGTTTGACCGGCAAGATGGCGGATTTTTTCCTGATGACATCACCTGCACAAGCTCTATAGTCCCATGTGACGGAATGAAGAGCCAGGGATGATTAATCCCATATGGCCCGGGAAGCCATAGCATTATTGGGCCTGGTAAGTGCGGAAGAGTCCATTTCAAGCTGCTCAAGTTCCTCTCATGGATGGGGTCCTTCACTTGCCCTTGTAAAGAAACAAGGTACAAAGCACCATGGCTTTCTGTCCCATGCGGCGGACTGAAGAGCCAGGGATGATTAGTTGGGAGGAGCTACCCACCGTACCAAATCATGTCACTTACCCGTGCAACATCTTCTTTTGTGAACGTTGGCTGCAACATAAGGAACACACTCAAAAAACCTGACAGAACAAACAGACATGGGTGGCTATATAGATCGTTTTCACGACGTAACTCCGACAGTGTCCGCCATGATGACGTTACGCGTTTTGCCCACCAGCAGCCAATGCATTTTGCGTTTCTGCTGGTGGGCAAAACGCGTAACGTCATCATGGCGGACACTGTCGGAGTTACGTCGTGAAAACGATCTATAGCTCTCCACACCTGGGGAAGAAGCACGGAGATTTGTTCCTCCATTGTTACGTCACAAGTTGATCCAACTAGAAGTGGACTATCAATATTTTTAAACGGACCCTACAGGCAGCCTTCATTGGCTTTTGATGTGCGTTTTACCGGTATACCGATTGGTTGGCATGAGAATCTAACTCTGACATGTATTGCAAGTAAAATACACTAAACATCAACATTTGCAGGGGCGGATCCAGGATTTTGGTAAAGGGGGGCACAGAAGGCCACCAGTGGACCGATGAAGGCAAGCGCTGAAGTCGCGAAGCCATGGAGGGGGGTCTGGGGGCTCTCCGCCAGAAAATTTTGAAATCTAGAACGCCATTGGTGCAATTCAGTCCCAGCATTTGAGGGACAAATTACAAGGCAATTCTGTGGCACTTTGAAAATGGGTGATTTTTCTAACGTTGGTCTCTGAAAAATAGGGGGGGGGGCACAGGCCGGGTGTGCCCCCCAGATCCGTGCCTGATTTGAGCAAAATCTGTACACTGTCAGTTGCTAGCGCCACCTGTGATGAAGTGACTGCACTGATATGAGCCTAATAGCTGGCTGCCTGTAGGGTCCCTTTAAGATGACAGAGATGGAGTTTTTTTCCATGACTGCATCACTCATCAGATAACTCACCTTCTTAACAGACTTCAGTAACGAATACGATGCTGCTGGTGACGGTGGCGAGGGTAACTTATTCTGTGGCAAACTCATTGCGCGAGGTTTGCCAGCTGGCACAGGAGGTGGAGGCCCAACCTCACTCACTTTCCGTAGTGATAAATCAGGCTTATTTTCAGCGATTTGGGGATTCCATGGCGGCACCTCGGGCACTTTGTCTGCACTTCTCTTTTTTTGCCAGGATAAAAGTGGTTTATCTCCACGGGTTGGTCTGTCTGGCACCCTTGGTGCTGGGGGGTCAGGAGCTTTTTCATCTGACTTGCAAAAAGATTTTCCCTCTGGTTCTGAACGCGTCCTCCTGTTGATACAACAATATACCAAAATTAGTTTTGACCTCTTTCACCTCTGGGATCTCTTCTACATAGCGCCTGAGGAAGACCCCGATCGAAAATTTGCGAAATATTCGGAGACGACTTTCCGATTTATTGTATACTGTGTGTCGTTTTTGTGCTGTTTTTTTTATATCAATTCGTTTTGACCGAGGTAAAAATGCACAGGGAGGTTAGGTTATTTGAGTCTTTTCTAGAGTTTCAGATTGTAAAGTTCCACTTGAAAAAGACCCCGGTTGGGGTCGAAAATTCGTGAATTCTGGAGATTGACTTCTTGCTTATTATCGGGAGGTTTTGTAAGCTTACGTTTTACATATATAACTACCATTTAACGATGTCATGATGTCATTACAGAGGACGTGATGCAATGGCATTTCTATTTTCTGCCAGGGCCGAAGCCATAGCATTATTGGTCCTGATCAGTAAGGAAGAGGCCATCTCAAGCTACCCATGTTCCTCACTTGGATGGGGTCTTTTACTTGCCCTTGTAAAGAAACAAGGTACAAGGCACCATGCCTACATGTATTGTCCCATACGACGGACGTGAAGAGCCAGGGATGATTAACCCCATAGGGTCGTATTCATAAAGCGGTTCTATCGTTAGAACCGTCTTAGGCCGGTTCCAAGTGTAGTGGTGAAGTACACTTGGAACCAGCCTAAGACGGTTCTAATGATAGAACCGCTTTATGAATACGACCCATAGTGCCCAGACTGGATTCGAACCCGAGACCTGCCGCTTGCGAAACGAGCATGCACTAGGCTATTTATGAAGGCCCTTTATACTTACAACTTCATGTCACCTGGTACACCTGGCACTGGTTTCTTTATACTTTCCAAATCAGCTTTGCTGGGAACCACCATAGGCACTTTTGGTACTGTACCTTTTCCCTGATAAAATAATGTAAAGCTGCGTTCACACTAGCAGTTAAATCCGGACTTAAACCGTACTAACGCCTTGATTCGGAATAAGAGGTCACACTAGAAACCCTTTAGTTCGGATTAGATCCGCACTAACAAGTACGGTTGTTAATCCGTGCTAGCTAGTGCGCACCACCTAATCCGCAATAACTTTGTAGCCTGAACAGTTTAATCCGAATCAACGAAGTTGGGTCAGTGGTTACCTGTTTGCCCTTTAGTTAATATTGCTGTTCATAGACGGCGCAGTTTAGTTCGGATTATGGTCTGAATCGGATTGTAACGCTAGTGTGAACTGACGGTTTTTAATGCGCACTGACTAAACGGAATTCCGGAATGCGCACTTCGGAATTCGGTTTAAATCCGTATTGTGTGTGAACGTAGCATTAGACTCTCAATGTTGATGTTCATTCAGTCTTAAAAGCTGAACTGCACGAACAAAAAGCCGCCATGTGACGAGCAAGAGAATGGGGAACCCGCACACTAACGTCACAACGTGGCGCTGCGAGCGATGTGACCGAAATCTCCTTTTTCTAACGTTATTTCCATTTATTTCTGACGTGAAAACAAACCATTTGTGTTGGTCGCATGGCAGTAAAACTTACATCATCGTGTAGCAGATGAAATTTAGAAAATTTGAGTAAGGAAAAAAAGAATTTTAATTCTGATCCGATAGCAATAAGGACAACGTCATTTGTGTCATTCTTCCTGTAGAAAAATGCACAGGAAATTTTTTCATGACGCAACGTCAACACCTAAAACAACGTCAATGACGTCGTTTCGGTACAATCGCTCGCAGCGCCGACCTGTCGGGATAAACCGCAGGGCGGGTTCCTCATTGTACACCGGTACACGCCTGCGATGTTTGGGAGGCGGAGATAAATGGGTGCACGGGTTTTGAACGTCCCTTTTCTGAGACCAAGGGCCCTTTGTAGTACCCATTTTTTGTTATCACAAACACGTAGCAGTTAACACAATCACAAATTATGTACAAGATACTGTCAACGATAATCGAAGATTTGGCAGCGAACCCCGTCTGTCAATCAAGCCTAATTTAATTAACTGCACGTGATAGTATTTCAGACAAAAAACGTCATCAGTCAATCAAGGTAATATACCCTAGCGTCCTCCTCAGAAACTTGATTAGTTTGTCGAGCGCGGACAAATTTCCTTCTGCCGGGGATTGAGCCATCCTCGGCTGGGTGGAGAAAATTAACAACCAGACTGGCATTAGAGGTAAGTACCTCTGCTGTTCTTCAAGCGTAAGAGACGACGCTATTTTCACTTCGTTACTTTGCAGTCTTCTTTCTCATGCATTAGTCTCTGGCAGCTTAGGAAGACCTGGAGAGGCATAGTTACAAAAGCTACAGACAACACCAAGGAGATCCAGGTTCGAACTGGATTGTGAACCGAGTGCAGGAGATGGACTTTTGCTTCCTGTGCAACATCCGGGGTCTTTCTACAGGGTAGGGGAAAACCGGAATCCCCAAGTAGCCAAACTCCTTTAACTGTTACAGTTCCATGCAACAAAGGTTTGACCCAAAGATGAACGACCCAGCAAGGAAGTGATAGACGCTGATCTCTCTCCACTCTCCGGCATCCGACAGCCTCGACACGAACAATCAAGTTTGTTGGATTTTTATGAATAATTTTTGAAGCGCGATAGACCAGGAAGAATATGCATTATACATGTATACTTACATCCCCCGTCGATCTCTCCGAATGTCAACTTCAAAAAATTGATGAGAAGAAAATGAGACCGTCGTTTTAATAGCGGATAAGGAGCGACTATTCTAAATCACGGGAAGATGGTTTATCAGAGCCGTTTAATAGCATTTCAATTCCGACTGCGAAGACCTGTCAAAAAATCTAAATGAGAATGGGGCGCGTGAGTTGGGTCGGATGGAGGGTGTTGTGGACCTGACTGGTTTGAGCTGAATTCAGCGTCAGAAGATTGGAAGTCGGAAGTTGTAAGGAAACCAATATTTTGGTGAATGAGAAACCCGCACAACTTTTTTCCCGACAGGGTGGCGCTGCGAGCGGTGCCAATGATGACGTAAAAAACAGAGCAACGCAATGCAGTGACGTCGCGCCACGGCGTCCCTGACGCAGTGCAACACGGACGAGACGTCGAAAGAAGGTACAACCACTCACAGCGCCTCCTAGTGGCGGTAGTTCTCCAGGTTCCTCATTCTAGGTAAGCTCAAACCTGAAATCAATATGAGGGAACTCTTTCACGAGGTCCTGTGGCGCTCCGCCATTGAAATATTATGCAGGTTGGGGTCAAAGGTCAGACTACACAAACGCTCATCCCATGATAGGCAGACATCTTGATGGGTCAATTTCCCCAGACTACCTTTCACAGTTCCGCATCTTTGGTTCCAAACATATGGAAACGATATCAGGGAAAGCTAGCGGAAAATTGACGGAGCTAAATTGATATGATTGATACTGCTCCATTTAGCTGGACACAATATCCTATATGGAGGATAATGGTGGATCCATTCGACTTCTCCTTTGTGTCGGCCGCCATTCCTGTGCCGCAGTATCGGCGTAGACTGATTAATGTCAGTCCCATTGCTTTTGTCCTTCGTACAATTCCTCGCCATTTCCTGCTTTATTCATTTCCTCTGCCCCAATATCTATCTTTATGTTGAAGTAATACCCAATATTATTTGTGGCGATTGATGTATATCATAGTACCTTCAGACCAAACGCCCAGGAGGTACCTTTAGACCAGACGCCCATGTATCAAAGACAAGGTCATCACGTCTGCGGTCTCAGCCGAAAACGATGCAATCGCCAGCTTATTATCAGTTCTTTTAGACCAAACGCCCATGTCTTAATGAGAATGACGTCACGGCAAAGCCATTGGCTGTTTATTACAGCTCCTTTAGACCAGATGCCCATGTCTTAGTGAGAATGACGAAAATTCCCATCGCCTGCCTTTGCAGGCCACGCTTCAAGCAGCACAGCACCGCTTCTGCGGAAGACAGGGAAGAGTCAACGAAGGGCAAAAAGTTATTGGCTCTGCGTGACTGTGTAATATGAGATTGAGAAAGTTTTTCCAATGTAGACGGGAAGAAGTTTCCCCAAGGTATGAAAGGATAGAAGTACGACCAACAGAATACCAGGGGCGTATAAACAGACTGGAATCGAGCTTTGAATCCTGAAACTTTCAGCCTTCGAAAATTTCTCAATTTCACTGGTCTCGTGAGTCTGCAACACACGAGACGTTCCGAGGTTCTCCGGGTTTAACCGAGTGACTGCCATCTAGCGACAGTGTCCCGAACTTCTCAAAACCCAGATTTCTACAGATGAATGCATTGCAAAAATATTGTTGCGTGTACCTACACGCCACAAAGTATCTTGGGGTAAAAAAACGCTACTAGCTATTAGCTAGTACTTATTCCGGTCGACGCAACATTGGAGGAAAAAATAAGTCAACGACAATCAACAAAGTGATGCACAGCAGTGAAGCGAGAGGGGGGAGTTTTACCATGCAATCATTACTCTCTGATAAAAAATATTTCTCTCTCTGATGGGAGATGTGTCGATTTCTTCAATTATCTGCAGTGTTGACACACGGAGTAGTACGATATAGAGTTCAGGCCAAATTACCTATTAGGATTGGCCGCTGGCATTGAAACCACGGCGCTGATTGGTTGGCTGCTCTCAAGGTGATGCCGCATTGACATTCTACTTATAGGTCGGGAATATCCCAACATCCGGGTTATAGGCCTACATCAAGCGCCATCTGTGTCAAAAGTTAATTTTTCGACTTATATGACGGACTTTTACCAGAGAGACAATGGGCCGTATTCTAGAAGCTTCCTTAAGTGTAAGGTCGACCTTAATCTTTTGTATTCTGGCCTGCAAACAATAGCTAAAGGTCGACCTTACACTTAAGGAAGCTTCTAGAATACGGGCCCATAGATTCGTTCGTAATTGAACACACTTGCCCCGGGGGTATGATTGTTTTTGCGCTCTAAATTTGTCAGTGGTGAAATCCACTTTGAGGACGTGCAGCATCATACTGCCAGATATGAGCTACTGAATACCCCACCTACCCCCTGGTGGCAGACTTAGGAACTTGTCTATTTGTCTAACTTCCACCGTTAATTTCTTAATTGTCTGTGCACGTCCATAATGCTGTAACCACGCTAACACTTTAACAAATTAGAACAGACGCCGTATGGAACGCGTGAGCAGAGGATGATGTAAAAAAAACATCTTCTGGCACACTTGTCGGACTCGAACGTCAGGAAATTTACATTCACTTTAACGATCACATATAAGAAACCATTCATGCACACTCTATAGTCATGAGGTTTTTTTCATCATCTACTTCATCTCGTAACTAATTACTCCCCAAATGGATTAAGTCATACATCTTCTTCATGTAGTGCCTTCACGCATGAAACTGTCCTTTCTCATACAGGACGTATAACATGATCAAAGACTGCCTTCGGATGCTGATTAGCTACTGTCGCTGGAAGGGATGGCTTCAGTGTGTCCGTATCCTTTACGCTGCTGTCCTTCGTTAGGTAACGATGTAGTGTTAGCCATGCACCATTTACGCGCACAGCAACTACACTTCATTCCACATCCGAGTGGCGCGAGGTTTTCAGCCGATATCTCCGCGACGGCTGGGTCAAATTTGACAAAACATACATCAATTGACTTGTCTTTCTTGTCGGTATCTTTCTGCTGTCTTCCTTTTTCGGGTAAGGTCGACATAACGGATCCCTTTCTCAAAATCCATTTCATTTCGCTATCGTGTTCAGTGCAGTTTACACGTGCACGATGCATTGCGTCATTTTAAAATGGCCGCCATTTCGCCCGCAAACATGAACTGTGATTGGTGAAATAACTTTTTTCTGTCACGTTTATAGGGAAAATGACAGTGATGATGCCTGTAGCGGCAAAAAAGACAAATCGATTGATGTATGGTATGTCAAATTTGACCCAGCTTGTAGAGATATCGGCCGTAAACCTCGCGCCTATTGGATGTGGAATGAAGAGTAGTGCCAGTGTATTTTTACTGCTGTTCACTGTCAAATGTTACGATGCAGAGTTAGCCACGCACCATCTATACCGATAGCAACTGGTGTCTTTTTCCTGCAGTACAGTGTCAAATGTGTGGCACATTATTACCCCAGTTTCTCTAGAAATCTTCCTGGGAACAAAACAAGTAACAATGACAAATTACAAGCTTAGAGAACTCTACCCTGTAAAAAAACCTCTCGAAGTCCTTGGTGCTGAAACGGATTGGGAATAAACGAAGATAAGTGATTTAAGATTTTTTTCAGCATCCCCCACATAGAGCAGGCGAGACTCCAATGATCATCAACATCAGGTCGAGTGGAACACGAACGGGAAATCTCGAGAACTTAACGTGATTAGAATGAAGATTGATCATCAATCTCGCTCCCACGTGTTTTGATACGGTTGGGACGAGGTCTGATTGGTATGAAACTGCGCTGTCTCACAGTGCGATTAAAAGACAGCTAATTCGTCATGGACTGCATGTGTCTTTTGTGACGAAAAAAGGTAGCGAAGTAATATATGTGCGTAAATCTGCACATATTCTTCTAGATGATGCTACAGACCAGAAACCTGTGGCAGACTGGCGTCTGCAGACAAATTCAATCAGCTTCCATAGCTACTCAAATGTAACCAAACGCCGTGAAGACCTACACTCTGTCAGCATCAGAACCTCGCCATCAATTAAATAAGTTTCGAGTCAATATCTAACTTCGTGAAATGATTTCCTCCGAGGTCTGTGAAATTTAATACACTTTGACAATTTAGTATTAAATGGGCTGAGCGATTTGACATATTTTGTTTGCATTACCTCGGGGATTGAGTGGCCTGAGAGACATACTATCGTCATCATCTGTAAACATGAATATCGTACAACTCAGTCAGGCTGATATCTGGCAGATCGAAGACAAATTGATATTATAGTCGGTTTCAAATTCCAATGCTTCCTCAAGGCTGGAACACACCGACGCGTTTTGCAGGTTATGCTGGTCGCGTTGTGTAACGTCTCACTGACTGCACTGTTAGAAATAACAGAAGATTTTACAGAAAATCTGTGCAGCAGAGTCCCCAGGACTGGATCTGTAAAATTACAGAGTGATCTGTAAAACTACAGACTTAGATAAATGTTAAGAGAGACTTGACTGGAGGCTGACCACATTATATTTTCATACTGATCTCAGAAGGCATCATAATTGGATGTCCAATGGAGTCCAACCAATACAGGAAAACATGAATCATACCATTAAAAAAGTATGTAAATTTACAGAAAGTGCTGGGGACTCTGCTGCAGGCACTTTCTGTAAAATTACTGCAAAATTACTACTGTAAAATTAATAATTTCTAACAGTGTGCAGCACACACACAGTTCATGTCTGCGAGATCGGAAGCCGTGTCTGTGAGTCGTATCGCTGACAGAAAACTCGCCGAGATGCGGAAGAACACGTAGGTTTTCTTACAGATGGCTCGCAGAGATGACCTCACTGAGATTTAAAGCTACCGGCTTTAACCAGGCTTCAGAGTCTTGACCCTGATACTATGGTTTCCTTCTAGCACCTACTAAAAAATGTAAAGAGGTTCTTCACTGACGTCACACGATCACGAGACTGCATAGAGTCGGCCATGTTGGCCGTCAAATGGCCGGCGACGACGTCAAAACGTCACGTCATAACATTTTGACGTCAGGATCTGTGTGTTGACGCTGTGTTCATGCCGTGACGTCACTTGACATTTTGACGGCCAATACGGCGGCATCGTGTCGTCATGGAAACGTGACGTCACGTGAAGGACCTCTTTTATATTTACATGATGCTCGATACATCAGATGAGGCGGAACAATTCTGTGATACACCCCACAAACATGATCGCATACAATAATACACAGGCGTGCCAAATCATGACATATGACACTAAGGTCACCAAATCAATTCCGGAAAGACTGTTCTCGCGAGATTTCCGCAGACGAGGTCGTACTAAGGTTATGTGTCTTCATTAATCTCATGCATGGCAATTGACTCCAGCATCTTGTTCGTCGATGGAACTCAACAAATTGGACTTTGATTTTTGCCTCGATATGTCTTCTGTTGTACGTGAAAGAACGCCGTGGGCGTTTTCAATCAGATTTAAACCCCTCTGAACCCAGGAGGTTTAATATTTTTTTTCGAAAAAGCTTTTTACTAGTTTCTCAGAGGTATTGTTTTTTTTCCTTTAGAAGCTTAACAAAAACAATCATGATAGAAAGATTAACAAACAAGCTCAGACAGGGGAAGGGTTTTGCCATAAAAGATGAGGACAAAAGTCAGTTTTGACAAATGTACAGGTGTTTATATATACATCTAAAAAGCCCTTTCAAGTTAAAAGTTATAAATAAATGTCTATTCTTTGAAGGCATTTTTCATTTCAAAAGAAATATAATGTATCATGTTGCCTTTGTATTCCAGTAAATGACAGATGACGTCTTGGTTATCAACTTTTTCTGATATTGATAAAAGATTTTTGCAAAACAAATGTTCTTTCAAAAATACCAATTCCAAGTCTCAGCTTTGGAATTTTACAAGTTCATTTTGTTGGTCGAATTTCAGTGAGATTCTTTTTTGCGATAGCGTGACATATTATACCCGAGATCAGATATAGCAGGTCGATTTCGGAGCAATTGTCTTGTTGAAAAAGTACCAAACACTGGATTTATGAGATAAGTGACAGTTCTGTAACAAGCTAGTCCTGCCAGATCCAACTTGTCATCAGAATAGGACAGGCCAGCGCGCCAAAATCGATATCATGGCGTCGCACCATTTCCGGGTTGTCATAAGACACGACCCGGCATTGCCATAGACGAAACGATGCATGGAAATATTGAGAGGGTTGAAACATATATTGGATATGGTGAAGTGTGGTTCACTGTGTCTAGGTCAATCTTGATTTTGTCAGCTACGGGGGTAATTCAGTTGATATAATCAATACATGTTCCTCAAGTGCTGTCTCGAGTAACGTACGATCTAATCTAAGCGAAATTTTCACATTTTAACCGCATGTGCAGTCCGTCGCCCTGGGTATAGAGGCCAAACGTCGATGAAATCACGTGATCGGCGTTTAACCAATCAAATCTGCTGATAAAGGCAACTTAACATACCGATGCAAGAGAAGATAGATCTTAAGTATCTGATAAACTTTCAAAGTTCGCGATCAAAATTTTGAAATCTACCTCAGTAGGACTTCTTTTAGGGATCATTTTCTGTCAGAATTTATTAATTTGAAAGCGAGGGAAACCACTTAGAGTTGGAAAGAGATCAAACGACGAGTTTTCTGTCTGTGATACCAGTTTGTAGGGAAATATTACACACACAGTTAAACACACGCAGCGGGTGTGTGTATTCAAAAGCAACGAATGCCTCACTACTGGTGGTTCAGAAGAAATCTAGATATGTCCCTGACACGGCGGCTAGGCCATCACTTTGACGATATCAACGCCCGGACCTATAAGCAACTCATGCGATGACGGGCTCAGATAGCCAGTGCCATAAAAGTTCCGCAATCCGCCTGCGAGGCAAATCTAGCCATTGGACCAGAAAGTCAACCCTCTATGCCAATCAGATTTGGTATTTCATGTGTCAACGCGATTCTGGCGTTCGTTCTCGCTCGGCTGATTCCGTCATTGTTCGTTCGCGCTCGGCTTGTTCCGTCTTTGATCTTCGGGCTTTAAATGTCTGTTTCGGTTATGTTTTAACATCGATGCCTATTTTAGTAAATTGGTCAAATTATGAAGTTGGCTGTAAAGTGATGCATTTGATGTCAAATAATGCTAATAATCAAAAGTCCCGTTTATTTGCTAGTTGCTTGTGTCAATTCCATTATACGATTTGCGAGAATTTTCATGCGTTCGTTGACTTCTTAGAAAAAGAAACTGCGAGACAGCGACCAACTCTCTCTGTCAACATTTCCGCCTCCCGCTTTGAAAGAGTTCTTTTTCCCGTCTGGTTAGCGTCGTAACTCCAGCGAATTCATCCTTTTTCATCCCGTTACAGCCTCCTATTTTCTGCACCGCTGACCAAACCAGTGATTTGTCAAGAAAAACAATAAATTCAACTTGGCTCGCGTCTGTGGCTACCGTCTGGGCTTCCCGTCAATAGGAGCTGTTAGTCAGTTGACCAATAGGTGTCACCACGCCCGAATTCAATGCCTAGCGGACCCATTCATGGTTGATTAAGCACCAATCAGGAGAATTTTCTGTTGTATTGGTCCGCTAGAACTTTGCTGCCATCTTTTGGCAATAAGTGCGGCTGACTGCTCCTACTCAAAATATAATGGCTGATATTCATAAAAGGACCCCATTTACATTGGACCTCGCTGTGCAAATCTTAAGTAAAAGCATTTGATAACTTTTGTGAATACCAGCCAATGTAATTTTGTTGCTATTTTGTTCCGATCGACTCAGCAACAAGCGACATCGTAACGTTAGGTAACGTTACGATGTCGCTTGTTGCCGAGTTACGTAAAGTTACGTAACAATACGTAACGTGAAGTTACGTAACATAAAGTTACGTAACAGTTGTAGCTAGCTGCTGACTCGAAAAAGAGGCGAAAATTCTGCTGATGTCTGGCGCACTACCGAAAACCCCTCCTCTGGAGAATGGTCTGAAGCTTCCACAGCTCTTTCAAAAACAGTGACATTTTAGGGGACAGTTTAAACAGAGACTGGTGCCTTTCCTTCACAACCGACATTTAACAAATTCAACAGTCGCCTGTTATAGAAACAAACCGGAACGTACACGGACAATCACTTAAAGATCAACCCGAAGAATAATAAACGAAGAAAATGTACACGTCATCTATCTTCTGAATGTCAATAAAGATAGAATTTATTCGGCGCCAATTGTTACTTTTGGTTCTATGTAAGTAAATATTATTCCAGTGAAACGTCGTGCTTAAAAGGCCAGAGTTCCTTCTGTTTGATAAAGTTGTAGACTTCGGACAATCTGAAATATTTATCGCAGAAAGCGAACACAACCCCCGCAGCAAATTATTCTGAGCACAAGTACTTTATAAATATCGACACGGTTAATTCTGGTTCAGTTTCACCTCGCCTAACGACCAGTACAAAAAAAGCCGCCCCAACAAAAACAGGGAAATCAAATTATATCGTGTAATCTAACCCAACGAGAAAATCAAAGAATCACATTGACTTTTCATCAACATGATTAAACCTCGTCCGCCAGACGGTAGCACACCCTGACATCCCCGAATGAGTCTGAAATACACAAGATAGATAAGGCTTCTTGGCCCTGTGTGGGCGATAGGTCGACCAAACGATCATCTCATATCACAAGAAAGGAAGCCAAATACAGTTCTAAATTAATAACAACGCTTTATATCAGGTAAAAACGTATGTTTTACTGGAAAGATTGGCAGCCAGGCACTAACTCCGGATATATGATTTTTTGTTGTGAGATATGAGGGCGAGTTTGCCGTCGTGATATTTTCACAGAGTCGCAAGACCGTTGGAAAACTGTGATTGAGTTTTTTTCACAAAGATATAAAAATTTATAAAGCCGAATTCAAAAATGTCAGAAGTCGTAACTTCGGTAGCTTGTTCTATGAGAAGAGTTAAAAAAATAATCCACGAACTTGAATCATCTGAAAATGTTGGAGGTGAAGTCCCTAACTAAACAATTCTCCCAATTTCTAAATGTTTCGGACTAAAAGCCACAGATTGGAAACTATAGAAAATGGCAATCAAAATAGACGTCAGTGTTATCCCCCGCCTACATGGCGATCGAGAGGAAGCTAACTTTGTCCAATTGCTGCCTGGATTATACGGAAAGACATCAACAGCTTTAGCTTATTACAGGCAGAGTGCTAAAAACACATGGAATGCAACTGTTTTTAAACGAATTGAAACTTCTACACGAGAAAGTAAGGGTGAGGCATCGAATCTACGAAAAGAGAAGAAAAAGCACGTAAAGTTTCTTCAGTTAATCTCATTGGAATGACGTTTGGTAACTTCCCGATTTCTTAGTTTACAGCCGGAGAAAATGTAGGTAGTTTTCTTGCTTGTAAAGTCGTCAGGAAATGATTTTAATCATATTAGATTGCGCTGGGTGTTTGTAAAAAGTGTACAGCGGAAGAACACATCAAAGGTAGCTTTTTGTAAAACAAGGACTGACAAATAGCCGACGTAATTGGCTTGTCGAGGGAGTGATTGGAAAGACATTCTTTAACCTTTGGCAAGAATGAGAAAAGGATTCGCAGAGAAAACAACGTTTACCTAAACAACAGTTGAATTGAATTTCTAGCGCGACATGGCGTGTTCTCGATAATGTAATAAAATGTGAGATCAAACAGAGAAACCCCAAACGTCATGCGCAGTGGCTCCAGGGCTCATTGATTGTAACTCAACGAATTTGTAAGGACACTTGGGCTGCATTAGGTTCCGCACGCCATCTTGAGCAGTGGTGGAGTAGAGGGATAGCAAGCATTGTCGCAGATAATCTCATTTCTTACCCATAATCTAATTCTTGGTTACCACGAGGTAGTAAATGTCGACCATCTTGTAGCAGGTACCTCCGGCGCAATGGAGCCTCAGGAGTGCCTGGGGTGTTTAGAACAACAACAAAAATGAAGAAAGTGTCTTTCCTCAGCAAATTTTCGTCTTCATTTCCCATGATGCCGTGCAATCTCGCCATTTCTCGCGAGAATTTTTGCATTTTCGATGCATCAACAACAATATCGAGGAAAATGACAACACTAAAGGGCGGTTTACACTAGGTTGCACCAAGTTGCAAGTTGCAGCAACTTGCAACTTGTTGCAAACTACCTGGGACGGTTTACACATAGAAAAATCGATGCAACATCCAGCGTGATCGAGTTGCAACAAGTTGCATATCCGTTTACACATGCAACTTTTATGAAACTTTTTGGTCTCATCAGGTTTATGCAACAAGTTGCATGAAGTTGCATATGAAAAGTTGCATGTGTAAACGTCCTTAAGGGCCGTATGCACCAACGAAGATTATCTTAAACTCAGGCTGAGCAACAACTTTTCCATTGTCACATCATGCCCTGGCAAACCTGAACAATGGAAAAGTTGTGGCTCAACCTGAGTTCAAGATAATCTTCGTTGGTGCATACGGCTCCGAAGTGCTCACATGGTTAGCCTCCAATCTGTAGTCTTATAGCCCACCTCCTTATATCAATCCCGCATAGTGTCTTCAATCAAATCATTTCGTCTTGTGCCCCAGAGCCGCTGATAAAACAGTCCCCTGGGTCTCATATAGACCACCCTGGGACTGAGTTATTGGGACGTGTGTTGCTTCATGAAGTGATGGTTGGAGTGTGGGAAGATAACACGAATTATTATGCGGGACATCTCTCCA
Source organism: Notospermus geniculatus (assembly GCA_002633025.1). Lineage (NCBI taxonomy): Eukaryota > Metazoa > Nemertea > Pilidiophora > Heteronemertea > Lineidae > Notospermus > Notospermus geniculatus. The sequence goes on from NMRB01000048.1 coordinate 852,069, forward strand.
ATCAACAAGGGAAAACAGAAAGTTTGGGGGCGAGGATGTGACAGAGTTGAGTAAAAACCGTCTGAAACTGGTACGGTTTTAAAATATTGTGTCAGGAGTGCAATCACCACCTCAGGGTATTGCAGCAACACGTGAAACAATACTGGGCGACATATACGTCATGTAGGAGGAAACCGGAGCCCCCGGAGAAACCTACGATGTCGAGGGGAGTTCGCCTTCTTTACCAGGTAAAGCCACTGGAACGACTGGGATCGAACCTGCGGCATCATTGGTGCAGGTGCGCATGTTTCCACTGCGCCACCAAGACGACCCACATCAATCAGTTTTATCGGAGCCACAGGTAAAAACATGAGTCCCACGAATTTGAACAGAGTTATTTGCCTTAAAAAATCAGAGAATAACATCACGTCTGCGGTCAGCTATCTTTCTTATGAAATCGACGCACATCTGCCGCAGTGTCGTCGCAAAAAACGTTCTTTTCCAACCACGAACTCATCCAAGTCCAGCCACTCCACCGCGAAAACACAACAAGCTATTATTTCTCTAAGTCTCCACATGTCACAAACCGTGACAATCTGCTCGATGATATCCCACTGGGAGAGGCTTTTACTAATAAGTTTTCCTGGGGTTGTCATCAGGTTTCCGAGAGCAGTCTCAGCACAGGTAACTTAGCAATACTACACACCTGTTCATCATTTCCATCCCGCGTTATCACTTGACAAGTTTTTCCAAAATGTCGAACTAATCGGAAAATATTTCTTTGTAAATGCATCCAGGATCAAACTCTTGAGAGCTAACGAAGTTTTCTTCGGATCGACGCCGTAAAACGGAGGATCTTTCTTCAACACATCATCACCAGGGGTGACGTGACTTCATGACGTCACAAGGTCACATCGACCGCAGCGCCATCTATAACTTTATCTTGCTGCTTTCACACATCGTCAATACACAGAGCATGTGACGTTGCAGGGAGGAAAAAGGCAAATATGCTCCAATATTTTTGTTGTTATTCTGTCGGACTTGTCTTCTCAGCCAAGTCACTTCGAATCTTATCAATTTGTAAACCCTGATAATAACTTTAGGATACTTCAATCAACCTGTCTCTATATTCCAACATATCACTGTGAACCAACCATCCGGTATATTCCATCTGAACATTAGGTGCATATTTCCTATGAGTCCAGTTCTATTGACTGACCCGTGACAAGTCTTTGGCTAGCTTCGCTGTTGACCGCTACATGGCGCGTTGGGCCCTTGCGTCAAGTCTCCCCCACATTTGATTTAATATACCGGTAACTCGAGCCTCTTCTTTCCATCAAAATCCCCACTCCCCAGGGTGCTCTAACTACATGTAATTATTCCCAAGGAACTCACCAATGACCTTCTCTGGGGTAGGGATATTAAGGTTCAGCAGTTCATCCATTGTGCGTCTTTCAGGTTGTGGAATAGCTCATCCACACCAGTGTCTATAGGCAATAGAGCAATCCCAATGATTTACAAATTCTTTTTGAAATATTCTTGTGATGTATCTTGAAATCAACTGCAACTGGAAGAAAACACAGGTAGATATGATATATGGTACTTTGAGAACAGTTCTCTTTTTGTCATACCCTTCCATCCCCACCACCCCCACCCCAGTCCTACTCCGAAAACATGTTAGGCAGGCTACGGGTATACTGAACGCGATCTGTCATCCTGTGCGAGACCTGTCCGTCGCTTTCAAAAAATCGCACAGAAAAACACTGTACACCCAATGTGATTTCGTGTCCGTTGCCTCTGCGTGTGCTTTGCGTTGCTGACCAATATCCAATGAAGTGACGAGGCACACCAGCGCCACCTTCAAAACCTGTGCGTTGACCAATGCGTCGACTGGAAAATTGAAAATTTTTCAATCATTTTTGGACGCATTCCGTCAACGCACAGCGGATTGCACTCGGTCTACACCAAAGGAAAAGCCATCGCTCCATTGTGTGCGTTGACGGATGTGGCAACGCATAGGGTGTCGGATACCAAAATCGCATACGAATCGCAGAGGAATTGCGTTCGGTATACCTGTAGCCTAATAGGGCCTACTTCTGGCTGTTTGTGCTAGACCTATATTTTCATGATTACACCACAGCACATTGGGGGAATCCCTAAAGACTGTTGGCTTTTGAGGTAAGTGGAATCAACGACTCGTAGCTTGAGAAAAGGAAAGCTGCCTTTTCATGTGTAGCTGGGGGATATAAAAGACCCCCTTTCAGGACAAATCTTTGCCGACACTGACTGCAAAAATCCCCTCAACTGAAAAACGACTTTAAAATTGACTGCGAAAACTCTTTAGATTTTTACTCAAAAACGACCCCCTGGAAATCCTGGCTACACCTATGCTTTAGATGTGCAGGCCCTGTCAGTCAGAAAAATGGACTCCCTCAATATGAAATGGGGTGTCTAGAAAGCAAAGACCTAAGATCTAAGACCTAAGACCTCTAGAAACCTAAGACCCTGGATACTAGAAACATAAGACCCTACTAGAAAACTAAGACCCTGGATACTAGAAACATAAGACCCTACTAGAAAACTAAGACCCTGGATACTAGAAACATAAGACCCTACTAGAAAACTAAGACCCTGGATACTAGAAACATAAGACCCTACTAGAAAACTAAGACCCTGGATACTAGAAACATAAGACCCTACTAGAAAACTAAGACCCTGGATACTAGAAACATAAGACCCTACTAGAAAACTAAGACCCTGGATACTAGAAACATAAGACCCTACTAGAAAACTAAGACCCTGGATACTAGAAACATAAGACCCTACTAGAAAACTAAGACCCTGGATACTAGAAACATAAGACCCTACTAGAAAACTAAGACCCTGGATACTAGAAACATAAGACCCTACTAGAAAACTAAGACCCTGGATACTAGAAACATAAGACCCTACTAGAAAACTAAGACCCTGGATACTAGAAACATAAGACCCTACTAGAAAACTAAGACCCTGGATACTAGAAACATAAGACCCTACTAGAAAACTAAGACCCTGGATACTAGAAACATAAGACCCTACTAGAAAACTAAGACCCTGGATACTAGAAACATAAGACCCTACTAGAAAACTAAGACCCTGGATACTAGAAACATAAGACCCTACTAGAAAACTAAGACCCTGGATACTAGAAACATAAGACCCTACTAGAAAACTAAGACCCTGGATACTAGAAACATAAGACCCTACTAGAAAACTAAGACCCTGGATACTAGAAACATAAGACCCTACTAGAAAACTAAGACCCTGGATACTAGAAACATAAGACCCTACTAGAAAACTAAGACCCTGGATACTAGAAACATAAGACCCTACTAGAAAACTAAGACCCTGGATACTAGAAACATAAGACCCTAC
>NMRB01000049.1:0-30878 GCA_002633025.1 Notospermus geniculatus
TCCTCCAGACGGACGTGGATGTGACGTGGTGTAATAGGAGCTATAGTCATTGAGTCAGAAACAGTTGTTATGACATTTCTTCATTTCTGTATTTTCAGTTTACGTGACACACGCAATAATTAATAAAAGGCTACGGCATATCTGATGGTTGCGTTACCTGGTGTTATAACAACCATTCCACCTTGGCGGCAGAGTCGGTTGGCGTTCGCCTGTCACTGTAGCTAGGCCTAGGCCTATGTACTTTCACCGCCTTTAGTTCTTCAGGGGCATGCCCTATTACCTTCCGTTTTCAGTTATAACTTGTTGCACAAAACAACCATCTATTCAGAAACAAATCCTCTAAAATCTATCCCTACCCCCACACTGGTTCCGTTAACTCTGGATTATTGCCCAAGGAGTTGGGTCTCCTCCAAACATACATGTATTCCCCCCATATGCAGACGCCCACCAAAGCGCCATCCTCTGGCTACACGCATCCTGTGAATAGGCCCCTATGTGCTCGCCACGGGTATCATGCTAGTGCTATTAAAGGGCCTGTCACACTAAAGTACATGTAGTTATCAGTACGTTCTTGAAAATTTTGCCGAACGGGCTCAAACTGTGTGCGAACGGAGTGGACGTAGTGGATATTTTTTACAGTCTTTTTACGAACTTCATGGACGGGAAGGGTGCTCCAGAACATCGAGGCATTATTTGGCCAAGGGTTACACGTTCTAGCCCGTTTTACGATTTTTTAGGACGCGGCAGGACGTTTTGAGAACTACTTCAGTGTGACTGGCCCTTTACATGACCTTTATGTCTGGGCCGACCGCACAGAATGTCCGATAGTGCTTTTGGTGTCTATCAGCGGTTTAGTTTGGGGAAATGCGTTATAACTAAAGGCCGCCGTACACGATACATTTTTTTCCTACGAAATATTTCGCACGATTTCTCAGCCAATTTTATTGGAAGGAAATATTTCGCACCTCGCCGTAGATGATCCCATTTATTTCCTAGGAAGTGTTACGTTGCAGCGTAAATGTATGATCCCGTCACGGGCACACTTGACACTAGATGGCGTTATCTTCTATAACACCACTAGCGCAGGTGCTAGGTTTCCATCTTGAAAGTAGTGCAGATTACTACATTTTGGTAAAGGTTTTTTAACCATCGTGAACAGGCCAGCCGTGTCACCGCCAACCCAGTGGCATCTACGCTAGATGATAGATGATGTTGAAAAGTGGTGCTGTTGGGTTCAAGGCGAATATTTTCAGACTAAAAGGACTTCGTGTTGATAACAAGTGGTATTAGAAATGAACTGAATACTAATTAGAAAGAATTGTGCGATTAGGCCGACCGAACTATTTCTACATGCGCGCCGGCAAGATCCAAAATGGCGGCCTTCCACCTACGCTAGTGGTGAAATGAGGCACGATATTTCGCCGCTAGTGTCAAGTGTGCGTCACGGGGTCATATTTTTTTGTAGGATCACGGGCATCTGGAGAGTAAATAGTAAAAGTAGGGCCCAGTCTCCCTACATGTGTAACTTGGAGACTGGGCCCTACTTTTTCTATTTACTCTCCAGATGCCCGTGGTAGGATTGACCAATTACATGTGGACAAAGGGGCACAATGCGTCAGTTGTACAATAATATGCTACCACGGCGTACACGATAGGAATTATTTCCTGTAGCATTTTATTCTACAAGAAAAATACGACAAAAATGGGATGATATTTCCCGTCATAAACGGTAAAATATATTCCTACAAAATATTTCGTAGGATAATTGAACCATATCAGTCTTTGCCATTTTGCCCTTCCTCTTGTCTCCGCCGAGTCCGGGGACGTGATCACTGTCTCCGCACCTCCACCGTGTCACATTTGGGATGTCCATGGCGCTATCCTAAAAAATCTTATTTTATACCTCCATGATCCTCAGCAGTCCTGGGCGTTCTGAGAGCGATGACAGAGAACAAGGAGCAAGCAATTCCTGGGGACGAGATTGTTTGTCAAACTGACTATAAGTATCTATTTATCATATATTGGCTTTTATTTTTTCTACAAATTCTTCCTCACAAATGCTTCGCAGATGGACAACTTACAACACGTAATTAGTTCATAGTTCTGACAACAAAATCAGACAAAATTCAAGTTGACAAAGTTTCCCTCGATCTGCGCATATCCGGCCTTTTGTACAAACTCAGCCTCTTTTTGAAAACATATCGTGCATTCCATTTGACATCATGACAGTGTCGAACTTTATGCCATCATGTTGATTTCAACATACTGGAAAACTTTTGAAGACAAGGCAGAGTTTGACATTTGGAGGATATTTGGTCAGAGGGTGTGATGATAACAAGAGAGAGATTAGGGGTAGGGAGTAGCCTAGAGGAGAGCTCGCTCCAGAGATTGGGTAAAAGAGGGTGTTTAAGAAAAGAAATAATAGTGGTAGGGAGTAGCCTAGAGGAGAGCTGNTCCTCTTGTCTCCGCCGAGTCCGGGGACGTGATCACTGTCTCCGCACCTCCACCGTGTCACATTTGGGATGTCCATGGCGCTATCCTAAAAAATCTTATTTTATACCTCCATGATCCTCAGCAGTCCTGGGCGTTCTGAGAGCGATGACAGAGAACAAGGAGCAAGCAATTCCTGGGGACGAGATTGTTTGTCAAACTGACTATAAGTATCTATTTATCATATATTGGCTTTTATTTTTTCTACAAATACTTCCTCACAAATGCCTCGCAGATGGACAACTTACAACACGTAATTAGTTCATAGTTCTGACAACAAAATCAGACAAAATTCAAGTTGACAAAGTTTCACTCGATCTGCGCATATCCGGCCTTTTGTACAAACTCAGCCTCTTTTTGGAAACATATCGTGCATTCCATTTGACATCATGACAGTGTCGAACTTAATGCCATGATGTTGATTTCAACATACTGGAAAACTTTTGAAGACAAGGCAGAGTTTGACATGTGGAGGATATTTGGTCAGAGGGTGTGTTGATAAGAAGAGAGAGATTAGGGGTAGGGAGTAGCCTAGAGGAGAGCTCGCTCCAGAGATTGGGTAAAAGAGGGTGTTTAAGAAAAGAAATAATAGTGGTAGGGAGTAGCCTAGAGGAGAGCTGGCTCCAGAGATTGGGTAGAAGAGGGTGTTATGATAAGAAAAGAATAATAGGGGAGGGAGTAGCCTAGAGGAGAGCTGGCTCCAGACATTGGGTAGAAGAGGGTGTTATGATAAGAAAAGAAATAATAGGGGGAGGGAGTAGCCTAGAGGAGAGCTGGCTCCAGAGATTGGGTAGAAGGGGGTGTTATGATAAAAAAAGAAATAATAGGGATAGGGAGTAGCCTAGAGGAGAGCTGGCTGAAGAGATTGGGTAAAAGAGGGTGTGATGATAAGGAGAGAGAGAAAGGGGTAGGGATTGAGTAGCCTAGAGGCTGCACAGATTGGGTAGAAAAGGGTAAGCGGAAGATAGCGGGGAGAGGTGAAGGAGAGAGAGGTTGTGAGATGAGAAGGGAGATGAAAAAGAAAATGACCAAAGGTTGAAAAAGCAAGTAGAGCTGTTGCTATAATACTAAAATGACATGAACCCAAATATTTTATGCAACAAACATTGATTAGGCCTAGCAGCCTTACAAGCGTACACACAGAGTCAACTTATCACTTTTCATTCTCCGGTTACGAGATGGAACTGCTCCTGGGCAAGGTGTGCTCTAATTCATAATTTTTGCTGTGAGCAATTGTCAACACCCAATGAGCAGGAAACCAGCCTAATTCCCCGTTGAAAATACAAATACCAGTACATTGCGACAGTACATGTAGGTATGAGGGGCTGAAGAAACACGGAAGAAGAATTTGGTGGAGAAGATGGAGATGTTAATGAGAGGGGGGAGAAAGTAACGTGGGACGAGGTGGAAAGTGTGGTGAGGCTAATTATAGTTTTCATAGGGAGCTACCAAAAAGAGATAAACAAGGAATGATTCTGTGAGTTTCCTTGGATACACATTCTGCTGTGCCGCAGAATTTGACATAATTTACAGAGATTTTCAATCTTGAAATGAAGTTCAAATAGCGTCTACGTACTACAGTCAATAGTTGTTTGTTGTCTGTTAATGTTCTTTCGGAGCACCAGTGACTGGGCCATCGAAATAGTTAGAACATAGGCCTATGTTGGGCCTTATATACATGTAGTTACAGCCAGTTGTTTGTTGCATGTTAATGTTCTTCCTGAGCATCAGCGACCGTGCCATCAACAAAGTTAGAACATAGACCAGTTTGACCTTCGTCCCCAAGCTGGCTATCACTTCCGTCCTGAAAGAGTTAAGATGACATTGTTACTAGATATGCTTAGGTTACCCATGACAACATTAACACACTTGCTGCACTCCTTTCCATGACAACTGTAACTTGCCAGTGAGGATCTTTTTTCCCTTTGGTACTAGTAATTTTCTCGATCACATTTGAACAATGATTACACAAGTATTAAATATAAATGGCCAGTTTTTTGCTAACATTCTTAAGCCAGGCGTACATCGCACTTGCGACTGGAGGTAATTGATTTGCTCAGTCGCTGGTGATGTACTCACTGCGCGCACATTGCAAATTCAGCAACTGGCACTGATCAGTCGCAAGCCCACGTAGTCTTGTTAAAAAATAAAAAGACAGTGATGTTTTCTATTCTGCCGAGATGCCAATGGTCATTTGTGGGCAAGATTGCCCTTTTTATACACAAAAATATGTTGCCTAAATGATGACATACCAAATTTAGGATTTGTGGCAAATGATAGAATTTCAAAATATCAAGAAAAAACACAATTTTTAGAATCACCAATTTTCATTTCAAAATTAGCGTAATATTATTTCCTGATGATTTCGAAAAATCTCTTGTCGTTTTCAAGATATATCAAAATATCATCAGAAAAATATGCCATATTATGGGGGCATTTTGAGACTTTCGTTAAATTCCCCATCCATTGGTGTAAGAATGATGGAATAATCAGCATGAACTGTTATGTTATCATGATGAGTGACTGTTGACGAGGGAAAAATATGGAAACTATCGAATTTTGCAAAATATCAAATTCATAAAAACTGATGATATTTTGACATATCTGGAAAACGAGAAACGATTTTTAAAAAGTTTCTTCACAGGAGTTCATAGGATCGACTGGGGAATGATATCACGCTGATTTTAAATTGAAAATTCCGAATTTTGAAAAATGAGGTTTTTTTGAGATTGATATTTTCATGATATTTTCGTGATATTTTGTCACAAACCCTCGTATGTGATCCTTTTAACAACATTATAGGGCATAACATAACACAAGTTGAGGTTGAAACCTTCGATACTAGCTGAGATATTAACTGTCTTTTTACTTTTTAACAAGACCTTACATTGCAGCGACTGAATAAACTGGGTACAACTAGTCGCTATAAAGTTGAACATGTGCAACTTGCGGCGACTGGCAAAATCTCAGTCCCAGCGAGTCGCAAGGGTGTGTGTACATCGACCGTTTCTGGCGACTGATCAGTCGCCTCCAGTTCCAGTTAGATCCTCCCAGTCGCCAGTAGCTCAGTGCCGACTAGTTGTATCCAGTCACAAGTGTGATGTACGCTAGGCTTTATAGGCCTACCGGTACAAGTTCCTGTGTTACAACATACCTTGTCAACAGCCTCTTGAGGTTCAAGTGTTTCATCCGCTCCAGTGTGCTCAGTGGTCAGTGACTTGGTATCCCACGAAGAGGAATCTTTAACTGCAAGAGTAATAACCTTATGGTGTATATACATGTGTGGTTCGAAGGTGATAATAGATATAGAAATTATTTCTTTAAATGTCTTGGTCTGATATCATTATTGCTTAAGTGAGTTATCGTGCTGTGATCTAGGAATTGGAAGCAGTGTGGGGTCTAAGGATTGTCTTCAGGGGCTGCAAAGAGAGGCGTGGATCCAGGGGGTGCACCCGGTGCGCACCTCCCCTTATGGCCAACAAATCTGTAAGATTGACCATGAAATTCTGGAATTTGGAGCAAATCATTGAAATTCACTGCAGATTTCAATGTTTCTAGCACAGTGCGCACCCTCTTTTCCAAAATCGTGGATCCGCCCCTGAAGGGAAACCTGCTGTTTGCCATGATACGGCTAGGGAATAGGCAGAGATGCTACTCGCATTATACTGTTCTACCATCGTAATTCTCACCATCTTTCCAAAGCTTCTTTTGGAATTCTTCAACTTTGTTGGCTAAAGCATGATGATCTTTGTCACGAAGTATTTTCATCAGTTCATCATAGCCGCTCTCTTTGCCTATGTTGATGATATCTTTACTGGAAATAATCAGAAGAGTAATTGTGGTGAAAATACATTGTGTTAATGCTCGCTTATCTATTTTTGACTCCAGGAATATTTAGACACTCACAGGTTTTGGATGATATTCAGAATTCTACTGAGTTGGTACCATTTGTGACCCGTCACATCAAATCAGGTATTAAGTCGCACAGGATGTGAACCAGGATGAACCAAAATAACTCCAGGAGATAAAGGAAGAAATGTCATGATTTTACAAAAGAAAGACAATACGCCTAGGCCTACTGAAATGGACAAAACTTTGGTCTCAACCCTGCCAAGTTCAGAGTGACCTAATACATGATTTGATGTGACGGGTCACATATGACAGAATCACTTCAGTATGCATCTGTCTGTTTTGCAAACTCACCAATGCCCCCATCACATTGAGCTTATAGCTAGTTCTCAGTGTGTTCTTGAAAATCTTGCTGATCGGGCTGAAACTCGGGAACGCAGTGGACGTATATGGCAAGCCATTTGTACATTTATTTCTAAGAAAAACTTGGTATTTCGATCGAAAAACCATGTATTACGCCGAAAAACATGGTTTTAAGGCGAATTACTTGGTATTTCGACAGAAATACCTTGTTTTTCACTTAAAACATGGTATTTCGATGAAAAACTAGGTAATTCAGGAGAGAAACAAGGTTTTACGGCCGTAACTTGATAGAACCTGGTAATTCTTCCGAAAAACATGGTTTTTCGCGAATTACCTAGTTTTAAGCAAGAAAGTTGGAGAAAAACAAGGTATTTCGAAAAAAACTTGGTTTTTCGAGAATTACCAGGTAATTCGATTTTCGCTGGATTTCCCCAGTCGACCTCGTTCCCTGGTGCGGTGGGTTTGGGAACTAAAGTGAGGCCGGTGTGACAGAAATTGAGCCCAAAAACTTCATAGGGCCCTTTTCTGTTGTATATTTGACGAGGTCAACTGCTACTGTAATACATAAACAGGACAAAGCTAATATTCTGTTATTCTCCTAATGACCTCTTCCTATGTCCGTTCCAGACGTGCCTTGGTCTTTGTTTTATGATCAACCGCAGTCAGTGGTACGTCGCTTTTGTAGTTAACATGTGCCTATTACGCATGGCTATTGTTTATTTGTTTATCAAGACGTGAAAACGACATGATGAACGATGTGAATTTGGATGAACTTAATAGATATAAACCCCAAGTGGCAGAGGTAGAAGTTACGAACAGCCACAAAGCACTTCCAAACTACATCTGAAAACGATACATCCTCTCGGACGGTCACAGTTGGTTTCACTTGCCACCGCCACGCTCTTGAACAGCAAAGATCTCAGCAAAGCTGCCAAATGGGAAGAAACGAAAAATAATCGGTGATGGCACCGAGATTCGAACCTACAACCCTCTGATCGATTTGCCAGCCTCTTTCTGTACGCGCCACGAAGACTGCTTGCTTGCATGACGACAATTCCGATCGCTTTATTTCCTCATGGAGATCGTCAAAACCACAGCGCCTTTATTGTAGATCGGCGTCGTTGTATGCAAGTAGTCACATTGTGGCGCAAATAGAAAGAGGTTGGCGAATCGGTCATAGGGTTGTGGGTTCGAATCTCGCTACCATAACAGATTATTTTTCGTTTTTTTTCTCATTTGGCAGCTGTGCTGAGATCTTTCCTCATCAGGAGCGTGGTGGCAAATGAAACCAACTGTGACCGTCCGGGAGGGTCTATCGTTTTCAGAGGTAGTTTGGAAGTGCCTTGTGGCTGTTCGTAATTTCTACCTCTGCCGCTTGGGGTTTATATCTATTAAGTTCAGCTTTAAGCCAGAGTTGGGTCGATCCCGACATAAGCGTGGCTTGAGCCAGACTTACATTTCACAGCGGCGTTGCACAGGTTGGGCGTCAAACACAAGCGAAGCTTAAGCCTTTCTTATAATAAACCTGGGAGTGGGATGGTTATAAGCGCGACTTGCAATGGTAGGCAAACTCATTGTATGCCCAGACTTGAAAGATTGCAGAGGCATTGGTTCAGCTCACGTAAGCCACACCTGAGCAACCGGCCGCACATCAAGCAAATTGTATAGGAAAGCATTGGGAAGGAGGGTAATAAGCCAGGCTTCGGTGATCCCAAGTTTAATTCAGGTTGTGCAATAAACTCGGAATTGATTGAGCTGTTCTTATGACCAGACAGCGCGACTTACGCTGAAGGGGTTATTGTCGTCCTGGGTACACATAAAGTGTACCCAGGTTCGATGTCGTCAAGTGAAATTGTACCCTGGGTCCACTTTCTTGTTACAAACTGTACCCAGGTTCTGACTTAGAGACCTCGGGGCGAGGTTGTTCTCGGTGAAGTCACTTGATATTGTGCCTGCAAGTTGGCCGTGCAAAAAGCTAAAGAATAGAAGTTGGAAGAATTTTATTTTTGACTAGCTGGACAGTTTTCAACCTCGGATGGTTACAGAGAAAGTTAATCAACTCGCCAGCTAGACAAGAAAACGTGTCATTTCCATGTTGGCCTACATGTGCATGTGCCATTGTGCATGGCCATGATGGGTTTGTTTGATCATGTGTCATAGCTTGCTGGGCAAACACTGCGGGCCTGTTTGTTCCGGTGTACGGTAAAAAAGGCACTGGTAAAAAGGCACTGGTAAAAAAGGCACGGTAAAAAAGGCACTGGTAAAAAAGGCACTGGTAAAATAGGCACTGGTAAATAAGGGACTGGTAAAAAAGGCACCGGTAAAAAAGGCACATAAAAATCACCGGGTAGGTAAAAAAGGCACTACTGGCTTTTTTGGACTCCTTGTGCTCTTTAAAGCCAGTTTCCCCGAAATGAAAAAAATTGATTTGGACTTAGTCACTTTTTGCAAGGCGTACTGGTATTTGCAACAAAATTGTTGAACTAAGATATACTTTTTTCCCCGAATTCAGCATTTTCTTCAGAAGACTTATTTGTGAGTATTGAGTAGCCTACGTCTGGGAGCTACATGTAAGCCCCCCTCCCCCACTAGTTAGACCAGAAATTATGAATTTAGACATCTTCCAATCTTCTTTACCCACCGGCAGCCATGAATAACCACACCCAATTCAAGGGGGAGAGCTAAATTCTTTGGTGTCCTTGCTTAAAAGATGGAGGCAGAACTTTAAAAGGTACTGAGAAAGGCGCCCAGAATAGAACAGAAAAGGCCTACAAAAGGAGCGGCAAAAATGCAACCTTACAAACCCCTTCAATGTCGGAGGTATAATAAAGATCTTTATTTTATACCTCCATGGTCGGACCAACTGGGAAATGGACAGAAATCTGCCATAAATGAAACATGATTCCCTATTTCACCACCTCGTGCAGTTTTCTGACAAGTGTGCCTTTTTTACCTACCCGGTGATTTTTATGTGCCTTTTTTACCTGTGCCTTTTTTACCAGTGCCTTTTTTACCAGTGCCTATTTTACCAGTGCCTTTTTTACCAGTGCCTTTTTTACCTGTGCCTTTTTTACCGGTGCCTTTTTTACCAGTGCCTTTTTTACCTGGATTCGTTTGTTCCATTGTTTGGGGAGGTGTGAAAAGGGATTATAGAGGGGCGATTAGCTCGCTGTTTCTCCTGTCAGTATAATTCCTCCAAGGTCATAGCAACAGGTTCCTGGAACCAACATAGGCCTACGCTAATTCACGTATCCCACGAAATCTTGAGAATGAGCTCGTCCCTAGGTCTCTAAATTAGAACCTGGGTACAGTTTGTAACAAGAAAGTGGACCCAGGGTACAATTTCACTTGACGACATCGAACCTGGGTACACTTTATGTGTACCCAGGACGACAATAACCCCTTCAGCGCGACTTACGTGAACTCGAGTTTGAGGTATATAAGCCAGGCTCAGGTGAGCCTAGGCTGAACAACCGGGCAGATAATGAGTGTCTGCTGGTGTCAGAATGAAAAAAATATTCATAATTACCTCTGTAAACATTCACTGATGTCATACCAACCCTTCAGAGTGTCAAACTCTTTGGTGGTAATATGTCCAGAGACAAGTAGGTGATGTTTCATAGCTGTGCACTTCTCTTCGTTCATCTCATTATCAATACAGTGAACAATTTTAGCATAAGTTCTCCTCTGCTTTTCCTCCAGCATTTTCTGAAATATAAATGTTGAAAATCGTAAAGCACCCATTTTCAAAGGAACCTTTCAGTAGGCCCACTCCCCTCCAAAACACCCAGCAAAAATGAATTCAAATCCTCCAAGTTTTTTTTAGAAAAACCTCTTTGGGTTTTTCACAATTATGAGAAACATTTAGAGAGCTTTACATGATTCCAACTTGTTGAAAGGTGTTGAAAGCTGAAAGGTGTTGAACGTTGTTGAAAGCTGCTGAAGCGTCTAAACCCCCTTTCAACACCTTCCAACAGCTTTCAACAAGTTGCCAAAATAGCTTCATGTTCCTCTTTGTGGCAACTTGTTGAAAGCTGTTGAACGACCGTGTTGAAAGGGGGTTAGACAGTTCAACATGCTTCAACACCTTTCAACATTCAAGACCTTTCAACAAATGTTGAACCGTACAAACCCTCCTTTACATTTGTACGTATGGGTATTTTGACATTTCCATTCATGATTTTGACATTCAGATGTAACAGATCACTCTACTAACCCCACATTTGATCTAATGTCTCTGATATTCAATACTCAAACCTGAGACTTGCAAAATGTTCAAGCCCACCGACTGAGAAAATTGTCATATCATCCATTCATTTAACTTGTAGTTGTTTGGGGCAGCATGCCAAATTAAGCTGACAGCTTGCTAATGGCCCATATTCTAGAACAATCTTCCTTAACTCTAAGGTCCACTTTAAGCTTTTGTATTCTGCCCTGCAAACAATAGCTAAAGGTAAACCTTGGAGTTCAAGAAGCTTCTAGAATATGGAGTATTTTCTGGTCTCTCCAACTGAAAAGTGCCTGAGGAAGACCTCGGTTGGGGTGGAAAATTCGCATGTTCTGGAACGTTGACTTCTTGATATTTACCACCTTGTGTGTCTATTTTTGTGCTTTCTTCTTTGGATATAGAATATGGCGCAATGTCTCTTTAAGCAGATACATTTGTACTTTTGCTGGATGAAGGCAAAAATGAACCAAATCCCCCCCCCCCCACAAAATGCAGGGGGATAAAATACATGTACCAACAGTAATGCGCTATACTCATGCTTCGTCTGTAAATATGACAAATTATATCCTTTCATACCTGAACCTCTTTATCCAACTCCTCTATTTCTTTCTCCCTTCCACTATATAAAATCTGAACATATGGTGGGATGTTTTCTTGTTTCATCTGCAAGAGATAATGGCTGAAATCAACTGACTGTAACTGGTAACTTGCAGTCATTCTGAGAGGAAGGTTTCTC
The DNA here is from genome assembly GCA_002633025.1 of Notospermus geniculatus. NCBI lineage: Eukaryota > Metazoa > Nemertea > Pilidiophora > Heteronemertea > Lineidae > Notospermus > Notospermus geniculatus. The sequence continues at coordinate 11,667 of NMRB01000049.1, forward strand.
ATGTTCTCTACCCCCAGTATCATTGTTCTGAAACATGACAAAACACTTTCAGCATGACATGTGTGTTTCTGAAAGCTCCAGAGAGTCTATTTCTGCATGTCCAGACAGATGTCCAGAAATGTTACTGGAGCATGATGATCTACTGGTTATCAAGTGCGTTTATCAACCGGCAGGTTACAGGTTCGAATCCATACTAGGCCATATGGGATGAATCATCCCTGGCACTTCAGTCTGTCGCATGGGACAGTTAAAGCGAATGGCTCGCGGGGTTTGTTTACGTTTTTGGTGGTACCTTCCATAGAGAGTGAACCTAGCCTCCAGGCAAAGCCGTGCTCCAGTCATATGCAACACCTGTGCAAATATGCGAATGTAAACACTGGGGACGAGGTTCCATTAAAAATTTGTTAAAGTGGGTTAATGACGTTTTCAAATTCAGTAGGTCAAGATGTACATTTTGTACTACTCCCATTGATTTTGAAGCGGCAGATTTTGCAGAATGCGCCTCCGAAGTTTGGCTCTCTAATGCATTTCCCATTAAACTAAAATCCTTCTTTTGCCTTTTTCTCAAAATAGTGCTTGATATCGATGACCAACTGTCATGGCGCCACAACAAACCCCGCGAGCCATTCGCTTTAAGCCATGGTGCCTTGTACTTTATTCCTTTGCAAGGGTTATCGCATGGCCTCTTCCATAAGCCGTGTTTACACCTGAGGAAATTGCCGGACCTGACCTACACTCCTTCCGCAGTGTCTTCTCACTCATACCTATCGTTCATAGACACTGCTTACAATAGCCTGATTCCNTTTTTGGTGGTACCTTCCATAGAGAGTGAATCTAGCCTCCAGGCAAAGCCGTGCTCCAGTCATATGCAACACCTGTGCAAATATGCGAATGTAAACACTGGGGACGAGGTTCCATTAAAAATTTGTTAAAGTGGGTTAATGACGTTTTCAAATTCAGTAGGTCAAGATGTACATTTTGTACTACTCCCATTGATTTTGAAGCGGCAGATTTTGCAGAATGCGCCTCCGAAGTTTGGCTCTCTAATGCATTTCCCATTAAACTAAAATCCTTCTTTTGCCTTTTTCTCAAAATGGTGCTTGATATCGATGACCAACTGTCATGGCGCCACAACAAACCCCGCGAGCCATTCGCTTTAAGCCATGGTGCCTTGTACTTTATTCCTTTGCAACGGTTATCGCATGGCCTCTTCCATACTTACCACTCCAGGACCAATGCTTTGGCTTCGGCCCTGATGGAAAAATCTAATACAATACAACACAAGAAATGTGACCGACTCCAGCAAAAGCAGGGGCGTATCTCAATAGAGGAAAGGATTAACAGCTTTATGACACAATCACTGAAATGTATGTCTCTGCAGGTTGACAGTAGTAGTGGATAGCAGTGATATTAGGGAGGTTTCGCAAGCGCCCGGTTAGTCCCTACGACGACGTTTATCTATTGTGTGGGAATACCCAAACAATAGATAAACGTCGGCGTATGGCCTAACCGGGCGCTTGCGAAACCTCCCTTATAGTTGAGTAAACTGATGACCAATGATGATCACCTGCAACAAGCACCTGCTTTTGCTGGAGCGGGCCACAATCATGATGATCAGATGCTGAGTCAAAATCAGATACAGTGGTGCATGTTTGAGTTGGCCAAGTGTAGCCAAATATTTGAATACCTTAATTAATATCGACATGTTTTCATTCAATAGTCGTCTGAACTGTTCAATCTCCTTTTTCGTCTCATCCAGTTGTTTGGACAGTGTCTGGACTTCTTGTTGGTTACCTGCCTGATAAGATGAAAAAGATTTTGATCATAGATCATAGCGGGGTGACATCTGAAACCAAGTCAAGTTTATTTCCTGCATAGGCAAATCGGAGAGCTTCGGCCTCATGTGCAATTACCAATATGATTCCCTTTATTTTCATGGTATCTGTGATTCATGGTATAAACATGGCTGTTGCATCCAAGTATCGATTCGTAGCCAAATTTCATGAAAATGTGTGATTCTCTAAGTTGGTAATCTTTCATACTTCACCAAAGATTTCGATGCGCTGTTCCACATTTTCTTGCGCCGGACTGTTTTCGTTGAGAAGGGAGCACTGCGCAGGGGGGGCTATAGCCCCCACACTTTTTTGCTGAAAATGTTGTGTTTTTAACATCGGGTCAAAGGCACAGAGCAAACGCACGTCAAATAAAAATCGCCCAAAAATATGGTATTGTAGATGCTATAATCTGCTGTCAGATGCCAGGAAATCGCATCTAAGGGTGTTTCATCGTAAAATTTTTCTCGGGGACGACCCCCAGACCTCCCCCCGCTGCGGCTTCGCGCCTTCGGCGCTGGTGTCATGCACCTTTCTTTGTCGCGTGAGGCTCCCCAGTTCCATTGCAAAATTCAGCCCCCCCCCCAGACGACATCCATAGGCAAAATGCTCCGACGCCCCTGCTGCGTTTCGTTCCACTCCCAACTTTGACTGACTACCGTACTGAAATATCGGGATGCTCTGCGATTGAGGGCTTGTGTGCAATGAGTACTCCCAAAATGCTTCCTCTTTGGCACGATGCCAGCGAGTTTTGTTCAACGGATAGGTCATGTAGGTGTGTATTAATTTATGTGACTGGTATAAACAGTTGGCGGATATCAGGTTGGCAATAGATGGCGCTGTGATCGTCCTGAAATTTAGAGACGGTCAGGAATTTTAGATATGTCTGTATTTTTGAGGTTCCGCCCCAACTGACAGCTGTTTTGAGAATAGAAGCTGTCAGTGAGCATTCGGAATGACCTGAGGTGAACTGCTTATCTGCCCACTGTACGGCGCATTTCACCTCGGACACAAGTCCAAGGCAGCCATATTGTTTATCAACAAACCCACGTGACCGACCGTGGGACTATTTTGGCCTGTTAAGATGTTCAACCTTATTTGCTGGATTATTTGAGCCATATTATATATAAACTTACCGGTATCTCACCCAATCTGCCAATTATTGATCAATAACGCAACGTTTTTGTGTGCCGTATTTTGTTCATGCGCAGGTGTGATGAGGCGAACCGCATCTGAACTCTCAAAAACGGGCAGCAATCGTTCCGCATTCAAGATGGCTGCCTTGGAATTGTGTCCGAGGGTAAATGCGAGTGTCTATGGAAATTGCCGAGCAGTTGCCTTCGGAAGTTCCGAATGGTCAGTGAGTTGACCAACAGGTGTCACGACGGCTCAATTCAATCTATGTAGCGGACCCATTCATTCTTGATCGAGCACCAACCACGTGCATTTTCCTGTGTGTTGTCTGCTAGAACTTTGCTGCCATCTATTGACAAAACGCGCGGTTGACTGCTCCTATTGGTTCATATCTTCAACAGCTAGCTATAACAGCTGTTACACATTACACTGATAACATCAGAAACCACTGACATCGCTCCAATGTCCCTCTCTTGTTTGGAGCAGCCGTGTTCTGAGACTCAAACACCTTGGATTGTGGCATTAAGATGGCACTCACTGATTCGTACATTTACTGATTAGGTACAAGAGCATCACTGAAACCCTGTAGCCTACTGTTTGTAGCTGTCAAAGTTCTTCTGAAGAGATCATCATACCTCTCTCTCCATCTGGGAAATATTTTCATTTGCAGCCTGGCCAGCCTTCTCTGTGTCGTCTTTGTTTTTTTCTACTTTGATTTCATGTTGTATTTCAGACGGTGTTGATTTCATATCTTTGAGGGCATTTCGGTCAATTGACAGCTTCTGCAACAAATAAAAAATGGCCTATGGGATCAACCATCGACATTCACCAAAGAGAATTTCATCATGAAAACATTTCTTTGACAAAAAGAAAATACTGTGAGATTGTTACCTGAAAACAAAACGGCCTGAACAACACTTTCATTCGATCATTCTGTATTATAATCTGTGGCCTTCCAGGATCAATCATCAATACCGGTACTTAACCGGATCTTACAAGTACAGTCATTGACATTAGTTTATCTACACCTACTACCTTGAATATTTCGAATACTACTGGGCCAATTTTAACACGGTTTGTACCACATGAAAGTATATAACCTTGGTCATATTTCTGCATCAAAATTTTGGAAATTTGGAAATATCATAATTATGTAATACCTCATTAGAAAACCCCCTAAAAATCAACATTTTTATTATGGAAATTTTTTTTGACTATTGTTGTCGTTTTGATAGAATGGAACTTTCTAAGGATTTTGGGCTTTGTTTCATCAAAATATCTCAAGTGGTTGCTGAGATATTTGAGATTATCAAAATTTTGATAGTTTGAGATTTTCGTGTTTTTCAGGAAATTTTGATGTCATTAGGTAAAGCTAACCTCAGAATATGGGCTTACAAAATTTTGGAACTTTTTGCTTTAACTGGGCCGAGATATTCATATTTTCAGAATATCAAAATGTTGATATGCTAAACTCTTTAACTTAAGACAGCTGTAACTTCTAACCAGTTTACGCTGAAAGTTTCAAAACTTCATTCTCCTGCGTTTCTAGGTGAGCTCTGTCTACTAATATCAAAATGTTTTTGAAAAATTCGAAATTCTCAAAATATCGAAATTTTGATAATCTCAAATATCTCAGCAACCACTCAAGATATTTTGACGAAACACAGCTCAAAATCCTTAGAAACTTCCACTCTATCAACCCCGTAACAAAAGTCACAAAAAAAATCCATAATAAAAATGTTGATTTTTAGGGGTTTTTCTAATGAGGTATTACATAATTATGATATTTCCAAATTTCCAAAAGTTTGATGCAGAAATATGACCAAGGTTATATACTTTCATGTGGTACAAACAGTGTTAAAATTGGCCCAGTAGTATTTGAAATATTCAAGGTAGTAGGTGTAGATAAACTAATGTCAATGACTGTACATTATCTTGAAAACATATCCCAACAACACTGCTTTTTACCTTGAGATTTTCATTTTCTTCCTTTGCTTTCTGCAGTTCAGCCTTGAATTCTTCTGATTGTGTCATCATCTGTGTTTTCAAGGAGATCACCTGCAAAAAATATGATTAATTACATGTATTTCAAAAACATGTATCAAAAGACTAAATCCAATAGGTGGAGAAATTTAGAGCTGTGCACAGAACATTTCAAACTCGTCCCCAGTGGGTTTACGTTCCTACAACACCACTGGAAAGGGCTGACGACTTCAGCAATACTGCGCATGCGCAATCGACTAATTTTGAGGCGAATCACGCCGAGGCCGCGATGATGTTCGCAACAAACCATGCTAACTATTCGTTTGAAATTGCTCTAATACTCAAACAACTTCGTGTTTTGGGAGTATTAAATGGCCTTTTAGGCATATATGATGTTTTTCAGTCATCGAAGAACGAAACATTGTGTGAAACAAACATTTTGGCACGCTGCCAGCGGTTGACCAGAAATCTTGGTCAGGTCGTAGCCCTTGCCAGAGATACCTTCGGATGAGGTAGATCTGGGAACGAGATTGAGAACACTTATACTCAATGTGATTATAGATTTCAGCAAAAAAAAGTAAATAAATCAATAATAACGAGCAGAAAGCTTTAAGCCTGAAATGAAATGTCTCACCTCGCCTTCGAGTTCTTCCTTCTCTTTTTGCAGGCGCTTAATGTCTTCATCCTTTGAATCCAATTTCGTCAGCAGATCTCGGGATATGACCTGTAAGAATCATGCATATTCCTGAACTATCTATTCACTTAATCGCTTGATGTGAAATTTCTTGCTTTTGTGCAGCTTGATGTCATTACTATTCACTGTCCTGCTGGCCAATGTCACCGGTAGAATGATTTCATTCATCCTCTGGGCACATGATGGCGAGGCAGTCTTTTAAACAACTCATTTTGGAACTTTTTGCATTACAGTTCAGCTTTAAACCTACCCTGTCACTAGCCTCAGGAGAATCACGTGATAGTTCTGTTGCTGGCTGCTCACTGGTTGCTGAATCATCATTACCTGCAAGTGGACATGTAATATATCTCTGAATATCAGTTTGGAGGTAGGGTGTCCCAAAAAACACTGACTAATTTCGATTCGACCTCATTTTTTGCTACTCAATATTTTTCTTTGATATTTTGTCCAGATATTCCTCGCAACTAGAAATTTTAACCGTGTAATTTTTTTTCAGAAATACCAACTAGTTCAGAAATTATCTTGGTAATTTTATGACCTGTTCAATCCATGCCTCTCTCTACTCTTGTCTATGATATGAACGGCAAATTTATCCTGTTTAGCCGAAACTGACACCATTTTAACCCGGTGATCGATTTCATAGTTGGGTTGGACTACTAGGAGAAATAGCATACGCAACGTCCTCTCAGTGTTGAGAAAGTTACTGTGTCTGGTGTGCCATAGGACGTAGTGTTATAATAGGGCCATACTCTTTTGAGGACAAAGAAGGGAAAACTGTAACTGTCAAGTCTGACGGGTACATTGATATGCTAAGGATAAGATTCATATCTGCCCTCAGGAGAAAGCAAACTATTGATAAGGATACGGTCATATTCCACAACAAGACGCGACACCTCCCCATTGTGCTAATGTAACACTGGAATTTCTGGAACGGTGCTTTCCTGGGGAGAGACTGATATCCAGCAGAGAGATGCATGGATTGAATACATCATTAAGTTACTAAGATAATTTCTGAACTGGTGCGTATTTCTGAAAAAAAATTACCCGGTTAAAATTTCTAGTTGCGAGGAATATCTGGACAAAATATCAAAGAAAAATAAAATAAATACAAGCCTAGCGGCGTAAAAGGTTCACGTGGAAAGAGTTTGAAATAAAGAATGTTCGCACAAACACACCCTCATGGAAGTGCAGCCCCTACTGCACATGCAGCCCCTACTGCAATGGTACTGCTGAGACTTGTGTTTTGGGGAAATGGGACTGCAATGGGACTGCAGCAGGAATGGGGACTGCAATAGTACTGCACAGTGGGACTGCAATAGCGCTGCAGCAGGAATAGGGACTGCAATGGGACTGCATAAAGGGACTGCAATAGGACTGCATTTAATGAGGGGACTGCAGTAGTACTGCCCAATTAGAGGTAGCTCCTGAGGGACTGTAATAGCACTGCATAATGGGACTGCAATGGGACTGCATGGACTTAAATAATATTTGCTGTTGTAATAGGGACTGCAACGGGACTGCTCGGACTTAACATTATTTCTTTGAATGTTTGGGGGACTGCAATGGGACTGCACATGATTGAGTAATCTTTATGGTCATGTGACCTGTTTGAAAACATTTTGGAGCCAAGCGGCCATCTTGGAAATGTGGTTTTCCTTTGGTGGAGTTATTACCGTTTCTTTCTGGGCCATCTTGGTCAAATGGTGGTTCAATGTGTTGCCTTTAGTCAAGTACATGAAGTAGGAGCCAATGTGGGAGGTGGGACAATAATTTTTTGTAAGTTTTCATTTTTCAACCTTTCCATTGCACCCTTTATCCAATTCAAAATATCACCTGTTCCAAGCATGCACTGTCCATCATGTCGATAGTGCTGGTGCCTTCACCGGTTTTTAAAATTCACCTTCAATGATTTTCTATCAATTTTATGGTGAATTCGCAAGTTTCGTAGAGGTTTCTACAGTTGATGCTCTGAGCAGAATTTGTGATATACCGGTATATCATAATTATCAACTTGATCAGTGCACTTCAAGGATAAACCCAGTTACAATTCTAAGTTTTCCAACCAAAAATATTCTGTGTGCAGACTCAAGAGTGTATGTATGTATTGCAGCATTCCAGTATATGCGCAAGTGTGCTGGCCAACTGGGACTGCATTAGTACTGCTGGGAGGGACTGCAACAGTACTGCAGGGGGACTGCAATGGGACTGCTGGGAGGGACTGCAACAGCACTGCAGGGGGACTGCAATGGGACTGCTGGGAGGGACTGCAACAGCACTGCAGGGGGACTGCAATGGGACTGCTGAGAGGGACTGCGTAGCTCATTTAAATAATTCAAGGGCTATCTCTTAGTACAGGGTTCATGCATGGGTGCAGTGCGGACTGCGCTGCAGTCCCATGGGACTGCAATAGAGCTGCAGATGGTACTGCAATAGTACTGCAACAGGACTGCATTCTGGAACTGCAAAGGGACTGCAATGGGACTGTAATGGGACTGCCTTTCCATGAGGGCAATTGCCTTCGATACGAGAACACAAGTGCTCAACCTGACACATTGAACAGTCAGTAAGGTCAAATAAAGTTGTCAAAGCAAAGTGCATTCTATTAAGGGCTAGGTCCACTCACCAAATTTTCAGAGTCCTGTTTTCTAAAAATGTCAAATATCTTTGAAATGCCCTGGCCATTTTGAACTACAGCTGCACCAAATCAACCAGGTGGACAGTGGATTTAAATTTAATGTGGAGTTTGTCACCAGCTGATGCCCTAATTAGCTAAAACAATGGTGCACCTTTCGGTACATAATGTGGCTTTATCACAAAAAATAAAGAGTTTATTTCCTGCGTACTTGTAACCTGAGGTTTGTATCTACACGTTGATGAAGTTAGAATTTCAAAATTTGTTTTGAAAACTGATGAAAATGCTTATTATGGTTCCCCGATCTTAAGATCGGGAACCATATTGTTTTTGGTCATGGTGTCTGTGTGTGTGTGTATCTGTGTGTGTGTGTGTCTGTGTGTGTGTGTGTGTGTGTCCGTCTGTCACGCCTTCATATCTTATCTCCTTCAACAGGTACAGTCCTGGTAACACATCCTACCCCTTCGAAAATTACACCCAGGTTACGGACAGCAGGACGGGGCAATACATTCACGCCATTGATCCGCACAGAAATGTTCAGATCACTTGATGCCCCATGCCCCATGGATAGTACAGTAGAGACCCCTATTGTCGAAAGGTTGAACTATATTCTGGATAGGGTTCTTAAAACATATTTTTTTGCACAATGTTTTAACGAAATTGTTTAATTCCTTTCTTCTATATGTATTTAAATGTTTTAATGTTTTATGTAAAGCGCCTTAGAGCCTTTAGGAATAAGGCGCTATATAAATGTTGTATAATAATAAATAATAATAATATAGCCCCATTGAAGTAAATCTGAAAAAAATTGCACTTGGACATGGGCATTATAATGAATTGCCGGTAGATGCTGGTATAGCACGATCGGACTTGTGCGGTCGACCCTGGTCCCACCAAATTTGACTTCAGCAAAATAATTTGTTACCGGGGTACATGTATTTCGTTTTTCATACACACCGAATACTGGCTTTCTGACGTCTTGGACACCACAGCTAACCAGGGCTTTCATTAAGCCTGCGTATTAATGTCCTGCAGACACGCTTCCAGGCGGTCGAGTGACACCTGATGACCAGAGGAATCACGCCTCTTCAAAAAGATGTAGAGCTGAGTGTCGTCGGCATACATGTGGTAACCTAGGCCATGGCCCCTGATGAGATCACCCAGGGGCCGAGTGATGGTGTACAGTTTTGGTCCCAGTACAGACCCCTGGGGGACCCCGAACTTCAATATCGACGGCTCAGAGACATGTCCCGCTACATGTATGACCACAGACTGACGACGATCACTCAGGTAGGAGGCAAACCACCTCAACACAGCACCCGTAATACCATAAGTGTGTTCCAGCCGCCGTAACATGATCTCATGATCCAAAGTGTCGAAGGCGGCCGATAGGTCCAGGAAGACTAGAACAGCAGCATCACCCCCATCAAAGGATCTAAGGATGTCAGACTGTACTTTCATCAGTGCTGTCTCAGTGGAGTGTAATGCTCTGTAAGCACTTTGATTGGGCTCAAGTAACGAATTGGCTTTGAGGTAGCTGTCTAGTCTGCTACTGACTACACGCTCCAGCATTTTGGAGAGAAAGCTTAAGTTAGACACTGGCCGATAATTCTTAAAAATGTCTTTATCAAGCCCTCGTGTTTCTTCAGAAGGGGGGCGATGTGTGCATGTTTCAGTCTTCCTGGTACGACACCTTCGTTCAATGAAGAATTAATAATGCTGGTAATAAGAGGCACCAGTTCAGCTGAGCAGTCCTTCAGTAACCACGTTGGAAGGGGATCTAAAGCACAAGATTTGTTTGCACCTGATGAGAGTAACCTCCGAACCTCATCCTCAGTTACTGGATCGAACTCACACAGATGGCATGACACTTGGCTGGCCGCGTCCGATGCTGGCAGGTGGGCTGCCTGACGCCCTATGCTTTCTCTGATTTTCGCAATTTTATCAGTGAAAAATGTGTTAAATTGATCAGCTAACTCATCAGAGGATGAGTGGGAAGGAAGTGTTGGTTCGGAGGATTATCCCATCAGATGCTTCACAATCTTATTCATGTCTCTCAAATTCCCACCACAGTCAGCAATCTTATCCTGGAAATAGGCCCGTCTAGTTTGAGTCAACATTTTGTTCACCTTTGCGCACTGTGCTTTATATATTTGGTGATGAACCTCTAATTTAGTCCTAATCCACTGACGTTCACATTGTCGCTTAACACGCTTTGCTTCACGCAGTTCCTCAGTATACCACGGCGCGTGTGGCCTCGAACGGATTGACCTCTGACGAAGAGGGGCGTGAATGTCAATCAACTCAGAAAGTCCATCCATGAATGCATCAACAAGATGCTCGCATGTACCCTGTCTGGCAGCTAGCGCTAGAGAGTTCACAATGTCATGTCTGAGTGGGTAAAGGACAAAAGTCGACGAACGAAAACCTAAGTTTTCGGCCGAGTCAAGATCTACCGAGCATTATGATTGGATAACAAACCATTCATTTTTGAAGAATACTAGGCCCAGCCCATAACCACAAGTCAAGTCATTGATTATTTACGATGTTATGCATTCCTATTGTGCCATGAAATGAGGAACACCGAATACAAGTTTGTTGAGTAATAGGCTGGGCCACACAAAAAAGATACTTGTTTAGCGTCAAGTCATCTCAAGGTTAGGAGAGTGCATTGTGTCTCACAGGTCGGCGCTAGGCGGCGCTGGATATGCACGCACCAACCTGTGTCCGCACGAGCCGCATCACGCCCAATTTGGCGTGTTTCTAAATACGCAAGCCGAATCACAGCTAGATATGGGTAATCACGTGATCTACTGCGCCACGAAAGTACACCCTGGGAAAATAGCAATATGAGGCTTATTTCTTGCAGATTTTGCACATAATTGACTGATTTTTCATTTCTGATGAAAAATTGTCATACATATGACATTGTTGAGAAGAAAAGGATGACATTTGGGTTATAACCGCGACAGCTATTCACTGTAGTCAGTGTGTAGTGTGACGACGTACCAACTACGTCGCTGGCTGTCAGTGGCTAACATGACATGTGCAGCATATCTCATACAATATAGGTCTATGTATGTCATAATCATCATGGATAATGGGGTTCCCAATGAGGGGAGACATCCTAGGTAGGCCTGTTGAGGAAATTTTGCAATTTATGAACTTGAACTGGGGATTGACCGCCATGACCGCCATCTTGAAAATGCAACAAGTAGTCCCAAAATTTTTCATGATGCCTTGCGCGCGCGGTGACAGGTCAGTGTGAGGTACGAGCGCTACCTGTCGTGATAATGAGGAGAGAGTTATTAATTTTATTTTCCTTTTTTACCAGGACATGGTATAGGTTCTTTAATTTTGAAAACAGATATATGGTGCAGATGTGAGTGGCTATTCAGAGAATGCCATCCGGGAAAGGACGCCAAACATCTTTTCTTGTTTAAATTTTATTTTCGTGATAGGCCTATTCCTCTTGAAATATCGTAGGACCTAGGTCTATAATGATGAGGGCGTAGGCGATCTCTGTCACACACACCAGTCTCAAGTCACCGACTGATGGCCAGATTACCTCGTGTACGTCTCTGGCAACCTCCGCCGCCACCTCCACCACTTTTTCCACCATCTCTTCCACTTGGACTTATGATGCCTCCACCTCCACCTCCACCGCCACCACAACCTCTACCAAGATTTGAGGAATTAATCGTGACAAGAGCGAACGGGCTGTAAAGTCAAACTGGCGGTCACAACCCAAAATTTCTCCCAACTTTTTGACAGTACGCCATGTAGGCCTATTCATTGAACATCTTTTTTTCACCACACCTTGACAAACATCGTAATAGAGAAAAAGTTATCAGTGTACATCGGCTTTGTGTGCTCATCGTCAAGCCGGTAGGCCTATTCAAGTTTTGGAAGTGCGCATAGGAAATTGAGTTACGTGGCCTACTGTTAACATGAATGACACCGGGGTGGAGATTACATGCCAGCAGACGGCTGACAGCCAATGGCGAAGAGAACGAAAAATGAATGACAGTAACGTTACTGGCCAGATGGCGTAAGCGCACAACGTAACTTGTAGGCCAATCACATGCAAGGTAACAACCCGATCCGTTTCGTTCGTTTTCGTTCGTCGACTTTTGTCCTTTACCCATTGACTCGCTACTAATAGAACGGTACTTCCTGTAAGAAACGGTTTTCACCAGATTGGCAGGTCTTTCGGCCATGACCTCAAACGTCACTGCGAAATGATCAGTGCATCGCTTGCCCTCCGCTGTGAACATACCAGGATCAGAAGTGATCAGGATCAGAAAGTGGACCCAGGGTACAATTTCACTTGACGACATCGAACCTGGGTACACTTTATGTGTACCCAGGACGACAATAACCCCTTCAGCTATAATTAGCCTACAGTTAACGGATTCTTGGCAGATTTCCGTGGGAATTCTGCGTTTTCTCCATGCCGGTTTTAGCATTGTCCAAAAACTTGTTGACACGGCCCAAAATTTTTCGTCGAAGGGAAGAAAAACATGGCGGCTCTAGCACATGTGGTTGAGACAGCCCTGGGACCGATGTATCACTTCCTATTGGCTACATGTAGCGGAAGCAGGAAACGGAGGAAATGAGCAAATTAACAGGCTTGTTTCTTCACGCACCGAGGTTTTTGATGCCATGTTCGGGGCACTTTCCATGAAGTAAACAAACCGCGTCATCATCGTTGGTTTTAGCGACGCGTCGCTAATTAGCGACGTCGCTAATTCTAGCGTTCGTCTCTAACCTGGTCATTTTGAATGATATTGGCCCTACCTGGGACATGAGGCTATGGCCGTTTTTACAGTAGGCCCCTACCGGTACACAGAATTTTGGCCTGGATGAACCTGCCGTGCCCTGCCCGGGTAAGGCCCGCCTCAAAATACTTCACCTCCACTGGCGGACCGCTAGCGGCTAACGAGGGGTTCCGCTGCCCCATGCCCCCCATTAGCCTCTAGAGGCCCACCGATGCTTGCTGTCTGGGTGACCATTTACACTGCACCGTGAGAACCGCACCAAGATCTGAATCACCCGCTCTCCTTTCTCTGGAAGTTTTAAGTCATTATGGCTGCGCCCATGAACATTTGCAGCAATGACGACGTGACGTACAAATGTATTGAGTTGAAGTTCAAGGTCGATAAATATGCGCACTTTACTATAGGAGAGTCATCAAGTAGGCCAAGCCCAGTAGCGCGATTACACCGTGTAGTTTTTCAGCAGAACTCGCTGTGCTCGACCCGGGCCGAACCCACCTCCTGTTGGGGGGGGGGGGGGGGGGGGTGCGCACAACGTAACTTGTAGGCCAATCACATGCAAGGTAACAACCCGATCCGTTTCGTTCGTTTTCGTTCGTCGACTTTTGTCCTTTACCCAATTGCACGAATAAACATAACCACAAGGTATGACACACATCTCAATTACAGATGTTAGTTCGGCCTAGAATCACTGGGCCTATTGTATGAATTCACTCGCCTTCTCAGGCCAACCGAACTGGTTGTTTAGGTTTGGGTGTCCAATCTATAGCCCTTGTTAAGCCTAGTTTATACTTCGCCGCAGGACCATCGGCGTCCGACGCACGATCAAAATCTGTACGCCGACATAAGCCTGCTTCATTATATTGGCACTGCAGATTTTGATCGCGCGTCGGACGCCGGTGGTCGTGCGTCGAAGTATAAACTGGGCTTTACACTACATAAAAAACCCGTGTCGAACCCGGGTTTTTTCTGTCCACACCTGTTAAAAACGCGGTGTAATAATCCCCTCCGAGCTGGAACGGTTTTTGGAGGGCTTAATTTAGGTCCCCGTCACAAAATTTGAGTAGTGTTGACGGGCACTGGGCCTCAGGAGGGATTTTTCAGAGCCGGGCTAGACCCGGGTGTCAAAAAACCCGGGGATTTCTATGTAGTGTAACCACGGCTTATAAAAAGCTACTAAATATCTTGGTTGGATGACCAAAGCCAGCACTGTGCCGGAACATTCCGGAACATTCCAGCTATTGTTGGAACAGTGCGGTGCAGAGAGTACAATGGCTGGAACTGTGACTGCACATTTCATTCATGACGGCTCGAGCCGACACGATCACGTTGAAATTCGTGCATAAGAAGCCACACAAGAATTTGGTGACGATGCAGCAGGGATCGGGGCTCACCTGATCTCATCAAACATAGTACATGTATTCAACTCATCGGGGCCTGTCTCATAAAACTTTTCAACGTTCCTTTAGGGCTAATGCCAGCATAAAGACAGGGCCTAATAGAGTCAAGCGTCTCATGAAGTGTCATTAATTTAAGCTAAGTTAATGGTGCCATTACGGGGTGTCTCAGGAAGTACAATTACATGTATCGTGTCTTTAGTTAATGTCGCGCCATTAATTTTAAAGGTGGTCTGGGGTTCCTTTAGGACACTAAAGACAGCCTTTTCAGCTTGAGGCAAAACCAAGGTTATATCGGTTGGCCAAAAAATGACCCCCCTAAGGATTTTCCAATAAATTTAACACTACGCAAGCTGCACTCTTGATATTTTAGACCTGCAAATGTATGGATATTACCAATTCGTTGTAAAAAAATTCAGCCCTAAATATCAAACAGTTTTGACATGACGAAGGAATCAAAATTACGAGTCAAAAAATTTGATGCCGGAGTGAAACAAATGTCGGGAGACGCAAAACGTATCACATTGAAATTAAATACCGTGTATTTCATTGACTACCAAGTGGAATCTTCTGAAATTTTACCTGCATAAAGAAAGGGATCTTCTCTGTTTATTGTACAAGTTTCAATTTTGTGCTGTAAAGGGTTAGTGTGCTAGAGCAAAAAAGGTATCAGGTACCGAAAACTCCAATTCCCACACCCGTAGGTGCAGTGACAGTGCAAGTTTCGGTACCAGATTCTATTTTCGGTGTAGTATGAACGTGAAATTTGTACCATGGACGCCGAAAATCCTGTAGATATTAGTAATGCAGGTGAAATTTCAGAAAATTCCGTCAGATGATATAAAACATATGAAGTGTTCAGTTTGATGTGATCCCCGCATGACATTTATTTCCCTTCACAGCTGCATCAAATTTTTGGACATATAATTTTGATTTTTTCGTCGTGTCAAAACCATTCGATATTTAGTGCTGAAACCTTTACAATAGATGGATAATATCCGTATATTTGCATGTTTAAAATATCAAGGGCCCAGCTTTTATAGTATTGAAATTATTGAAAAATCCTTAGGGGGGGTCATTTTTTGGGCCACCCGATATAAGAAACCACCACATTTGGGTACATCTAACTCATTCACCTGTGTGCAACAGGGATAGCATAAAAGAAACGGTTATGTAATGAAAAAAGCACTTTCCGACAACTATACCACGACAACTTGAATACACCGACCACTTGCACTCAAGAAACTGCAATATCATTGAGGCGTTCGAGTCATTTTTATCGAACTTCCTTTTGGGCCACAGTACATCACTAACTTTGCCTCGGCTAATTTAATCGTACTATGAGGCCACAATTATGACACTTTCTGAGACACTCGAACGGCCTGTCTTCATCGTGGTATTAAATCGTGTCTTTAAGGTTCCTTAATGGAAGGATATTAGCGAAGTTTTATGAGACAGGCCCCAGGGCTTTATAAATTACCAGTGACGATCCAATAAAACACAGGGGTTTCTCATTAAGGCGGGGGGCTACCAATGCCGACTTTACTGACGCTCTTTGAAAACAAGCGTCCTAACATATTCATGACAAAAAGTAACCAATTGATTTCAACGAAATGTTTTAGGTACAACCTTTATGCTCCCGTTCTGTGAAAGAATTGTTCATTTTCACCAATTACGATGGAGTTATTAGGTTATAACAAGTTGTCAAAATTTGAGTTCGCAAACAATTTTGCAGACTTGGGATGCGACACATCAGTTTCCCACATAGTCTGTAACATACAGGCCTGATGCCTGCAGGGCCTAACGATCCGTTTTTACGAAAGTACTTTTCATTTAATTGGTATAAACTAATTAATGCCAAAAAGAGGCTCGATTTACAGTTTTTGAAATATTTCATATTCCCGACCAACGATTCAAAAAAGGCGATGGTGTTGCCCTAGAATGCACATATGGCAATAACATACAAAAGAAATTTTTCAAATATATGTGTCCAAAAAAGAGAAAACTTGTTTGGGAAATTTGAAAATTTCCACATCGCTCGCCAGTTACTTCTTTGTTATGTAGATCTGCATATTCCCGCTCTTCCAGTAAACTCTGTTCGGCCATTTGTGACCAAAGCACAGCGACAGAGCTGAACAATACCCGCAGTGGACACAAAAGATTTAGGGTCGGCACGTATACTGAAGATTGGTTTTCGAAAACAGTATATGAGGGTGATGGGATTTAATCTGAATGTGAATGATCAGCCCACAAAGGAAAGTTCCGTGGATTGCCACTAGTACTGGCCGTGCATCTTTTAGCATACCATGTAAGACCGAGAGAGTTATGGTGCATCACTTCATATCTCAAGTGGAAACGAAACATAAATGTGACCCGTTCTGGTAGAACAGGTGTGACAGGGATCAAAGTCCCCCTGGAATCAAAGTCCGGTCTTATTCTACGGCAACAGATTAGAGTATATGGCTATAGAGACCATGACCTTTCGAATATAACCTTACAATAGCAGGCTATTGTTTGGCGGACGTGCATTCCTAGGACGTTGATTCCTGTCACACCTGGCATACATGTATGTCGCTCAGAAGGTGAGCCTCAACGAACGAAAATGACACCAGGAGAGAATGGAAGAAATAGATCGTTTCTGATTTCACAATAGACAGACAATTGAAACTGACAAACATTTGGTCTCAACCTGCCAAGCTCAGAGCGACATTGCCCGGTTCCACCAGAACGGGTCACAAATTTCAAAGTTTAATATACATCATAACTCTATCGGTCCAAAGTCATATGCTAAAAGACGTTCTTTCACCCGGCGAATTTTGTGGTACTAATTACATGTATCTGCTGAGATATATTTACGTCATGGAAATTAAGTCCAATTTCATATTTCGTAGGCCTACTTCGTGTTTCATGGAATTTGCGAATCCTCACTAACGCCGAATGGGTCAATGTCGTCCCGGGTATACCTTATGTTTACCCAGGATCATCCTGGGTAATCCTTTTCTTTACCCAGGACGGCCCTGGGTAAACATAAAGATCCTTAACTTTACCCAGATTGGAGTTCCCGAGTGGTGTAGTGAGGTTGATATTCAGCGTAAATCATGAAATGAAGGGTGGCCTCGAACTAGGCCTATAGCTGCTAAGTCCTTGAGAATTCACTGTCGGTCCCTTTTGAAAAGTTGTAGGGATTGGTCTTTTCTCCATATTCCACACCCCGGAGCAGGTATAGCGGTAATTTTCATCCCTTCCGAGTTATGATCGTACTGCATGTTCTGCAAAAAGTAAATTCATGACAATGACGAAATGCACACGGATTATACATGTTCTACCTAAGCCTATCGCTCCTAAGTCCTTGAGAATTTACTATCGGTCCCTTTTGAAAAGTTGTAGCAGGGATTGGTCTTGTCTCCCTATTGCAAACCCCGGAGGAGGTATAGCAGTAATTTTCAGCCCTTTTTAGCAATGATCCTACTGCATGTTCTCTGCCGAAAGAGACGCACGTACCAAATTAGATCCTCGGAGCGATCAGCACGATTCGGGCCGAACTCCCAAGCTGGGTAAAGTTAAGGATCCTTGTGTTTACCCAGGATGATCCTGGGTAAAGAAAATGATTACCCAGGATAATCCTGGGTAAACATAAGGTATACCCAGGACGACATTGACCCATTCAGCCTCACTAACGTCTTCAGTTACCACGATCGAAAGTTCATCAAAGTTGATGGTAATCATGGCAAGGAGAGCTGGGTTTTCCATTTTTACAGCTTTTGGCAACAACAGGCAAAAGTCACGACATAAGCCCAGTTTATACTTCGACGCACGACCATCGCCGGCGACCGACGCGCAACCTTGAATCATTCCGCGAAGTCGGCGTCCAGGGGTGGCCGCACAGAAACTCCGCTAGCCCTAGCGGAGCCCATCTGCCGATAGTGCTGTACATTTTTCCATGCATTTTAACACCGATAGGCTGTTGAAGCACTAGCGGTGTTTCTATGCGGCTACCCCAGATGTGGTCGTGCTTCCGACGTCGAAGGGTTTGCGTCGAAGTATAAACTAGGCTATATAGGTCTCATGGTCTGCATGCATATCAGGGTAATGGGCCTACAATTGTAACGTAACAGTCCGTTGTCAGCAATACTGAAATGGACACTGGTGTTAATTCGAGCCATATGTCATAATATTACCAATGTGGTGACCTGCACAATATAGACAGGTCCATGCCAGGCAAAAATGGCCCTTTTTTCCAGTCAAGGTTTTCTCTATTGATTTGTCTACTTTGGGGCATACTCTTTGAAATAAGCCTCTGGGCCACCCTGATTTTGCCTCAAATCCAATATGGCTGCCCCAGATATTTCAATGTACAGCAAACATTTTTCTGGTCCATTTTACGCCCCATAAATGTATTACAAACAGATAGAAACATGATGCTAAACTTCCAAAATAACACATTAGAAGTCGTCTGTGACGTCTCCTTGACGTCATATCAGCGCAATCACCCCTGATATTTCAATGTACAGCAAACTTTTTTCTGGCTCATTTTACACCCCATAAATGTATTACAAACAGATAGAAACATGATGCTAAACTTCCAAAATAAGACATTGGAAGTCGTCTGTGACGTCTCTGGGGCAGCCATATTGGATTTGAGGCAAAATCTGGGTGGCCCAGAGGCTTATTTCAAAGAGTATGCCCCAAAGTAGACAAATCAATAGAGAAAACCTTGACTGGAAAAAAGGGCCATTTTTGCCTGGCATGGACCTGTCTATAC
>NMRB01000049.1:31826-46215 GCA_002633025.1 Notospermus geniculatus
TGTCACAAACTCATGTACATGTGGATATCTGTAAATAAATATTCCTTGTTTTTTATTGTTGTAGTTCTTTTAAGTGATATTGATCTGGGTGATTTTATGTTTGTGGTTTCATGTATTGGTGGTGGTATTAAGTGTTGTGGACGAGCGATCAGGAATGTCTGAATGTTGTGGTGCTGCATGAGTTCTTATGTTGCAATAGGGTGTGGTGCCTACTTGAGGGTTTCTGGAGTTTTATGAAGTTATTGCTAGTCAGTCTGAGTTGGTGGTAGGAGTGTTTTGGTGAAGCTGCGGGGTAAGTGCAATTTTTGGATATTTTCCTAGTTTGAATATTATGGTTGATTCTATAGTTTTGGACAGATAATGAAGTGTAGCTCTGGTGTGGTTTCACAGGGTGTTGTAAGTGTAGTGTTCCCTTCTAATAAGGAAAACCCAGCCATGTGAGTGTAGTTAGGGAACGTCGGTGTACGACATATTAAGGTAGTAAGCTCAGTTGGGCGAATGAGTATAGGGTAAAAGTAAACCAAACTCTTAAGTTTAAGGTGTATCATGTATGTGGGTAGTTGAGAATAATTAAGTGTAGGCTGGTTAAAGAAATAACGTCAAAAGTGTATGCGTGTTGTTGGGATCTACCATGTATTCATGTTTCCCTGCAGTTCACCATTTACCGTATTGTGTTTATTATTGTTTCAGTTTCGTGCCATGTTTCGTGCCATATATGAATACATAAGATCAAGTATAAATATCGGATCGTCGTCAATCGTTTATTCGAACCCGTGACAACCCCCTCTTGCACCATGGCTAAAGATAACAATTTCTATATATATCCACATGTGCTTCTCAACGTCGGGGCCACATCGAGGTCACACTAACTGTACATCCATGCTCGGCCGCCCTGCAGCCCGAGATGAATGTGTGACCCCCGTGTGGATTCTAGCCAACCAAAATCGTTTCTTAATTATGAAATCTCTAGAAAACCACAAAATGCCAAAAAACACGTATTAATCGCGAAATAATCGCTAAAATGAATAGCTGGGACACTTCTAGGCATAAAAACTAACATATCGCAGCTCATTGTCTTGAGATAAGCTAAGGCTTTAGTGCCGAAAAATCCGTTACAAGCTCAAATTGGACCGAATATAATGGTCACTTAAAGGGACTATAGGCCCACGTGAACCAAAAATAAGGTCAAATCAAAATTAGTCAGTGTTTTTGGGACACCCTGTATATCACCAGCTGACAAAATCTAAAATCAGTCAAACTTGAGATGTTGCTGTGAGCAGTGTTGACCTGAATATTATCAACTTCCTTACATTGTACTGTTGTTTCTCACTTATGGAAACAGGCCTCATGCATGGGATTTGTCCAGTTTTCCTAATACTTACAAATTTTCCAAAGTTCATTCTGGCATCGTTCAACTGTCTCGGCTAAACCATGTAAACGATATTGGTCTACGTATTTAAGTGTTTCTATCAGCAACTTGTAGCCGTCCTTTTTGCCTATGACGATTTGATTTCGCCTGGAAGTTAGTTAGTAACCGAAGAGGTGAGGATATATTGCCCAAAATACATTGGTACATTAATTTACTTCTTTCACGTGAAAATTGAGTGAATGACATGAATGAGCGTCTTGGCAGTCAGAATGAAAAGCACATTTCATAAATACCTCAGTAAACAGTCAACGATTTCATGGACCCCGCGCAGTTCGGTATGAACAATGGGAGAAATGACTTTCTGAGTTAGAAGATTATCTTTTAGTTCCTTCACCATAACTGGTGTCATCTGTTCAGCAAGATATCGGACGAGTTCAGCATGAATGATCCTCAGGCTTCTCCTCTGCTTCTGTGTTAGCTGAAATATGTCAGTTGAATTGTTCACCTATCAGTGACACGTAGGCTTAGTCCGCCGGACTCTAAATCAGGTGGATAAACATTACTCAACAAATACATGTAGTAGGCCGGCCAAACCTCAAAAAAGTCTCTAGAAAAAAATTAGTCGGCATTTTCTGTTAATGGATGGCATCCACTCTAGAACTGTAAAATACTGGCTACTGAACAATATTAGGGTGGATGCCACTGTTAAATTTGGATTTTGATAGTCACGGCCGATTGAATTTTTGGAACTGACTTTATCATTGGGCCAAGGACTGAGCTTTGTACAGGAGAATGGGAACCGATGTACAGCTAACTTTTGAACGGTTGGATTTACACCCTGTAAATGTATTACCAACAGATAGAAATATGGTGCCTTGTAACCAAATAAGCATGTTTTTAATTGTTTTTAAGAGTTTCGTAATAAGAAATAACGTTTTTCATGTAAAATAGGTCAAAATACATTAAAACGCCATTTCCAATTTCGTAGCTAGTTAAAAACTACAAAATACATGCTTATTTGATTAAGAGATACCGTGTTTCTATCTGTTGGTAATACATTTATAGGCTGTAAATCCAGCCGTTCAAAAGATAGCTGTACATCGGGTTCCATTTTCCTGTAAAAAGCTCAGTATATTTGAACACAATGACCTTGATAATGACCTTTAACCGGCAAATCCAGGGTGGCATCCACCCTTAAATTTTACCTCATCTTATAAGGATATGATCTAGCATAGATGCCAGCCATTAACACACGATGCCGACAAAAAGAAATGATACATTTTGAAGGTCAAACACCTTGCTTATCATAAAGTTCGAGGTTTTTTTTCTACCCAGTCCACCCCTTTTGGTAGCAATATTTTCGACAGATATAGAGTACTCCACAAGTGAATTTTCATGAATTGTGCCAATTAGTCCAAAACAGGCCGGCCATATTGGATCTGGATTTTACTTCCTGGTTCTCTTCTAATGTACTGAGCATGTATGGTGTCTATGAAGTGCTGGTCAAGACACCCTTGCCGGTTTGTGACATTGCTGCCACTCCCTGAGTGTGTCAAACTTGTACCTGTTTTTCATGTTTGGTGAATTTCTTTCTTATTGATTATGTAATGTAATTAAGCTGTAATTCTTGGGAGTTTGCTCATTTTCTGTTTCTATAAAGCACAGTGATCACGTTGGACCATAAAAACAGTCAACTGGAGGTGTCTTTATTGCTTTTCTCATAGGGGCCTCAATTCAAGCAATATGAAAATGTCAAACGACGGCTCGCCCTTAATAAGGTGCGAAAAGGTAGAGAGGGATGTTGCCAACATGTATTTTAATGCCAGCTGCTGCCAATTTTTCACAGGTTCCGCAAAAATTGTTCCCAAGTGACCCACTGTGCCCCAATACCGGGGCACACTGGGTCACTCCCTGGGGCACAGGGATTAAGGAAGCAACAGGAACATTACCCGTAACGGTACCGTACATCTTCTATTGCACTCCAACAAAGGCCCCTAGGGCCTACATAAACCAACTTAAAACAACAGTAGTTGACCCACTGTGCCCTGTATTGACTTTTTCATGACCTTCGACCTCCAGCATGCCATGGATGGCCTGAACATAATGGGCGCCACTTCATTTAGACCACCATGTTCTGCTCTCAGATTCTAGTGGGTTTTTCAATGTGTCCACGCTATCTATTCGATATCACAAAAGTAATGAAGGGCCAATATTCTAGTTTTTGATGCTGAAAAACACACTGCACACTGCGTTTTTGTGCTACCGCATAGAATCTTGAGCCCATCGTCTGGTGATGTCATCATGGACTTTCCTGCTTTCACTTTCTAGAAATAGCCACTGATTCACTGTGCCCCATGACCCACTGTGCCCCGTCTTCCCCTACTAACTTCTATTCTAGGCCTAGGCCCTACACAACCTCTACTTACATCACTGTCTTCAGGCCATCCCCATGGCCCATCAGAAGTCACCACCGCTGGCACCGCCGGTTGGCCTTTCCCTTGGAGGCCTACTTGTAGTGAACGCCTAAAACTAAGCTTAGGCCTAGGCCACAGCCTAGGCCTAGCCCCAGACCAAGTCCCACTCTCTGAAGTCATACTTCGCGTCTTTGTTGTTTTGATCGAAATTTGGCACGATCGGAGATGATGCAAGGATGTTACCACACTGTATGACACATTGAAGAGTGCATTATGCCAAAGCATTGGCACCGATACCGGTACCAACTATCCAATTCCCCAATACATTAATTGAACAGCCTAACCTTTGTAGTGATATAACTGTCGTTGAGTCACAGCAGAATGACTCTGACCTCAAAACTTACTGACTTGGAACATTTCTGAAGTTCTTTTTTGCTGATTTTTTGGCATGCATTTTCAAGAATAAACCGTGATTTTTTAAATTGCTATAATGACCTCAACTGTCTTCCAAGGATATAATCCCAAGTTGCGTGCATTCCTGGCAGGCGTGGCTTTCTGAGTGACTACAGACAACAAGGAGCATGCATCTCCTGTGAGGACTTCAGCTTGGGTGAGATTAACGAATGAATAGGCCTGGGACGGCAATAAGCAGATGTCGTGTAGGTTGTTATCGGTTTATACTTTCGGGTCAGGCCTCAGTGGTAGCTAATGTATGTATCTTGACGCATCCGGCCCCGTGGCGCGTTAGCGCTGATTTCGCGCATGCGCACCTAAAACTTATACGGCCACTGTGAACTTGAATCAGCCGTAGAGACAGTGAGCAGCGGGGTCAGCTGTGCGAGGAATTGTGACTTTATTGCTGCTGCTTTTGTCAAAATATTGGTGGTAATAGTGCGAGTCATGCCTAAGGTATGATCCGAACCATTGAGATCATGCATAGGAGCTTTGCAATGGTTTCGAGGAGGGTTTTTAGGGCTGATTTTGAGGAGAATTTTAAATCCGTATTACCTTTGACCTTTGGTTTCTGATTGGTGGAATAGCCAATGAACTTTTCCACCAGCTGTCTACGGTGGCTTGTGAAATTATGTTTGTTTTTCTACTCGAACGCAACACTGTTTAACCAAAATGTTACAAATGGCCATTTTTGTGGTAAAATAATCTCTTTATGTAACTGTCTGGCTGCTAAATGGGAACATTCATCCAGAATATCTACGATAACATGCTATAAAAAGTGGAAGGCGATAGCGTTCGACTTCTAAAATGCCTTGCACGGGCCTTCGTATTTTTTTATGTAGGACTAAAGTACATGTAGTTCTCAATGCAAATTTTTCGGCGCCGTAATACATAATGTCTTTTTTTGGTAATCGTTCTTTTATGTTTCAGAGGACTGTTTTACCAATAAAAACCAACTGTTTCTGTTGTGTCATCGCTGTACGTCTCTTTTTCGTGATGTATCATTTTCGGGAACTGTTGTGAGAAATATTTGTCAGAGGAACTATTTTTCAAAAGCGCATGCGCTCACCTAGACTGGTTCCTGGTCCCAACATAGCTCAAGGATAAGGGACCGGTATTGCCTGATGTAACGACGTAGTTGATTGGCTAGCTCTTTTTGAATTTGAATTTGTAACGTCGCAGTTGATTGGCTATTTTAGGATGTGAGGTAAGTAAGCTATTTCTCAGTACTGAGGGGAATCCTCTGTGACGTCATATTATGGCAGCTTTCTGCCAAATATGGCCGCCCAATACCGGTCCCTTTCTCCGTCTGAGCTATAGGGATCGGGTACCAGTCTAGCGCTCACCCTCAACATGCGAGGATGAATGGCCGGGAGATGACACGCCACTGAGGGTGTGGTGAGAAGCCGACCTATCTTCGGTAATTTCCGTGTACAATCGGCACTTCCCGTGTACAATGGTCAGAGTCCGAACAATAATACCTCCATGGGTAGGCCAATCTCCTATCTGGATACGAAATCTCAATCCTTTGAGACTTCGTGTACCGGTATCAAAGACATTTCTCCGAGTTCTTACTGATAGTTTGAAAGACATTGTGCAGGGTCTACATACACTTTGTTAAATACGTGACCACCATTCTGATCGACTTGTGAAAATGTGAACAATACTCCCGCTGCCAGTTTTTTGGAACACCCAGTATAGGAACATCCCGAAACCCCTTGCGCATGCAGGGTCTATACATAGGCCATACTCCACGCAGCGCTGAAATATTTTGATACTTGGACGAAATTTTAACACTGCTATTGAAGCTAGATCGCCATCTTAAAAATCTTGACGTCATCGTCGGTGTGGCCGCCATCTTTTTGGTCTTTCAAGTGACGCGAACTTCTTTTTCAAAATGTTATTATTTGCAGAAAACAAGTCGAAAATGAAACAGAATAACTTTATTATTACTTTATATTTACTCTACCGATGTTTGTATTTAATGTGTATCGACTCTATACCTTTGTACACCTATCTACAACATATCTATATTGTAAGCGTTGAAAACGACCTGATGGGGTAACCGCTTTAGAAACAGAAGAATTTCTACTCTTCGCTCCGCGCGCGCACTACTTTTCAAGATAGAAACCTACCGTCGATACTTACGAAAGCCTGGGCTTTCGTAGATACTAGTTTTGATATCCTCTCCCAGATATCGCCACCTAGCGTCAAGTTTGTACATAGGCCTAACGGTACTCTAGATAGTGTTATATACATCGACATCATTACAGAGTTTAAGAGATCACGCGCTAACGATAACGTTTACGTTAACGCTATTTCTTGCATGTAATTTCGAGTACAAAAAATATTGTTAACGTTAATGTTATCGTTAGCGTGTGATCTCTTAAACTCCCTATTCTCAAACATTGCAACTGTTTCTGTTTTATCAGGACAGTACAACAACACTAGTGTCATCAAACGGCTCAAAAATGAAAATGTCCGCAGCACTCAAAACGCACGCCACGAATCCCGAGGTTTCCTTCCCCACAGAAAAAAAAATCAACTCGAGTGGAGACTCAGATCTCACTATACAGGGACAAGATGGTTCGAAATACTTTTTGACTCAAAATGAAACAGAAAATATTTCGGCCCGAGACAATGACATCTCAATCTGAGTTGAGTGATCTCAGAATGAGACTGTCAGGATCTCGGCCCAAAATATTTTCTCTCAGATCGAGACTGTCAGTATCTCTCAACCCGACTAATTTCTCTCGGAACGAGATGTCAGTCTATCGGCCCAAAATATTTTCCGTTTCATTTTGAGACAAAAGGTATTTCGAACCATTTTGTCCCCGTAGTGAGACTTTGAGTCTCCACTCGAGTTGATTTCTTTTTTCTGTGCCGAAGGAGTCTCATTCCCGACACTAATCTTCCTCGTACAGACAACCACTGGCAGAGATTGGGTCCATTTGATGCATTTCTTCCGGCAAAGGGATGCTTCTTTGTGAAATTCGGGAAGGCCTAAAAGAGAGACATGTCCGTGCATCTGAACACAGAAAATTGACACATTATTGCGTAATTTCTGGCCCATAAAAAGCCTGGGAAAGGAATCTTCTGTTACTGGAAATAGACCTATACGTCATCAGGCAAGAAGCAACGCCAACTGGGCTGCAAATTGGCAACTCCCATCCTAAAGCAAGGTTCATTGGCACACGGATCAGATCCGTTTCCAGTCCGTTTGCCCCTATTTTTCCGGATACGACAACGCCGCGCTGAAGTCCATTTGATAGATTTTTTACGGACATGAACCCATGCCAATGAACCTTGCTTAAATGTGCTCCGGCGTCGCTCATGTACGTGAACGGCTTTAGTTAATAGGGAGTTTAAGAAATCAAACGATGAACGTTAACTTTACGACAACGTTATTTTTTGTACCGAAAATGCAATGTATAATCTTGTGAAGAAGTAGGAAGAATAACGTTGTCGTAAAGTTAACGTTTATCGTTTGAGTTCTTAAACTCCCTAGTAAGGCCGTATGCTCGGGTCAGACTTCTCTCTAAATTCTGGGGAGTGAAATTCACTCATTTGGAGTGAGGCAGGGACCACTCCAGCCACTCACTCTTGACCACTCCAGAAATTCACTCCAAAGAGTGAATGGGTCCACTGAGAATATAGAGTGGCTTCACTCCTGTTTTGATTGAAAATCACTCAATTCTTAATGGAGCCATTCACTAGCTCTTATGGAGTGAATGGCTGGAGTGGTCCCTGCCTGACTCCAAATGAGTGAATTTCACTCCTCAGCATTTAGAGAGTAAAGTACAGCTGAAGAAGACTTTCTCTATGCTGGAAGCATTGAGAAAAGTCAGACTTTAATGAAAGTCTGGCTGAAGTCCGACCCTAGCAAAGCATATTTCGAGAACCCATAGATGCGTGATGCAACAACAACATTTTTCCTATTTATGCAGCACGTACCTTCTCGGTCTCGGTTCACCCTCAAAGAGAGGTCCGCCAAAAAACGACGCGCTGATAACGCTCACACGGCGCAGTCTCGCCTGCATCGCCATATATTCTTCTAATACTTCTTCCTCCTCTTCTTCTTCTTCCCTCATTGCGGCTGCTTTTTTCTGCTCGACTCTGTATTTGATATACGGCCAGATCAATAGGAGACTACCGAATATCAAAACACCCCCAGTGAGGTAGAACGAAGCTGAGTAATTCTCCGTGTAATCGGTGAGCCAACCTGCGGTTAAAGAAAACTCTTCAGGACCAGGGGCCATATGCATAAAACTTCCTTAAGTTAAGTGTAAAGCTTACCCTTAAAGTCTAAGGATTTCACTTTACCAAGTGCCATACTTAAGGTGTATGCATAAAACAAACTAAGGTCATACTCAGCTAAGGGCAACCCTTAACTAAAGTATTTCCAGGAATTGTGGTGTCAGCCAATGAAATTTCAGTATTCAAGGGGTTTCCCAGATTTCTTGAGTGTTATACTTAAGGAAAGTTTCTCAAATGTAGGCTGCATGTACATGAACATGACTGCAGGCAATGATGTAATGCACATTTTAGTATGTTAGGAACTGTGTAAAGTGGCTATTAACAGTGGAAAACAAAAAAGAGGTTACCAAATTGGTAGGACAGAGAGAGGATAGGTGGTCTGTCAAATCAAAATCCTTGGCACAGTTATATGTTATCCCACCCTAGCCTAGCACATAATTTCCCCGGCCTATTTGGCTAGCATGCATTAAAAAACAGCATGGATAGCATATTCCAACCTGTGCCTGCCACAACTGTGAAGTTAAGGAGTCAGTTAAGGGAACTGTGACCACACTTAGAGTTAAGGGTGATTTTGAGGCTTTCACTATTCCAAAGTAGCTTTCTGCATCTCCCTTAAGTTAAGATTTCCACTTTAGTGGTGGTTTGAGGGAATCCCTTGGGATTTTCATACTTAAGTAGTTTTATGCATATGGCCCCTGGCCCCGTATGCACAAAAAATCCTTATATTAAGTGTAAGATTATCCTTAATCTCATAAAAGAATTCTTAGCTGACATGGCTGAGGAAATCCTTCAAGCGGTATGCACAAAGCACCTTAAGAATTTCCTGAGCTGAGAATTTTCTTAAATAACAGGAATTTCCTCTCAACTCAGTAGGATTTCTCTCAGGTCTAGAGCTAAATTTAGCCTGTGCATTAACCAATAGAATTCATTGTTACAATAACTCACACTGGGAATGCCTGGGGGAATCCCTGTTTCAAGAACATGAAGAAGTGAGCAAGCAGATGGTTGTACACATTAAGAATTTTCTTAAATAATAGGAAGTTCCTCAACTCAGTAAGATTTCTCTTAGTAACGAAAACTTGTAGTAAGGCAGGAAGCGTGGCTTCTGTCAGTACGAGGATCTATATCTGCAGCAAGAAGATGGATAATGAAGAGTATTCTCGCTCTGTCAAAGCGAAATCGCTTGTATATGTCATCACCTGGGTGAAAATCAAAAGGATTTTCACGATCCCGAAATATCCTTGGTATCTACACTTTCCACTTCATTAATTAACTTCAATGTAACCAGCAATAATAAGAGTCATGAAGAAATGATGATGCTGCACACAGCTCTGAATAGGTCAAAGCCACAATTTCTGTATTTTTCGCTGGATATAAGGGCAAAATGTTCACTTAGGAGACTTGATGAGGTACCTTAAAGTTAAGGAGATTTTTAAGAAAATTCTCATCTTAAGATGCTATGTGCATACCACTCACGTTAAGGATGGTTACTTAAGGAAATTCTTTGGGAAATTCTCAAAAAATTACACTTAAGATCTTTTGTGTGGCGCCAGGCCCCGTATGCACAAAAAATCCTTATATTAAGTGTAAGATTATCCTTAACCTCGTAAAATAATTCTTGGCTAAGGAAATCATTNATCAAACTGATTGTAATGAAGTGTAGGTTTGAAGTGACTACTTCCATGACCTAGTGACCTACTTAAAGACCAGTTGAGCCAAGGTAGTCATGTTTGGTATCAAACTGATGGTAATGAACTGTATGTTTGAAGTGACCTACTTCCATGACCTAGTGACCTACTTAAAGACCAGTTGAGCCAAGATAGTCATGTTTGGTATCAAACTAAAGGTAATGAAGTGTAGGTTTGAACTGACCTACTTCCATGACCTAGTGACCTACTTAAAGACCAGGCCCCGTATGCACAAAAAATCCTTATATTAAGTGTAAGATTATCCTTAACCTCGTAAAATAATTATTGGCTAAGGAAATCATTCAAGTGGTATGCACGAAGCACCTTACGAATTTCCTGAGCTGAGAATTTGCTTAAGTAATAGGAATTTCCTCAATTCAGTAGGATTTCTCTTAGGCCTAGAGCTAAATTTAGCCCGTGCGTTAGCCAATAGAATTCGCTCTTACAATAACTCACACTGGGAATGCCTAGGGAATCCCTGCTTCAAGAGCACATGGTTGCACACGTTAAGGATTTTCATAAGTAATCGGAATTTTCTCAACTCAGTAGGATTTCTCTTAGTAAGGCAGGAACTACGTGGCTTCTGTCAATCTATCTGCAGCAAGAAGATTGATATTAAATGAAGAGTATTCCCGTTCCATCAAAGTGAAATCCCCTCACCCAAGCCAAAATCAAAAGGATTTTCACTGTCCCGAATTNTTCAGTGTAACCAACAATAATAAGAGCTATGAAGAAATGATGCTGTTCTACATCTTTGAATAGGTCAAAGAGACACAATTTCTGTATTTTTGCTGGAAATGGGGACAACATTTTCACTTATGAAACTTGATGAGGTACCTTAAAGTTAAGGAGATTTTAAAGAAAATTCTCATCTTAAGATGCTTTGTGCATACCACTCAGGTTAAGGATGATTACTTAAGGAAATTCTTTGGGAAATTCTCAAAAAATCACACTTAAGATGTTTTGTGCATATCGCGCCTGGTTCTTCAGTTATTGATTTTGTAAGCCAGCCGATCAGTAATAAGCAGACTGAGGTCTGCCTTGGTGTTATTTGCTGTGTGTGTTTCATTTCCTGATTCGATGTAGCAGTCACAAAGTGCCTACCTATGGATTTATTAATGTTCAAATGTTGTTCAATAGACTTATTTATTTGGATAGTAAAACAGTCTTGTTTTCTTTTAAAATTATCTGATGACGACAGCTGTAGTCCGTGAGACAAGGCTACAATTGCAGGTTATCATTGGGGGGATGGTCAGCTAAAGTAATAGCTCTACCTTGTACCTGCAAGTACACCCTCGCCCAGGGTGTGGCCATTACTTTAAATAGCCTCCCTCCCACTGTTAACAAGTACAGATACTCTCCACCTACACTACAGGAGGAGGAATGATGATGGCATGCTGTTCAGACAGTCAACAGGTGTTGGTTAAATGGTTAATGGGGAACCCGCACAGTAACGTCACGACGTGGCGCTGCGAGCGATGTGACTGAAGTCTGTTTTCTAACGTTATTTCCATTTATTTCTGGTGTGAAAATAAACCATTTGTGTTGGTCGCCTGACAGTAAAACTTGCATCATCGTGTTGCAGATGAAATTTTCTTTTAAACTCATTCATTTTTTCCGTAAAATTAAGAGATCCGATGGAGATAAAGACAACGTCTTTTGTGTCATTTTCCCTGTAGCAAAATGTACAGGTAATTTTTTCATGATGCAACGTCAACACCTAAAATGGCATCGTTTTGGTACAACCGCTCGCAGCGCCGACCTGTCGGGATAAACCGCAGGGCGGGTTCCCCATTCATATTGTATCAAGGGAAGCTCACCAAGCTGTCGTCGCAGATCCTCAACCTTTGCTCTGACTCGGACACAACACGCTGACACCTCTGATACATTTCTAAAGCCAAGTGACATGCTTGGGGCCTTCAGATCCCTGTCTCCTTTGTATGTTCTCAATGATCACCATTTGGATCATCACCATTCGAATCGAAGTCTGTGAAGTTATCTGGAATCTAACTGTGTTACAGAATTTACAACAAACATATATAACAAAGCAATAAACTGTATTGTCTCACAAAAAAAACTTTGGCACTTACATTCCTTTAAGTGAGTTCAAAAAGTGACTTCAAAAAGTGAATACTCTTTACAAATGATAATATCACCAACAAGTATTATAAACTATTTCTAATGATTGAACAGAAAATGTGGTCTCTGTAGAATGACAACTTTGTAAGTAAACACATTTCCACAAGATGAAATCTCTTCAACTGCATTGGCAAAATGCATTGTACTGGATTGCTTCACTCCACCCAGAAATAGGTGAGGTGAGCTGAACAGCCCAACATAATATACATGTACCTCAGGGGCCTGGGTAAAAACTGGGAACTTTCTCTCTTAACATCTCTTCACATCCATCAACTCTGCTCTCCAATGATATAGCCCATGTAGAAGGCAGTATCCGTACTAAGCAGTGGGGGCATGGTTAATGGTAGTAACAGCTGTACTCTCCATTGCAGTGTACTTGATAGTACATGAAAGAGCCATTCCTTCAATTGACTGCCTTCCCACTGATCAGAAGTGGCGATACTGCGATTAACTTTTGGAGGGCAGTGCTGACATGAACTGAAGAAATGACACCAAGACAGTAGTAACATTAACTACAAGTAAACGAAGAAGAAGCTCTAACAACTGACCTATAAATAAATTCACAACCAATACTGGTAAAATATGAATGACTGTACACCAAACCAATTGGTATTAAGTTAATTAAATCTGTTACCAAATGTACAATCAATTTCTAACCAATGTTTTAAGAAGGTATTATTAAAAGGAGGATTATCAATCAACCAGTTAATACTTTTTGAAAGGCCCAATGATCTAACTCATCAAATGATTCAATTATTCACAAAACTTTGAGGTAAAAGATATGAATGCATTCTGGACTGGAATCACTGGAACATCATTCTGTAGTTCCGCTTTGAGGTAAAAGATATGAATGTATCCTGGACTGGAATCACTGGAACATCATCTGCAGTGTCCGCTTTACATTCATCATCTCTTCTTTTTGCTGTGAAAAAAACAAAATTTACAGTGAGCCAAGTTGCTACAGTGAGTTGTCTCAAAGGCCAGGTCAGGCATAACGTTAAACGATGTTTCACCTACATGTGTTGTTCGAGGAGGCTTCAACATCAGCAGGAGTCCTGAAAATGTTGTCATATGCTGACCGGGCCATTGCAAAAACTCACTGATACAGTATGCAATCACTGACTCGTTCATAAGGCAGTCTAGCGTCAATCCACGCAATCCAATCTTCTCCGTGAACAAGGGAAAGTGTGCTGTTGTTAGCATATGGCAAGAGCGTGAGGAGGGAGATCACAGTGCAAGAGTTCTTGCCAGCTCTTGCTTGGTGCTAATGGCTGAAAGCGATCTAAACAAAGGTACCCAATATTCAATATTCATCATTAAATAAAGAAGAAATGTACTCACAGATTGCATCAAGATTTTCTTCTGCATCATCTGGAGTTCCTTACGAAGGATTTCCCTCACGTTCTGTTGCTGACCAGTCTGATGAGTCTCAAACTGTCTCTGTTGTCCCTCAAAGTTTACATGCTCTCTTCTCAGGTTTTTAATCCTGCATGAGAAAACAAACTGAGGTGATCACTGTCTTCAAATCCACGGGATCACTTTGTTATTAGGTTGGATTAGCCCGTAGTGACATCACTGACCACCATGAATGGCCAAAATTACAAAAGTATACGTGTGAAACTGGGCATGAGCAGCCTGCTTTGTCCAGCCAGCTACTTTCCTTATATCATACTAGCATAGTACCCGTCCTACGGACGGGTAGAGGTGTCACCATAGGGAGTAAGAGTGGCCATGAACTGATGAAGTAGATGCCAAAGACATGGTGCAGAAAGTTCCTGAATGGCTTTTAGTATTTTTTCAGCGAACCACCTTTCAATCATGGTATGGATCACGCCAAAGACCGGTGAACGTCCGCACGGACGGGCAGGGGTGGTGCCGATTTTAGGACTTTTCCCCTCGGACATTTGCCGCCAGATTTTTGGCCCCCGGACATTTACCCCTGTAGGCCCCTCCGTCGAACACCTGCCTCCCGGACATTTACCCCCGCTGTAAGACTAATGTCCGGGGGTAGATGGCCTAGTGGGGCAGAAGTCCTACAGTGGTAATGTCCGGGGGGGGGGGGGGGGGGG
>NMRB01000049.1:46469-60549 GCA_002633025.1 Notospermus geniculatus
CTATCATTTTCAAGTATGTGGCATGAGTTGAAGTGAGCAATGTCCGTGGAAATTGCTAACAAAAATATGGCTGTTGCCTTTTATAATATAGATCACGATATCTAGTTAGAGGAGCAAAGTACACATGTCACAATTGTCACTGGCATCCAAATCTACGGTTGATGGAGATGACAGAAGATAAAGAGAGACCACCATACCTTTGTTCCTGAGAGATACGACACGACTCAAGAACACTCATGTGGGACTTCAGGAAATCCTGCAAAACATAGAAAGTCACCGTATAGTCATCTCGAAAATAAGTGTATGAGGGTCTTCAGATACCAACATAAGTTTTATTTCCCTGAGATGGCAGCGATTATAATTCAGACTCTACTAATGACTGAAAGTAAGGCATCGCTCACCATAGCTTCAGTTTCCGCCTGTTTAAGATTGTCAACAGTCTTCTCTAACTCGTTAAGTTCCTGCAGAATTCCCTCATTGAAATCATCCAACATTCTCTGCCTGCAACGTATAAAATATCATTGATATACGAACAAAAAAACATATGTGAAACAGTTTGGAGTTGCAAGTATGGTTCTTTTCACGAAGTGATCACCATCTGGATGAAGTGATCACCATCTGGATGAAGTGATCACCAACTGGATTTAAACCACGGACCTTCTGCGTATGAATCCAACACTCTACCAGCTAAGCTAGAAGAGAAATGTCCCACATGCATGGCCAGTAGGAACCAGGTCATACTTTGCTACCAGTACAACGCTAAGGCCGGTTAGAGGTAATGTTTTCCATCCTCATGTCGACATACATCTTGAGTTTAATCCTGCCAGACTTATTACCGGCACATGGTCATAACAACTGGGACAAACATCAGACTTACCGAGATGTTTGTTGGTGGTTCCAGACCTTGTGGATCTGTTTGCTGGTCGACTTAAGTGTGTTCACAGTAAACTGGTTCAGTCTCTCCTTCCGTGCCTATGAAATAAATGTAAGAAACAGTTACAAATGTATGACACCAACCAGGTGATCATGAACCAACAACCTAGGCCGAAAGATTCGGAACATTCAGGAACAGGATAATCGTTCACTTACAGAATACTTCTTCTGAAACTCTGCCCCGAATGATTTGATGACAGCTGGTATCGTCTGAAGGCTGTTATTAGGAGTCCTTGGATACGAATCACTGGATGACAAGTCATCGCCATTACGAGCTTCATCTGAAACAACCACATCAGATTATCGTGGAACATTGTATCATTATGAACGATGGACTGAATCCTTGACAGTGAAATATTTCCTACCGATCCTTCCATTTGGAACGGACTCTCATTCACATCAAGCTGAGGATGTGAATTCTTCGAGTGCCTACTTAAATTAAGTGCCTTGAGCAAAAGTGCACGATAGGGCACCCTTCATAAATTTTTGTCTTCTTTTTGAGTTTCAACCCATCCAGTAGACTGTTGGAGTAGTGCTGCTGACACACGCATGTCACCTCCGAGATAGTGAGTTTGATTCCTGTTCCTGTAAATCCTCCTGTGCTCAAGTTATCACATCAATGCTACCCAAGCAAATGTCAACTCATATTTTACTAACAAGACTTGCATTAACATGACACGAGCAAACTTACCATCAGTTTTGAAGAGTTTTCTTGGTCGATAACCACTACTCTTGTCCTCTCGATCCATTTCTATTGTACACCCAGAAGATGTTTCCTCTTGCTCATCATCGCCTTCATCATCCTCATCCTCATCAACATCATCATCATCATCTAATATCATGTGAGTCAGGTTAAGGAATCGTTCAACTACCTTTGAGGTTCAAAGAAAATCAGACAAGTAAACGGACTCGGAGGCAGACAACCAATCGCATTGAACATCGTTTCATTCCCAACCTATGACCATACAATCACCATACAATCTGAGGAGAACCTGCCAGAATGATTTGACTCCAATATGGTCTTTAATCAAGGCAGGTAGGCCTATTCTAATCTTTGTAGTCTGTAAGATGGTACAGAGATACTACATGTAGTACTACCCCCAACTCTAAACATGAGACCAAGAAACACAAGCCAGCACTTCATAACTCAAAGGATATTGTTATATTTCTTTTGATGCCTCTCTTCTTCCGTCTAATGATCGACGACGGCCCTGACTTTGGCATTGTCAGGTGAGAAGGATCCTCCAAGTCAAGGTCAGGGTCTTCATCACTGAGATCATCCTGCAGAGAAAGAATATGCCATCATCCACCGCTAGGCAATCAAAGATCTCAACACGAATACTTTGTCACAGCACAGCAGCCAGTGTTGACTACATCACAGGTCCTCTAATCTCTGAAGCTGTGGATTATCATCCCAATCAACCCATACATCATCTGAATTGGGACTGTCTTAAGGCAATGCAAGTTCTTTCAGCAGTTTTTCTCCGGAATATTACAAACTACTCAAAAATATCTAGTGTTCAGTCACAGCTGGCATTCAGTTCTGAATGCAACATCTGGTAATACAACAAGAGGCCCATGGGCCTTGCGCTCAGCTGATAGGAAGGGGTTAATATCTCTTGGTGAATCGAGATACATGTAGATATCATATTTCACTGTTTGACGTCTGGACGGACGGACTGACGCGTGACGCCACTGAATAGTTATTTGACTAGCTCTGCTGACCTTTGGTCAGCTGAGCTAAAAATGTACATACCTCTAACTCTCCTGAAGGCTGTATCGCTGGTGTCTTGATGTTAGATATATGACTGAACTGGCTGGAGAGTGGTGGAGCCACATCTGGACTCTCAACTTCTTCATCTTCTTCCTCCTTATTTGAATCGGAGTCTCTTATATTCACCTACAAAACATGGTGCACAATGCTTGACAGTTAGAGATTCTTACAAGGAAAGGCCTCCTGCGTCAGTAGCTCACTGGGAGGGAATCACTAACGCACTCCATGTGAATCAACTCCAAATTAGCTGATTAGAACCAATGATCACATTGATGTAGAGTATGATATCATATCAGATTCCGATAGACGCACTCACAATGACAGGGGATATCCGACAAGGTATATTCACGACGTCGTCTTCTAGTGGAGCAGAGCGGAATTCTTCAATCATGAGATCATCATCTGTAGAGGTGGAGAAATATGATTACAAATGGAGAGATTTTCTGGTCCACATCATCATCTCAAAAACTGCACAACAGGTAAGTCTACCATATTGAAAGCCAGGCACTTCTGTGATATCTTACCCTCCATCCGAGCAGCCGTCCTCGGTGTAACAGGAGTAACTGCCATCTCAAGAGGCTTGAACTGTTTGCTTTTACCAAACCTCGGTGTCGGAACATTGAAAACATCAGCTTGTTTTGGTGACGGGGGTAGATCGTCCTCAATATACAGTGGTTCCATTGGTGTGACAGCGATTTCTGACGGCACCTTAGGCTGGTACACAACAGGACTGTCTTGCTCAGGAGACTTTGACCTTTGACCTTTTTTCTCCCTCTTCATTGGCTGCTTCTTCTCTTTTGGTTCCTTCTTCTGTTTACCAAACCTCGGTGTCTGAACTGTGAAAACATCGGCTTGTTTTGGTGACGGGGGTAGATCGTCCTCAATATACAGTGGTTCAATTGGTGTGACAGCGATTTCTGATGGCACCTTAGGCTGGTACACAACAGGACTGTCTTGCTCAGGAGACTTTGCCCTTTGACCTTTTTTCTGCTTCTTCATTGGTTGTTTCTTCTCTTTCGGTTCCTTCTTCTGTTTACCTTTGCCTTGCCTTGGATTCTCCTCCTACAACACAAGATGGAAAACATGTGAAGAGTTGCTGCATACCGTATCTGAAAATTGCCAGTCAATTAAAATGCTAACAACAATAGATACATGAGTAGCAAGTACTACGAGGACAGGGTTGAAAGGTTTAAAAGGAAATCAAGAATGTGAAGAAATCCAATGTTCCTACCTCATCTGAATCTACATCCAAGAGGACACTGTGGGCTGGCTTCAACTTGCCCCTTTTTGGCTCTTTCTTTGCCTGGCCGTATGTCCTGGCCGGTGGTTTCTTCGGTTGTTTTTTCCTGGCTGTGGAGCCAACTATCCAACTGGCTTCACTCCTGAGATAGAGAGAGATTATGTTTGATTCGGCGGTCACTATGTACCCAGACATCACTGGCTACTCTCTGGTCAGCAGGAGATGGCCTAAATGACCACTGGCGACAAGAAAGTGGCTTCAATACGCTACTTTTCATACGTCAATTTGAGATCGGTCTATTGTCTGGTGACATCACATCAACGATGCCACTCTTGAGTGCAAGAGACCAACTAAGATAAAGGAGAAGTCAGCTGGTTGATGCCCAAGTCATCCATTGTATAACATACCTGAACATCTGGAGTATAAAGATCCTGCAAATAAAATGATTCATGTCACTTGTACAACATGATTTTCATGATCACTGTGTTCAACACAGCATTCAAAACGAGTTTGGTCATATTTGCACATTGATCAAGAAAGAACGATTTTGTGTTGATGGATATTCAACTTCAAGCAAAAGGAGATTCAACAAAGGGAATACATTGCCAACAAGGTCTCAAAGCCTTCACTGTAACATACCTGGTTGTCAGGTCTGAATAAATTCTGAAAGAAAAGGTGAAACAAACTTTTACAGGAGTCTTGGATCAGCATCAATTCACTGTGAATCTCATTTGCCACTGAGAGCACACTAGTCTGACAGGCAATCATGAAGGAAGAAACCCACACTTACAAATTTCTTTCTGGTCGCTTTGGCGGACCATTTCGGTTCAAATGGCGACACACTCCCAAGATCACTGGAATGAAAGTACAAGAGTACAAAAATGTGCCAGAGAGGCACCTCTTACGGTACATCAGTTGGCTTTCTGTGGGGAACTCAGTCATAGGAAACTAAGGGCCGTATGCACCAACAAAGATTATCTTGAACTCAGGTTGAGCCACAGCTTTTCAATTGTTCAGGTTTGCTAGGGTATGATGTGATGCTGGAGAAGTTGTGGCTCAACCTGAGTTCAATTCAAGATAATCTTCGTTTGTGCATACGGCCCTCAAAATGTATTCAGGCAGACATCTGTGTCATTAGTCACAGCATTAGTCATAAAGAAACCAACAATGGTGAATTGCCCATAGAGAGCCAACTCACATGAGGAAATTCTCACATAGAGGAATGCCTCAACTGGAACTATAGAGGGTCAACAATAGACAAATCCCAAATTCCAAGTTCTGCGCACTTCCGCCGAAATAGCAACAAGAACCTCGATCTGAAACCAGCTGACGTGACGCAATCCGTGATTCAGCAATGGTCAACTCTGACGTAACGTCGTCCAAGTCACTGTCGTGGGGTTCTCTGCGTCACGTCATTCAGTTTCAGACCGAGGTTCTTGTTGCTATTAACTGCGGAAGTGCGCAGATCTTTCCCGTTTATGTCAATTTGGGATTTGTCTATCATCAGGTAGGCTGTATGAGATTACAATTAATTTATAGTTTCTCCGATTATCACAAGTATGAAAATCCTGGTTTACCTCTCAGAAGGCTCTTCATAATTGATCAACTTTCTACTTTTTCTCTTCTCAGGTACAGATCTGTGTCCATCTTCCACATCAAAGGAGACAGCGGCTGTGTCATCAGATGGTTTCTGCTTCTGTAAGTATCAGAATCAAGAGGGTATAGAATTAAGTACCCGGTACGATCTCTGTCTTCATCCATCTCATCTGCAAACCTGTGTTTTGTTTTTCATACAGAATGAGTCAGTTAAGCCACTATGATAGGCTACCACAATGAAGCTCCCGACATGGAGATGAAAGATGATGATCACAACAAGACCAGACAGACCACATGTCATAGGCTAATTCTGAAGTCACAAAACTGAGTAAAACTGTTACTACCATCACAGAATGCTACGACAAAGCTTAATTGCAGTAGTCGATTGATCATCAACAAAAATCATTGTATTTGAAGCAGCATTTGGGAACCAAAAACCAAAACTGTGGCAATTAGGTCACCGCTTGGAGACTTGGTGACAATGTAAAGATGTTTTCCACTGTTCAGTAACAGCAGGATGCTCCTGTCTCCTGCGAGGGGAATATTACCTGCCTCACTCGAGGCAGTCTGTAGCAGCATGATCAGTCATGATCACCTGTGTCGCTCTGTTTTCACATTTTTATCATCTTTCTTGGAACGGAACAAAGACGGACCAAAGAGAGACCACCAGATTTCCAAAACCGCAAGGAAACATCACCATGTCACCTTTTTGAAGCGTTTTTACGACATCATGTTGAAGTGCTTCTCATGGGGAGAGGGAAAATAGACACACATTTGGACATTGTTCAAATAAGGAAAATAGTTTGGTTGCACAGATGGTGCAATAAAAATGAACTCCTCCCCAATTTTAGCTTTTGGAAACAGCGTAAAAAACACAATGAAGAAAGAACAACTAAACTAATTTCACATCAGAGGTAATGAAGTATAGGATATGGTTAAAGCAGAGGACCTCTCAAGATTCCTATGGCCTTCTGCTCCACAGGTCGTCAGAAGACAATCTGCGGTCATAAAAATGTAACATCAGTAACACTGCAACACTTAGATGGTTTCTAAACCTGACGTCATGCACAATTTAGCAATAAAGTTGAAGACAGGTGTCAAGATTGCATTAATCAACTGTACTTACGCCGTACTTCTTAGCCAAGTGGGCAAGGCTCTCTGACAACTTGGTGCTAGCACTCCGAGCTTCAGTACCCGTTTTACACCTGTAAACGAGGATGGATTACTAACTCATCTTTTACATGTTCATTTCAATTTGCTCATGAGAGCTGAAACAGGGTTTGAAGGAAAGCCACCACGTGTATAAGTACACAATACATGTATTTTGTTAAGATGACACATCTACCAGAAGGTAGATTCAAATATGACATATGTCTCCCCAGTTTTTTCTGGGTCCAGTGTAGGCTGCTACCTGTGAATTTCTCAGCAGGATTGCATTCACAATGCCTGCAAGGTACAGGTGGTTGTATTGAGGTAATTGGTACCTCAGAAGCTGCCTTAAAAAACAGGAATCAAATTCAAGTTGACTAGTATTAGGCAATGGGATGTCACTAAAAAATGTCTAACATGGTAGACTGCAAAGTTTAACACCAACACCTGTCATCTCTGAGGTCTCTGGTTCACATTTCAGCTGGGGGATACACTGAGCTGCAGACGACACCCCGCTGAAAAGTACCAAGAAGACACTCACTGTCGTCTAGATACTGTACATAGAGAAGAACGGAACTTTTCAAATTATCCGTCATCAATACCTGTCATCATCATCGCCACCACTTCCGCCAGCAGTCTCTTTCCACGGCTTGTTCATCTGTTGTTTTTCCTCCCCCTTCTTTGGTTGAGTTTTCTTACACTTGGGTGGGGCTTCAACCTCTTCTTCATCTGAATCGGTTTGAGGAACATCTTTGCTTTTATTTCCCTTGCTGTCCTGCTTTGCTGTTGGCTGGTAATCCATCGTTGAAACCTAAAGACAGAATATAGAATGCTTTAGGAAGAATCAGTGATAGTAGGGACTTTTGGCAAGGCTCCGTATCGTCAATCCATGTCACGTATGACGTATCGAGCTAATGCATTTTCCATTAAAGTCAAACGTCATACGTGATACGGACCGACGATATGGAGCCTTGCCAAAAGTCCCTATTATCTATCCTACCCTCCCACTTGTTGAGCAGTATAGGCTATTCTGAAAATTTCTTTTTTCTCAATCCGCCATGTTATTTCCTTGATGACAAAGTCACCATCAAAGGAGTATTGTAACGTAAATTTCTCCACTGAAAGCACCGCTAAGAAGCTCCTACTGAAGAGACATGTGTACAGCCCAGCTAAGACAGACTGGCTTAATCCAGGGACTGAGAGAACATCACATGTTACTGAACTTACTCCACACTTCCCAAACTCACCTCTGCTGTGCTATCATAATGCATCAATCCACCTCCCAGTTCCTCCTCATCCGTCGTATCATCTCTTACACTATCCAAGTCATAATCCTGTCTGGATCTCTGGCTCAGCTCTGCAGCCTCCTCCTCCAGTGACGGTGTCTTTGGTGTCGCATCCTGAATCTTCTTTTTGATCTTAGAGATAGTATTCTGGAAAGCATCGGCAAAATCGACTTCAGGAGGTGATGTCGCTGTTTCCCTTTTCCTGCTCCTGGATCTCTCACGACTTGTAGTTTTCTCAGATGGCAGTGACACATCAGGAAACTCCCAGTCCTCTGATTCCTTGTCCTTTTTGCTCCCACGCCTAGGCCTACTTCTATTTTTCTCAACAGGGGATGAAACAATTTGAGTCTCATCTTTATCGTCAGGTTTCTGCACAGACTTGTCAGTTTTCGAAACAGCAACTCCATCAGGAGAATCCACCTTGTTTTCAACCTTTCTACCGGTACTTCGGCTGCGACTGTTTCGTCTGTTAGCTGTAGGTGAGTCCTGGTCTTTCTCATCCTCAGTGACCTTGGTACATTTCTTCTGCAACCCTTTCTTGCCCTTTTTCACATCTGACACATTATCTTCATGAGACCCTGCATTATCACCTTCCCCCTCAGCTGAATCAGCCTGCTTCATCAACTTCTTAGCTCTGTCAGATGGAAATTCAATAGCATCTTCCTTCTCCTCTTTGTTTGTTCCCTTCTTCGGCCCTCTCTTCATACTTTGACCCTTCTTGACATTCGGTGAGGGAAACTTGAACACAGGTGAGCCAACCTTCTCCACAGGACTCTGACTACTCGGTTTATCTCTTGGCTTCTTAAACTCCAGACAACT
Source organism: Notospermus geniculatus (assembly GCA_002633025.1). NCBI lineage: Eukaryota > Metazoa > Nemertea > Pilidiophora > Heteronemertea > Lineidae > Notospermus > Notospermus geniculatus. The sequence goes on from NMRB01000049.1 coordinate 55,267, forward strand.
CATGAAGTTCATTCCAGGTTTCTGTGGCTTCTTACCCTTCTTAGCCCTACCCGCACTAGCTGTTTTCTTCTCTCTGTCAGAACCGATCTCAAAACTGCTCCCACCACTCTGACTAGCATTAGCACGTTCTCTTGCCCTCGCCTTGAAGAACTTCGGTGTCTTCTCAGGCACAACCTTTCCACCCGAAAACCTTGCTATTCTTGCACTAAACTCATCTTGAGATAAAGCAGCTACAGAGTTGTCATTCTGACTCGATTTCTCCTCATCACTCTGACAAGAAAACCCAAACTCATCGTACAAATCCTTCTTCGAACCATTCACTTCATTCTTCTTCGCCAGTGTTTTCTTCTCTACAGCCTTCTTGCTTCTACCCGGTGCAGGTCTCACATCTGGTCCTTGGCTTGAACTCACATCAACAACTTGTAAATCATCTTCAAGCATCTCGTTCCTCCCTTGCTTTCCTCTATTAGCCCCTCGCTTGGCAACACCCTTACAGTCTCCTCCTGCCTTGTCGGCATTGTTCTGTGTTCTCCTCTTTCTAGTCTGCACAGGCTTCAGCTCCACAATCTCACAGTCGCTATCGGACTCCTGCCTCTCCTGTGACGGCCGGGCCGTCCGTCTCTTGCCCCTGGTTGCCTTCCTCCTGGACCTATCTGTTTCTTCCTCCTCAGCATCAGTATCGCCGTCACTGTCAGCATCCTGCTTCCCCTGTGAAGCCCGTGTCGTCCGTCTCTTACATCTTGTCGACCGTCTCTTCCTGTTACTTTCTTCCTCTTTCTCCTCTTCTTCATCAGCATCAACGTCAACTGAATCTACTTCCCGACATTCTCCTGCACCAGTCGTCGTGCTGCTCTTTACAGGGTGGCCAATGACAGGACTCGCTGAATGTTGTGACATATCACCTGCGCCTCCTTCATCACTGTTATCACCATTCTCTGCAAAGAGCCACCAGTTGATGTACAAGCTCTTAATATAAATCTGAAGAGATTCAGTTCTCTGTATTTAACTTAACAGAATTCTACTAATATCAGGGTATGCTTTACATGGATATCACAAAACATGACAGTGTACCGACCTGGTATGGATGTCAGATGTGTCTTCTGGGAATTTGAAGGTGTGGTGATCTTGCTGAATTTCCCTAAGCTTTCCTCAGTGACAGTGCTGAGGGCTGGGCTCTCTGCAACTTTTGGGACTCTCTTCGGATATTCAGCAAAGTTTTCATCACTTTTGTTGAACAAGACTTTCAGATCATTCAACTAGAAGAGACCAGAATATACACTGACAACAACAACAGCAGCGCCAATTTACAGCTCCTCCCAACTTGACATATGAGCATCAACCCTACCTACATGTACATGTAATAAGCCGAGTTAAACAACTGGCTAAGGACAGAGGGGGACACAGATCATGTCATAGACAGCTGAGCTCTGCATATCTTAAGCAGGTTAACAAGTTAGACTTTGCTTACCATGCCTTTCTTCTTTTCAAGTTCAGTCTCTTCTGAATCATCTTTGGAATTGGTGGAAAACAGTTGCGATTCAGGGACAACCTCTACCTCGCCATGGCCATTGGGTAGGCCTACAGCGGCTTCTGAAATGAAGATGCAGACCCATGCACAGCTTGAACAGAGGAATTCAGGACCAGCAGCCATATAAGAATTACAGTGACTGCAGAGATGGGCCTTGGCTTTCTGTGGAGCTGCGTAATCAAGCCCTTCATTCAATTCTCCATTCCTCCCATAGCAGGGCTTTGGTCTCGCTCCTCTTCCAAGCGGATGAAGAGGAACGAGGTAAAAACCCCTGCTGTGGGAGGATGCAATTCTCAGGTTAGATTCATTACTCACTTATTTGTTCCACTTGCAGTTCCAGTTGTCTCTTTATCGGATTACATGGTTCCACAGCATCAGCTGAAGACTTGTCCATCACAGACTTTACAGGAACGTTCTTCCTGGCTTGCTTGGGATTGGGTAACACATCATCATCAGTGGTCCCTACTTCCCCTCTGCAAGTCTCTGAATCACTGGTTGACGTTACAGAATTGAGTTTTTTCGCTTCCTTAGTCTCATGTGCATTCTTCTGATGACTTGACACCATCACTAGTGGTGTCTTCACCTTTTTGGGTGTTTTATCTTTTTTGGTTGGTGTTTTTGGCGTGCCTGGAGAATCAGAAGTGAAAATGATGTAAGAATCGCTGATAATGTAGGTTAGGAAGTGGAACACTCTCCGAATTTTGGGCTGAAAGTACAAAAATTCTGTGTAAAATATCACCAAAACCCCTCTTTCATGCCCTGAATTGAAGTCCAGCTCATCACCACAAAAGTCGCCATTAGTCGGTAGAGGGTCAACAAAGTGAGGCTGCATAAATAAGATTTAAGTTTATGGGAGATGACAAGACATTAACTTTGACCAAACTGCCACAAGTCAAAGACAACTGCACAAAAAAGCTTTGACTTTGATATTTTGCTCGAAGGCAACGCCCTGTGTGGTCGGCATAATATCTCTCTAATAAGATGCAATCAATTGAAAATGTCCTCCAAATTTGGGACAAATGTTACACGCCTGAAGCTGACCATGAAATAGGCATTCAGTAGGTCGCTGTTCACCCTGCAGGAGGCTAACAGGCCAAGGGAAACGTCCGTTTCCTAGGTTTATGAAAAACAAAATCAGGCTAATGGTTTCCTATTTGTTTACTAATTTCTCATCACTGGGCAGCATTAACAGCCATTCTCTAGACATCTTTTGTCATCAACCTCTCAGTTTGGAAATTATTTCAGTTAATTGTGATTCATTAATTTGGTCTGGCCTGGCCTTGTCATCTCAATGCCATTTTTTCAACTGGTTCTGCCCCCTGGTTAAATGATATTATCTCCAAATCCAGTCAGTTAAATTGAATTCACAAAGGGAAGTTTAACTTGGGGTTGTACCTTTAAATTATAAGGATCATATTTCCCCACATTACAACTAGAAAGGGGAAGTTATCAGACAACAAACCAAGCAAATTAAGTTCACTTCCTCACCAATGAAGGGCTAAAATTATAACTAATGGAGGATGACAGTGTTCACACCCGATTTCACTCCAACAATCCTACCTTTTTCTGCAACCTTTTGTCTGTTCTCCTTTGAAATCTTTGTGGGATCTAAGTCCTTCTTACACAAAGCTACAGTTGTAACACTCATTTTCATTTTACGAGTTGTCGGTTTATCTGATGAAGTTGCTGGGGTTGGATTCTGTTGAGATGCTTGAGGACATGATTCAGGGACGGTGGTTCTTGTCGGAGTGCGCATCAGTTGGCAAGGGACGGACATTTTCCTTCTTGTTTGACTGGGTTTATCACTTGCAGTAGACCTTTGGCTATTGGATGCACAATTCTGAAAAGTTATGGTCACACAAATTCCAGTTTAGTTTGTATTGTTAAGCTTCAGGCATTCAGATGATCAGAACAAGATAAAATGCAAGGAGCTTATGGCAATCAGTCTCACCGATATCTGAAAGACTGCTGCCGGGTGGCAAATCAGACTGTGGACAATCGGTAGCTGAATATAAAAGCTAGTGCATCAGTCTCGGGGAAGATCTAGGTTTGTGGATGGGGGGGGGGCCTCCTTATAAGGAGCACTGCTTGTGTTTCCCCCTCGAGTCCGCTTCTGAGTCTTACCTTTGGATGTACAAATTTGGCATCCTGAGAGTTGTGCACAGTTTGTTGTGAATACTGGCTCTCTGGGATGGTTTCAGGTTCAACATTTTCTTGATCAGGACACTGAAATAGGTCACTGGTGATCAAACGCCATACTTTACCAAACTTCTCAAACTTAGACAAGGGTACTATGAACAAAATAAGTATCCTTTCACTTCCTTTCTGCTGTTCAAAAGCGCTGGAGGGGTCTCGTACAAAACTGGAGCCAAAGCCTCCACAGAACAAGACTATTCACACCATCCATTGAGCTGTCAGAGTGGGACAGTGGAAACATCGACATGTCAGATTTTGTTCCAAAATGGCCAGAAATGTGAAAATGGGATAAGAAGGGAACAAAGAGTCCTATTTACCTCAGGTTTTTCCACAGCCACAGGGTTAATAGCTCTTGATGCTTTTGCCTGTCCACCCTTGTGTCTCCCGTCTACAGGAAAGATGACTTCCATCCAGTCCTCAACACTATATCTACTGTCGAAGTTCAACACCACATTATTCTTCAGATCTCTGGGGCCAACACTAATGAGCTGATTGCCAGGGATGGTCAGAATGAACTCAACTCTCTTGTAGGTTGAGTCTGAAACTAATGGACACTCTGTGATAAGGTTTGTTAAGAATAAACGGCTAATATTACCATAAGCATTACAACCATGGCATCTAGTGGTATCAAAGCTCACCTTCTATCTGGTAACTCTTTATCTTGTCCTTGGAAATGGAGACAATTTCCCAGAGTCCTTCTTCATCCTAGAGAAATGAACAAAGTTGGAACAACCCAGTTTGAGCTAACAAAAACTCTTTCAAAGTTTAGATAAAACTCAGTTGAAGTAAACTTTAATCAGAAGCGAACTCATTATATTTCAATCTGCTGGCTATAAATTGGAGATATTCGCATTACTACCAACTGGGTGAGCATCTTGAGGACATAGGACAGAATACTAGTTGAGGACAGCCTGTGGTGAGAACACTTGCCCTTTTTGTGTCCTGACACATCAGGAACGACTCATGCAAGTTTTATTAGCGAGAGATTTCTAATTGCAACAATTGGACACTCGCAGGAAAAAGAAAGGAGTTTCCTGAGGTAATTTTTAGAGCAGTCATCACTTGATGAAAATCACATCAAACGGTCCAGGCAGTTCTGGGTGAAAGAAGTTAATTATCAATTATTCGACTTTTATAGTTTGGTTGATGTCTTCATTAATACCATCAGTGGCTTACTCTCATAAGTTTTAAAACCTTTAAGCGTGAAACAGGACCTCTCCCAGTATAAGTCATGTTTGGGGGGAAACGGCAGAGATTTTGTAGCCAAGAAGAAAGAATTAAGATCTTGAATAGAAGTCCTACCTGGCTTTCTGTGGGTTCTTGATCACAAAACAATGTGATTCTCTGACTGCCCAGGTTGAAGTCCACAAAGAACTGGAGATAGAGTGGATCATCTGGTTTGTTCAGTTCATAGTCCCCGATGTAGGCTGACTTACATGGACAGGATACAACTCTGTGCAGAAAAGATGATGATAAGACTTGGGTTATGTCAGAAACACAAGACCTCGTTTTCTGTCTCAATTCACCTCGCAGCAATATCATAGGCAAACACTCTGCAA
>NMRB01000049.1:111206-129583 GCA_002633025.1 Notospermus geniculatus
GGAGCAGAGAGTAGGCCTATAAGGCAACGCCAATTAGGGCAATGTTATTCGTTCTCTGCAGCCTAAAATTGCACATTATCTGGTAATCGTACACTATTTGCTGGTGACGTAACTACATCGCATACATCGTCAAATATTCCATCAGAGGATTGTGCAATTGGACGGTATCCGGCGATTTCTGACCAGTGGAACGAACAGTATCCCTATTACCAAGAATTATATATTCTTGCTATTACACAAGCCTACGCAGTTTAGGCTATACCTTATACTCAACGACAAGTTGCTGTTTTTGATGAACAAGACATAATTATCAGTAACGAAATAACCCTTCAAATTGTTTTTCAGATTTAGGTCCATTAGACAATAAAGTTCTTTTCCTCCCCTATAGTTGAGGTCATCGCCTTTTTCTAACTGATGGCGTCGCGAGATTAAATCTCAGTATCCTCACAATGGCTGAACCATGGCATAACTGATCTATATCTTCCGTCTAAAAGTGCACTGAACCATTTTTTGCAAACCACATAGCAGTCAGTCATTTTCACCCCTGGGTAAAAGTACAAAGGTCAATGGGAATAAAATGATTATTTGTCACCGATACCCCCCACCCCTTGGTCTTACATAACATCCAGTATTTGCTCATTTTCTCCTAGTCACGTCGCGTAGAGTCGTGGCGAACGAACGGTTTGCATTACGTAATATCAGTCACCATAAAGGAGCAATTACTGTTCCTGGTGCCTTTTCAAGTCATATATCATCCCTGATCTTCATTCCAACACTTGTCATCAAGGAAGCAACATGGTGTTTCTCTTCAGGGACTATGTAAATATACACCACCCGTATTTCCATACCTCTGTATTTCAGCGGATTCTGTGGAGTAACCATTTTTCTTGACTCGGCCGACCACCAGAGGCCGAAACTCACAACCACTGCCACGGAGGAGCGCTTTCGGCAGGCGTCGGGTTGTCACAGACCAACTCGTGGGGTTGGTCCTGCCGTGATGTCTGACGCTAGGCCTACAGTTTTCTCTTGAGGGGGGGGGTCAATATATCGAGTCGACGTTAGGTTTCGTACCCATGGCGAGTTGCACTGGGCCAGTCATTCCTTTCCCAGACATGACTTTTCTATCAGAATGATGCTGTAACGACAGCTAACGGTCGGAAAACATCCATTGCCAATAATAAAGAGGTTTAGAAGTAAACGATAAACGTAAACGTTAACAACAACGTCATTTTTGTACCGAAAATGCAATCATGGTTAATGTGTAGTATGAAAAATAACGTTGTCGTAAAGTTTACGTTTATCGTTTGATTTCTAAACCTCCCTAATACATTCAAATAAGCCTACGCACACAATGACAAATTGCCCAACCCATGTAACATTGCCATTTAAGCTTACATAATAATAATATGGGAATACACAGTCTCCATTACTTATGGACAGTTCCACGTTGATGCTGTTCATCAGTACACGAATATGAATGAGGCTGATGGTGTAGAAATACCAGTCCCAGGGGACACGATGTCTTCCCCGGGCCCCCATCAACGGGAGGTTCGACAGGATTATTATCCTTCACCGGTGCTGATCCCGATCGCGTACGGAACACGGGAAAGGGTTAAATCGCCAATACCACTGCTGATGGGCATTGGAGCCCCATCCGGTCTTCTTCGTAAGGTCTCCGTCTTTCCTTACATTTTAAATCTTTTTCATATTCCAGTCTCTCCAAGCAAGCTCTCTGTCCCATCAGATGTGGAGATGGATGCCCAAACAAATGTTCGCGAATCTGCGAACAAGTGCAGAGAACTACTCTGACTGGAACCGGGAACTGGTTAACGGCATCTGGGATTCTGTACCCCAAAAAGTCCCTAATAATTCAAACTTTCGCCATTCATTTCTAGCCCTTTCCCCTCCAAATCTCTCGGCAACCAGTTTTTGGCCCCGAAACACCAGAAGTTCGACTGCTGGACAATTTGGAATTCAACCGTTGAACATTTTGAACTCACATTTTGTTTTATTTGTATTTCCAGAGAAAGCGAACTCGAAAGCGTCATTCAGGTGAAATGACTCTCTCAGAAGATACATCCTACCAGATCGTTGGTACACACCGAGACGATCAGAGGGATCCAGAATCTAGACATCAGTGGGATATCAATGACAACGTGCTGCCAACGGTAAGTCCATTTACAATCGAATCATACTTAGTTAAGGCCTATGACCTTCACCAATTTTCGTAGGACTTGTAGGTCCATGAAGCTGACAGCACACACACAAATTTTGCGAGATCATCTCTACATGCGTTCCAAAATTTGGCAGCACACATAGCCTACAACATCATGTCTGTGAGATTGTTCTGTGAGTCGTTTCGCGGACATAAAACCTCTCGGAGATGAGGCAGCACACATCCGTTTGCTCACAGACATGGCTCGTATGATGATCTTACGGATGGATTTCCGTGTATCTCATTCCATTCTGTCGGTTGTGACGCGAACTTCTATTGTAACGTCTTCAAAATTCTGTCAATGATCATGATGAAAAACTACTGATGCAGAAAATTGTCACATACATGTATCTGTGACAAATCAGGCGAGAAAGATTCTGCCTCTCTGGCTCCAGTCTGACCGCAAAACATCCCTTCACTAAAGAGACATTTTGAGTACCACAAATCAATGAATAAAAAAATCAAGATCATGCCCAGATTACGTAGGATTATCCTTCAAGGAGGCTAAAAAGCGTAACCAAGATGTCACCCAGGACAGAGGGTTACCCAATCTTACACAAAGTTTAGAAACTCCCGACGCCCACCAAGTTTGTGACCCCTAATTTGTTTTATTCTTCTGAAATTGTCCGTCTTTTCCTTCATTCATGCATTAGAACAACAGGTAATGCTTTCTTAGCCTCGGAATTGTAACCCAATATCGATTTTGATGACAAGTCTGAAACCGAGTCTGCTGTAACTAGGGTGCACAGGGCACTGTCGCATTGTCACGGTGTTGGACCCTGACAGGCGAACTGTAGCCCTTTATTTTTATAAACTCCTCGTCTACAAGGGTTCGACCCTTTTTGGATGCAAGTAGATTTAAATTGTATCAGAACACGGAATTTGATGAGGAGAGACGGAAGCTTTGTTGTTTTCATTTCATTTGATACTTTCACATCGAATGCAAGCTTCCTACTCAAAACATGCACTCTTAAATCGTGCGACTCTTTCTGGAGAGGGCCAAAGTCAGCAGTTTTCGTCTATCCGTAGAAAGAATTCTGCTCGGTTGATCAGTTTTTGCATAAATTACCGGTATACCAAATCCATCTAAAGGCCTGTCTACACCATCAACATTTTCAAAACATTTCTACAAACATTCAATTGCAATAATTCTGCCACACCTTTGTTTTGGGATTGTTGCACAGTGTGGACAGGATTTGCCACAGTTCAAAACATGTTTTGAAAATGTTTTAGAAATGTTTTAAAAGAAATGCCATGTGAATTCGTCTGCAAACATGCATGTTCAAAGTGTGTTTTGAACTGTGGCAAGTCCTGTCCACACTGTCGCAACAATTTCAAAACAAAGGTGATGCAGATTTGTTGCAACTAAATGTTTTGGAAATGTTGATGGTGTGGACAGGCCTTTAGCCAGCGTCTGGCCAATAACAGAGTAGTATAAACAACAGTATGTAAGTCAAAACCATGACATCGTGGCGTGGTCTGCCATTCAAGCATGATATGGACTGCCATAGAAGCATGGACTGCCACTCGAGCATGGCATGGACTGCCACATGGCCGATAACATCACCAACAACAAAATAAACCAGCATCGAAAAACATGTCCTTGGGAGTGAGCAGCTCTTGTCATGTCATTCATGATCCTTGGAAATCACGGTGGGCCATCCTATTCACGCCCAGTCAATGTCAATTGTGATTTTTTAAAGGATAGAAAGCCACACTATGGGTTTACAGCTCCCATCTGGGTTAAGCTTCTGAACTGGGTTCAAGGATTTCAGGGTGTTAAAATTCGAGAGAGGATGAACTGTTAATGACGGCTTGAGCAGCAGGGGTCTTGCGGTTGGGTCGGGAGGTAACGCTTGAAAACGTGGCATGGAATGACATTCCGTTGCTGTTTTTGGACAAGTCATTCAAAGCATACGATGACAATTGAAATCGACATATTGGAAGACAGTTCACAGTGTCATCATTCTCCGAGACCGTTTACAACTGGTTCCTTCTTTCTTTACGGTTTTGGCCAGCGTCATAACGCAGAGATCCCACCTTGAAGTGCTGGCACACGCCTTTCTTACAATAAAATTCAGCTGCCATTCAAACATCAACCACTTCTCTTGACCAAGACATTGAAAGCGAAGCTCAAAACGAAACCACCATTTGAAATCGGTTGCCCGAAGCCGAAGAAATACGGCGTCTGGTTTCAGAATCATCATGTCATTTTCTGGGGACTTTGGACCCGTGACAAGTATTTGACCCTTATGAGGGAAATCCCCTCAGTCTTAATGCTAAATAGTCCCTTAATCATGCCGATGACTGGCGGCGAGACCGCAGGCACAGTATCAACAGTCGACATCGTCTGCTCGCTAAGAATGTCCAAGACCAGCTGCACGAATACATTTCATTCATTGATGTGTGCATCATTGTACTTGTAAATTCTGCCAGCTTAGACTGATATGAACCAAAGACCAGGTGAATTTCTTCCATTGCCTCAAAGACCATCGTTTCTGACGACGCAAACGAGATGAATTCGAATCATTTATTCCGAATGCAAAGCTTCAGGCGTCTCTAACTTACAAGAAGATCAGCCTCTAGGCTGTGGCAGGTTGGCCTAGAGTCATGGCCCTTCCCTTACCATCAAATACTGGCATTAAATACGATTTTGGTCGAGAATGGTGCTTAATTTCAATGACCGGACACGTGCTCATGAATTCTGAAGAGGGTGACTGCGAAATGAGATCACCACGAAAGCTTCCAGAAGAACCATCCCATTTTCAGCTTACACGACATCCACTTCTGACCACGATGATTTTTACATTTTTTTCGTTTTCCCATTTTCAGCTTACGACATCCATTCTTTCCCTAATTGGCCATGATGTTTACATTTTTGTTTATTCTTTCCCGACAGTATTCGGAACTTGATGAATACACCGAGTGGCCCAACGGCCACTGTCGCTACGTCTACACGGAGACCAGCGAGGATGCCCGACGACACTGCAGCGGTTGGGCCATGCGCAACACCAACAACCACAACGTCAACATCTTGAAGAAATCATGCTTGGGTGTCCTTGTCTGCAGCTTGGGCTGCACCAGCGAAAAGGGTGACAGGGTTCACCTGAGACCAGCAATCTGTGACAAGGCAAGGAAAAAACAAATTGGTAGGTCATCGATTTTCACCCCTTTTCGTAAATAAACCCTGTGGATTTTGCTGTTAGTTTAGATTCCCACCGTACATATCACAATAGAACCAGGGTTCATTTGAGACCCTCAACTCCTAATTCCTTAAACCGCAGCAAACTAGTTTTCAAAAAGTTTTCAATGATTTGCTCTCCGACTGGAACGACGGGAAGCTTATCAAAAGCTTGGAGCAAACTCATCATTTGGTGATCCGCCCGTGACTGGGGTCATCCCCCCTCAGGCGATTTCCTTTCCATCCCGACCCCATTGCCGGCATTCAGGGCTACCCCGGAGTCTATAGCAACGGCCGCATCCGAAAAACCTATTCTTCAGAGCAATATGCATCCGATTGAGCAATGTTACCAAATAATATAATTTCGTCCTTGGACTTTTCAATAACTGACAAAGGTCGGTTTAGCAGATTGGGAGGGGCGTCGTAGTCGGTTGGATCTGTGTGCAGCCTCAGCAATCCAGCAGTTAATTGCTGGTTTCTTTCATTAGGCAACCCTGAGCGTGTCTGTGACCGATTGTCCTACAGTCGGACAGTCCACCTGACCTCAAACCAGCATATTTCTGAAACAACTACCGTTATTATCAGAGGAGGGGTATGAATAAAAACCAATTAGTTTCATGTTTGCTTTTCGCCCTGCAAGTCTGTTTAATTTGTGGTTAATCCGTTGGAAATGAATGGACAATCTCACGGCATCTTTCAAATGTCAATCAAGTCGCCTTCAAACATCAAACTGCATTTAATAAAATAAACATCTTGGAGTGAGTCCCTTGTGGTATAAGGGAGCGTCAATACCTTGTTTAACCAACGCCGTTGCACCCTCGTTGTCGCTATGCAGAGATGTCGCCAAACTCTGAGAATCCCGCAAAATGTGAACCTTTTACCTCCTAAATAAGATAGTACTAATACTCCAATGATGAAGTCACTTGAACCATGATCCGTTGATCTGACCATAGGGTATTGTTGGATGAGGGTTCATCTTTCAATCCCTACGGCATCTGAAGTGAATCTAAAATACATAATCCTATCACCGCACGTGCAAGCTTTGTCATCATTGTCATATGTCAAGGTTTGTCCGTTTGATGACGGGACCGGAGCGTTCACAGTAATGCGATATCATCATGTTCATATCATAAAGATAAAACCATTGCAAAGTATTTCACCGTGGGGCTTGCCATCTTTAGTCGGATAAAACTGGCGGAAAGGGTTCAAATAATGTCGGTTTATTAGCGACAATACACCGAGAATCGGATTGAATGCGCCTGATCGGCCCACAGTTCCCTTTCTTCAGTTTATACGAGGTGTCGTCTGGCTAACGTGACAAATGTTACAAAGTATAGTCTTTCCGTTACTTCATCCGCAACAGGTTTCAAATAGTTTGTCGGTGCCCAGCGTGATACAGTTGATGGAGAATTTTGTACAACACTGGCCCAATCCACTGAGACAAAAAGCTTTAGGGGTGTGCTGTAGATCGAAGGGGGCGCGACGTTCTTCGGAGAGTGGAGAGAACTCTTTTGGGGGTTTGCGGGGGATGTAATTCTGTTGAGATACGGTACGCCGCGATGGGTCCAGGGCCCATCGTCAGCAGACTACGGTACAACAAATGCCTGAGGGTCCACTGCAAATTTTTTTGCGCTATCTAAACGTGTAATGATCGCGAAATTGTCAAAAACGTCACATAATGATGGAAGATGATATTTGAGAGGGGCAGCCGGTTTGATGGCCAAACTCTGTGGGTGATCCGAAAAGATAGGAGTGCGGGCGGATTGTAAGCGTCATGTATCAGCGTTCCTTGTCGACAAAACACGCATTTGCAACAAGAGGTTTGGTTGCACCTCCAAGCAAGTTATCTGGCCTCTGGTGTTTGCTGGCATACAATAGCGGCTTGATGATGGTCTCATCTGGTATGGGCCGCTCATGTCTGTTGGCGCGTTCCCTGCGCGGCCAACACAAGGGCACAGGTCTCATAGGAAAAAGCCGTATTGCCCAAAGGGTCACATGCAGCATCATACAACATTGAAACGTTTGTGAAAGATTGCTAGCGGAGTCCTACACACGACATTAAAAAGATTATGGGGGCAGCCACCCGCCGTTTCGACTCCGCCGTATGTTTTTTGTAACCATTTAATGAACAACTTGTCTTTGGGCCCGTGGCTCTGGTGCCATTAGAAGGGTCGACGAGCCGCACCTGACCCCCTTTTTTCTCACGACAGCGGATAATTTCTCACCTGTTTTAATGACATGGCGTTATGATCATCTTCTCCACAAATACTCCAGACAGACAGATAGACAGACAGACAGACGTCTCTGTGATTTCAGGGGGTGTTATTCACAATAGAATATGTTTAGGCCCTTTTTAAAATCAATGCAGCTGTTCAGGTGTTAGAGAAAGGGGCGTGAGAGTTGCGCAAGGGAATCACTCAGGCAGTACCAAAAGTATTTGTTGTCATTATCAATCCGCTGTTGACTCGTCAAGTGTGTCTGCCTAAAACAAATTCATAGCACTGCATGAACAAATTACCTTTTGTATACTCATACTTTCCCCTAAATATTTATAAGGTATTATGAGATTATCCACGCTGATCGATTTGAGCTCATTTGATTGTTAATTTTTTTCAATCACAGCTTCATTCTGAGTGAATTAAGGGTTCTCAGCACCCGCGGTGACCAGTGACCGGGAACCCCCTGATTTACCTCACGATGAAACAACGCAGGCCATCTCGTGGAGACGAGAGGAGACGCTTTTGGATCACCCTGTAACATGATGCGACACGAACAACAACCCTTCATTGGACGTTTCCAATCATTGTTTCGTTGCAGGTCGTCAGTGTACGAACCCGCGATGCCCTGGCAAACTAGAGCTCCAGCCCTGTCGCGGTCACTGCGGCTACCCAGTCACACATTTCTGGCGCCACTCAAACGGGGTCATCTACTTCCAAGCCAAGGGGATGCACGATCACGCGTATCCCGAAATCAAGGCATCTGCAGAAGCCAGAAGACATACGCAGTCAACTAGAGACAGCAAAATTCGGGTAAGGAGAAAACAACACGTTCATATCAATCAAATTGACAAGTTTCCCCTCTCCATTTTATCACGCCACTGGCGGTCACAGTCCGAATTTTCCGACTATAGCACATTTGAAGTCAACATAGACTAAAGTGACGGCTCTCCCTTTTGCAGCTATCCGTCGTGCGGCGAACCCCACGAAAACGAATGTGGTTCGACCCAGAGACCCTCTCAAGACTTTATAAGGTTCCGAAGCTAGAAAAATCTGGTAAGTCTTCCTTTTATGCTCTGGTGATTAAAAACTTTGTCGGGTCAGTGACGTTTTCAAAGGGGAAATTGTCATTATCGGCTCTGAAGCTTTGATAGGAACCTACGGCCCGTTTTTTGCGTTTTTAATGGCCTTTTCGTCACGCGTGGCGCCGGATACCCGCCACCTGAGTTTCACATCAGCGGAGGAGCCACGTGGGCGAATGATCAGTACCACCCCCGAAAAAAACCTCCTCAAGCCACTATTAAACCGAACATCACACCTTAACACGCTTAAGCATCATACTAGACAATTACAGTCATGGGTGGGCTGTTTGAGACACGTCAAAAAAACAGTTAAGAGAAGACGATGTCGTAATGAGGGTAGCGTTTAGAGTTGATCATCTTTGGAAGACAATATGAGATAATATTGGATGATATTTATTTGAATGCACTGACACGCGCGACTCCAGGACGGTGTATAGGTGAAGTAAAAAACAGAGAATCTGCATTGTAACGGTGACAATGATGGAGGTTTTTGTAATTGTTCACCCGATGCGTGGACGTCGACCACCATCGCCCCAATCAACAGGTCCTAACAAGGTAGTCATCGCCTCGCTGGGAATCGCGACAGAGCGATGCGCTAGTGACGTACCGCGGGCATCGGTCCACGGGGGAAATGTGGGCCCGTTTGATTTTACTTCCATATATGATGGGGTAATCGAGGCATAGCGGGACGCGATGAGCCGTCTTTCAAATCACTAGCTCCCGGCTCGAAACTCCCCAGGAGCTGTATTTTGACAATTAAGACAAAAAAACCGACAGTATGGTCGGGATGGAGGGAGAGGCAACCCAGCATAACCAGGACATCTCTCCCTGATTTGTTGACAATGCCCACGTGTGCCACAAAGAAGGCGACCATCCACTGTGTCAGGATGTCGTCATCTGAAAATATCAAAAAACCTGTAGGCTGCAGATTGTGCGGGTATCTGTGTCAGCATTAACAGACACCTGCGAAACAACTAAAATCTTCTTTTTAAAAAATGTTATACATCATTAACTAATGGGTTTATATGGTTGATGATTAGAACTTACTGGTGAGAAAAACCCTCCGAGCTATATGACTATCTTGTGGTGCATAATATGACCCGTATTAATAAACGTAAATTATGGGGGCTTTCGTTATTGACGGAAGTCAAAAACCGAGACCACTTAATGGAGATAATATAAGTAATCCGTGTTAGATTCAACTATGATGGATCATTGACTTACCAGGTCAAAAAGATCAATTTGATACTTCATTAATAGCTCGTCAAGTTGTCATCATATTTCTAATATCACCGGTGCATTCAATCAGTGACTGATATCAATTACCATCAAGTTCACTTCATTTTCTGAGAATTTTGTCATCTCTAACAATACATTCAAAACGTCAGTTTGGGATGTCGAATGCCTTTTCGTCTGAAGAGCAAACAATAGTTGTCCTGTGAATGGATCTAGTTTCTGTAGCTATCCGATCCTGTATAGCATTGGCAAACAAAAGCATTTGCTACGGTGAGGCTGTACCCTCCATCGAGTCCACCAACCGACAATAAACCGAAGCCTACTCTCGACTGCACCAATGTCGTTTGCCGTCTTGTAACCTGACATGGGCCTACTTCCGTCTCGACTGCACCAATGTCGTTCGTCCCTGGGCCTACTTCCGTCTCGACTGCACTTATGTCGTTCGCCCCTTGTAACCGGACATGAGCCTACTTCCGTCTCGACTGCACCAATGCGGTTGGTGACCTTGTAACCTGACATGGGTCTACTTCCGTCTCGACTGCACCAATGCGGTTGGTGACCTTGTAACCAGACATGGGCCTACTTTCGTCTCGACTGCACCAGTGTGGTTCGCCGCCCTGCAACTCGGGAGAACTCCTGTAGCTCAGTTCCCTTGATGCCATGTGTCCTTTCTTTCGTTATTCACCCACCAAGTTGTGACCTGTTGGTTCCAAGATTTCCCCCGACACGCGTTCACACCATTTCTCACAACTTTATCGATTGTTTAAACGCGAGTTTAACAACTTTTCAACAGGGCAGGTGCGTGTGCTTGGAATAGCGTTCGCGGATTATTAAAATTAGTCCTAATTTGTTCCTTTTTAGTGATTTTTCACGCGTTAATCGCACGGAAAACCAACTGCACGAATGGTTAACTGGCACATTGTGTAATGATTAGTGAATTTCTTCGATGACGCACGATGTATGGAATCGTGAAAGGAGTTTCGTGCTGGAGCGTCAACTGGGAGGAACCCCAATTTGGCTCGTCAGCAAAGCCACGCCTACGTCTAATCCCTCCTTTGAAATAAAAAAAGCCAATCTAGATGAGCTGCTTGCGAGGCCATTCATTTTTTTCAATCAACAGCATCAAAAGTGAAAAGTCTATGTATCAAAACCTAATTCGTCCGGTCATTGTTTGGGGTTGATGGAAATAAAGGAGCCGATATAAAACGTGGCTCGGCCGTGTAACTGGCACCTGCTGGAGTAAGATGACCGATCCTGTTAATTGCTCCCCTATAATATCCGTATCGACGGACAATCATATGCAAATAATTCGACCCATTGCGCCCAATTATTGCCATATCTATCATGGATGAAACTAAATCAAAATCTATTCTTTGTAGAGGACAATTTTGAAACTTTTCAAATAACCCGCAGGTCGTCTGGTCGTTCTCAAGGCACGTGCGAAAAGCAAACAAGATATTTGTTCAGCAGGCTCAATTTGCTGGCCAAGTCAGAGCGAACATCAGATTGGCCTGAACAGAAAATTTGATTAAGTCTACAACAGTTATATCACATTCATGGCATCTCCGACAAAAATTGCTCGTTTTTGGAAGACGGAAATCGTACGAAAATGCGGCCTGTTGATCTGCACAGTTCTTGTATCATAGCAGGCGGTAGAACGGTCTAAACTTTTTTGGTTGTGGGTGTTTTCTCTCAGTCGTTGCCTTGGGCAGCATATGTGCAGGATTGTTGCTGAATCATTCACGACATAGGCCAACACTTGTTACTAGGAATTGGTAGTAACTGGTCCTAACTACTCTGTTGACTACACCGACGGCATTCTGATAGCAGTTTTATGCAAGAGTAATTCAGATGGAGACAATTTGATTGTGCAACACTAGGCAACCATCGCCCACTTTATATAGTAAATATCAGCGAAGATGCGGGCTGCTGCATCTACATGTAATCACCGCCAAATTACAGCGTAATTAAGTCCGTTTAAGTCATTAAATCCAAGCGCAGCTCCTTTATCTCAGGGCAATAGTATGTTACTATTATTTGATATCCATAGAATGCAGATGGCGGATACCGTTGGTAATTGATGACTGTTGATTCTCAAAGGGCGTGTCACCATCTCTCAAGTGCTGCCAGATATTAATTCTAACGTGGTCTTCATCTTTTCTCGTTACAGGAAATGACGTCATCTGTTCGTGCCCTCCATTCGAATGTCTCTGCTCGAGTTACCAAGTAACACCACAAAATGGCGCCCTCTTTTCACCCATGCAACAACTGATGACAACTCGTCCGAAACAGTTATACGACGGAGAGTTCCACACACCAACCCAAAAAGAGGAACGACGACTCCCGACGCAATTCGAATATAAACAAGAGCGACATTCGCCGGAGCAGACTCTCCTGCCGGGTTACGAACCTCCTGTATCTACCATGGCTGATATGTTTGTGAATGATAACAAGGGACTTGTACAGAACAGTCAACTTGGTTACCCCTTAACCAACCCGACGGACTGTATGTTTAACGACAGTCTTCCAGTTGCCGTGACGTCTGCTAATCTGTCGTCTGCTCCAAACACAAACATGTTGCACATGGCTTTAAACTTAACGCGAGATTTGTCGAACAGCCCGCGAGATTTCGTCGACGGGCCAATGCCGCCAAGTTCAATGCCTGACAACACGGCTTCCAGTATGTCACACGAGTTTTACAACGCAAAAATATCAACGAACGGACTAACGGACACAAACGGACAGAAAATAGACGCTCAGAAATCATTCAATGGTAGTTTACTTTCTCAGAGTGATGCCAGTGTGTTGGACTTAAACCTGCCGTCGATCACTGCATTCTTCCGAGACGGGAGCCTCGATAAAACAGCAGACGACAGTTTCACAGTAACCAAAGAAGAGACAGCAGAAGACCTTAGTTATAACTGCTTGGACCAAAGAACGCCACAACTGAGCCCGATATCGGATCACAGGGGGTCACCCAACAGTCACCCTTCGTCTCCAGTGTCGCTAACAGAACTCAAACCAATGATCAATTCGGAACCTAAATTCACAAACGTTCAAAAGTTTCCCACTTCCTTCCACAATGACATTGCACCACAGGGCACTATCAATTGTTTTAACTTCCAGAAGCATGCATTCCAACCGTACCTGGCGGATTGCTACAGCACACCTTACCCAACACCGAACTACTTCGGTGAAGTGAAACAAGAAATAATCCGCCCGCATCCACTGCCAGGTTTGAACAGCAACCCATACGCTGCCACGCCCGATTTCCTTTCCTGCCCAACCCAAAGCATCAGCCAAAGATTACCAGCGATTGTACAACAGCCTGCCAACTTAAACTTTGGCTATCAATAATCGGTTTGTTAAATATCCGTTAATTTCAGTCTTTCTGGTCTTTTCCTATCGGCTTGGCGATCTTAGAAAAAACTTTCCTCAATGCAGACGAAACTGTCCTTCACGACGACTTGGCTTATCTCTGGGCACTCCAAAGTGGGTTGCTGTTTGTGAGCGTTTATTGCCGTTGATATGTGCTTTTCCTGATCAATTTAGTGTCCCCCTTTGAAAGTTGCTTGAAACTGTTATTGGTACAGTGCAGGATGTCCCTAATGTGGTATTAAAGACCACTTCTCGGTAGGAAAAGACCCGAACTCATTGAAATCCACCATTTTGCTTATCCCAGTGAAAGAAGTTTTACCGGTACCTTTAAAAGTTTGTTATGTAATGCGCTGATATTTCAGAAAAATATTGAGCTTTAGTGCAGGATTTGGTGTTGGGTTGATTTGTGGACAGTATAGGGCATTCCGTGAGTCCACTGAAGACGTAGTCTTAGAGAACAAATTGAGGCTGATGATCTTTGAATTACTCAGAATTGGCGTCATCTATAGTACAAAACAATAACACAAGTACCGCCATCTTTGGTCATGTGACCATGTGACGCACAGCAAATCAGATGAGCGTTCTGTGCCATATGACATGAAGTAGCCAATCAGGGACTCTTGAAGTTGTACTTCGTCGTTTGGTTTTGGCGCTTGTACGACCTGCTCATAAGTCTGGTGGAACGGAACAACCTGACTTCCCCGACACCCACAATGTGTTCAAGTCTTCCGAATCTTATTTGATGTGCAATACTTGTTATTGATCTCAGTGACTGCTTGAGCCCGATTCGTGTCTCTGTCCTCAACTCATGTTCTTTAACACACGAGTTTCGGGTAGGCTACAAATTGCTAGCATTCCAAGAAGTAGGGAGAAGAGATACCAAAGAGATATGCATTTATAATCACATTTCTAATACCTGGATGGTAGGCCTACAATTTCCAATGGATTTTGACGTTTTTCGTGAACTATATCACTGCCAACATTGACTGCTCAAACAAAATACATGTATTTGTTTATATTGAGTTTTTTGTGCCCAGATATTGGTAACAAGAAGGTGCTGTGTGGAGTGTAGTAAAACAAGGCCAGTGCTATCGTCTGCTGTCAGTAATACTACGCAGTGATCACCGAATTAGATCATTCATTTCTTCAATTCTCACTTGGAAGAAGTTGAGAATCTATGCAACACTGGGCAACATATGCCGGTGGCGTTAACGCCAGATTCACCCCTGCGTCGAGTCAGAGAGGCAGACGTTCCGCCCTCCATCTTAGGAGGCAGTCTTGGTGGTACAGTGACCAGCATCCACCTCACAACTGGGAGATTGTGGTTCGAGTCCGTGCCAAGTATTTTCTTTCACCAACATTGAAACGAAGGTGATGTCATAGTATTATTGTTGGCAGACGTAATTTCAAGTTGGACATCATGCATTTAACTGTTGGCTCAATGTTAATGATTTTTAAAATGCTTTGTAAATAAACAGTTTTGTAAATATTTATGACGAACAAAATGTGTTCCGGATCACTTATCTATGCAAGATTTTTATTCACCATGGCATATTGTACATAAACTGCTGCAAATTAGTTCTTAAATTGATGTTTTGATGCATGTTAGCTATGCATAGGCATCCTTTAATTAGCATAAGAAACTTATGTAGATCTGCATGTAGGTGCCTTCAGTTCTTTCCTGTTGCAATTGAAACGTCCCAAGTAGATTTCAACAAATTCCCATGTAAAGGTTATAAAAACCTCAAGTGCCTCATGTGACGTCATCATTAGTCACCTGCTCATGACGTCATCATTTTGTCACCTGACCATCGCTGCGGTCCGGTTTTTTCATCTGATGTCATGTTAAGTCAGTAGCCAATCAAATGTACAGGAGGTAATTATGCTGTTTAGACAGATGATGCAATGTCTTCCAAATAAGCGAACGCTTCCCACCGACTTTACTATCATTCCATGAGCAAAACTTTGTATAATTTTGTTAGGTATCCATTTTTTGGATATCATTTACTAGAACAAGATAATTGTCATGATCACAGAATCGGTCATTCATGGATAAATTTTATATACATGATATATTTAAGAATAAATTAATATATTTTAGAAAAGAAATTACACTTGGTCTTTTATGGTTTATGTGAGTGAATAATTTGGTGTTTGAATGTGTTGGGAGTGGGTGAAACCATCATCCCATTGAGTTCTGCCTCAGCACGAGTCCCCCCCCCCCCCCCCCCNCCCCCCCCCCCCCATCCCACGTGGTCAAAAATGAGGAATTACTCACGTTATCGCAGTCTTCTGGGCTTTGCCGGCTCCAGCTTCAACTTGAGAAGTCCTCGATCAGCATTGGAATCCTCGTCCTTGCAAATCGATGTCATGATTTCAAGAGCAACAAATTTGAGTCAGAGAATTCGAGAAATTCTGAGTTTGGGTCAGAAAATTGCAAAAATGACACGAGATTTTCGACGATTCCTTCCTGAGAAAGTCATTTTAGCGTGTTGCGGTCTTCTTGTAAACTGTTCTACTTTGGAGACACCAGTGACTCCCGAGTTGTGCCTCGGATTCGGACACCAGTTTAGGTCATTCATATTCCCTGTTCTGTCCTTGCGGAACGGAATTCTGGGCCGCCCATGAGGCAGTCTTGAATGAATAGATGTCTGTTTCAGTATTGAACGATTGTCGCTGGAGATATCAGATAGCCCGAACATTGGAGAGTTGGCCAAAATGCCATAGATCTGATTTTCTCGGAATGTTACGGGGATATATACATGTTGGTCTGGTGATCTTTCGGGTCACCGCCCAGGAGGCATCAGTTCGGCGATTGGAGTCGGTCATTTCATGGGATCTGGTGTCAAACCTGGCCTAACATTGAGTAGCACCCCATGGTCAACATAGGATCTGGAGTTAACATGACCTGCTGACACTGAGTTAGCACCCCATGGCCAACATGGGATCTG
The DNA here is from genome assembly GCA_002633025.1 of Notospermus geniculatus. Classification (NCBI taxonomy): domain Eukaryota; kingdom Metazoa; phylum Nemertea; class Pilidiophora; order Heteronemertea; family Lineidae; genus Notospermus; species Notospermus geniculatus. The sequence goes on from NMRB01000049.1 coordinate 127,466, forward strand.
GAGTTAGCCTGAACTGCTGACACTGAGTTAGCATCCCATGGCCAACATAGGATCTGGAGTTAGCCTGAACTGCTGACACTGAGTTAGCATCCCATGGCCAACATAGGATCTGGAGTTAACCTGAACTGCTAACACTGAGTTAGCATCCCATGGCCAACATAGGATCTGGAGTTAACCTGAACTGCTGACACTGAGTTAGCACCCCATGGCCAACATGGGATCTGGAGTTAGCCTGAACTGCTGACACTGAGTTAGTCATGGGTTTGAGCATCACCATGGGCTGTAGAACACACAGAATATGTTAATATCACTCTGTCGACTTGGTCCTTGGCAAACACATTTGGATGGGTCCAAGATGGATCATAAAAGAAGAACACCAGGGCAGTTTTAAATCATTCCATTGAAGTTTATTCCATATTTTGAAATCATTAAGATAACAATTACCCCTCTCTATGGATCTCCCCAAATGTTTGAATATAGTACACTACATACATAATCATATGTACAATAATATATTTATATTTTTTACAAGAAGCTCAATAAATGAGACGTGCAGCTGACCTTCATTTCTCTCAAGGTCAAACATATTCTGGGGCTTCTTAATCCACAGCAGGTTTATAAAGAGTTACATCCTCTATGGGGTCTATCACTGGGAGAAAGGGGAAAACTTTATTGTAAACATTCTCTAAAGCTTGATGGGCTTGAAACTAGAAAGGGACTAACAGGTGGGCAGTTCATCATGTCTATCAAAACATCTGATTGGTCAGTTACTTTGACTAGTACCATACTGTGTATTTAGTACATGTATCACGCTGGCTGGAGAACACTGGATCTGGTACAGGCACCAACAAGGATTTGTCAGGACCGAGTGGTGTAGAGGGTCATACGCCTCTGATGGCCCCTATTAGGGTTTAGTGGAAGAATGGTGTTACAGTGGCATCTAGAATTCAGAGTAACTACCTCCATTCTATGAGCCCAGAAACGTGAACAACTTGCTACAAAATTTTCAAATATAAACTTACAGATTTTATATTGATAATAAAAAGACATGAATATCTGAGCAGCTAAAATGGCAAGTTGTTGAAGGAAACTGCGGACAGAAATGAGTAGATCCCCCCAGCCGCAGAATATCCCCTTAGCATGGTAAGGGGCTCAAGATGAAAGACTTAATAAGGGAAGAGATTTTCCACTCACCCAAAGTTATCTTTTTTTTAGTAGGCTACTGAATGAAAAAACTTATACATCCTCTCCGCAAACCAAAAGAAAGCACACTAGATCACCAAATATTTACAGAGTTTTTCTTTACAATGAGCAGATCGAGATATATTTTCTGGTCGGCACACTTTAATGATCACGCTCTCCCTGGACATGACACTGATAACGGGTTGAAAATGTACACCGTGCTGTACACTTAGTACTACATGTATGAAGACACACTGTACACTTCAGCTTCTCACATAGAGAAACAAGCTCACAACATCAACATTGCTGTACATCAAGTGAGATCATTGATATGAGTGGAAGATGCATCATAGAAGCACATGCACCAACCATGCTGATCACCATGTTCATGGCCTGGTTGGGCCACCAGTAAGCCATTGTATTGGTCATATCATCAGAAACCCAATATCACATTAAGCGACTAGTTACAACACCCTGTACACATAAGCACTCATCATCACATTTATATAGAACTAGTCATCGCCCGCCATCATTTGACACTCGTGGAAGTTGAATCCTTCTTTAACGCTGCTTCTCTGTCCCATGGTTTTGCTTTTACACGGTAAAACTTCGTACCCACTGGCACCTTGAATCTATTTTGAGGCTGCAAGTAGAGAAACATGCATCAGTTGAAATGAGGACCATAACCCACTGCTCAATATAGGTGTCACTAGTGGTTAAAACTATTGGAATGAAACTGACATCCAGGTCCTGATCAATTTCCCACATGAAGGGCATCCTGTATAGGTTACGATGTGCTGCCCTCTGTCGTAGTTATGATCCCCATTACAGCGGGGATTCATGGCCATGTGAAGCAGGGTACTGTGGCCGCTGATGATATGTAGGCCCTAGGAATTCATAAGGGGGCAGCATTCTGGGGGGGGGGGGGATTGTTTG